>JARQOC010000006.1:39622604-39939471 GCA_033576535.1 Allobates femoralis | reverse complement strand
CTGTATACGTGAATAAATATTTTTAACACGTTATTTCGTATCCAGGAGGGTCTGATCGTTAAAAATTATTGCAAAGAGGTCCCTTGTTTCCCATTAAAAGAAAAGGAAGAGACCTGATGTAGATGTAGAACTGTGCATGTATGACTATCCCTACAGGACCTGTTCACACCTACAGTGGTTACGGAAAGTATTCAGACCCCTCCAAATTTTCACTCCGTTTCATTGCAGCCATTTGGTAAATTCAAAAAAGTGAACTTTTTTTCTCATTAATGTACACTCTGCACTCCCAAAAAGACCAGAAATGTAGACATTTTTGCAAATTTATTAAAAAAGACAAACTGAATTATCAGATGGTCATAAGTATTCAGCCCCTTTGCTCAGTATTGAGTATTTGCACCTTTTGAGCTCGTACAGCCATGAGTCTTCTTGGGAATGATGCAGTTTTTTCCCCCTGTATTTGGGGATCCTCGGCCATTCTTCCTTGTAGATCCTCTCCAGTTCTGTCAGGTTGGATGGTGAACATTGGTGGACAGCCATTTTCAGGTTCTCCAGAGATGCTCAATTGGGTTTAGGTCAGGGCTCTGGCTGGGTCAGTCAAGAATGGTCACAAAGTTGTTGTGAAGCCGCTCCTTTGTTATTTTAGCTGTGTGCTTAGGGTAATCGTCTTGGAAGGTGAAGCTTCAGCCACGTCTGAGGTCCAGAGGACTCTGAAGAGGTTTTCATCCAGAATATTTCTGTACTTGGCCACATTCATGTTCCCTTCAATTACAACCAGTCATCTTCTTCTTGCAGCTGAAAAACACCCCCATAGCATGATGCTGCCACCACGTTTCACTGTTGGTTTTCTCCACACATACCACTTAGAACTTTTTGGTGATAACGCGATCTTTGTCTCATCAGACCAAAGAATCTTATTTCTCATAGTCTGGGAGTCCTTCATTATGGAACTTTATCCCATTTCCCTGCTGCATCAGTGGAGCTCAGCCACAATGAACTTGGGGTTCTTCTTTACCTCTCTCACCAAGACTCTGCTCCCATGATTGATCACTTTGGCTGGATGATCAGCCCTAGGAAGACTTCTGGTGGTCCCAAACGTCTTCAATTTAAGAATTATGGAGGCCACTGTGCTTATAGGAAACTTGAGTACTGCAGAAATTCTTTTGTAACCTTGGCCCCATCTGTGCCTTAGCACAATTCTGTCTCTGAGCTCCTTGGGCAGTTCCTTTGACCTCATGATTCTCATTTGGTCTGACATGCACTGTGAGCTATGAGGTCTTATATAGACAGGTGTGTGCCTTTGCAAATCACGTCCTATCAGTTTAATTAAACACAGCTGGACTCCAATGTATGAGTAGAACCATCTCTTTTTTTTTTTTAAACCATATTTTTTATTCAAATCCATTTTTTAACAACATATATAAACTTGTTTACACAATTATATCACAGGGAAGGGAAAGAAAGGAGCACACAGAAGGAAAGGGGCAGCCAGGATTGGACACAAGAGGTAAATTAATGGATAGTGGGAGGGTGAGGAATAAGCTTTAGGAGCTTGGTTTTAAATATTTTAGTATACCAATCTAATTAGGAGAAGACCAGAATTAACCAGGAAAAATATTAAAATCATCCTAAGTGTGAGCTATCGCCAATCCAGAAGTCTCCCAAATCTCACACTAGCAACTGACCCATTCTTTTTGCTTTATCGACTGAACCAAACAACGTTCATGTATATCAAGGGTGGGGAACTCCAGTCCTCGAGGGCCGCAAACAGTGCATGTTTTTCAGGATTTCCTTAGTATTGCACAGGTGATAACATAATCACTTGCACTGGTAATGATTCCAATCCCTGTGCAATACTAAGGAAATCGTGAAAAAGGAGATTTTTGTGTACTCACCGTAAAATCCTTTTCTCTTAGCCTCTAATTGGGGGACACAGACCGTGGGTGTTATGCTGCTGTCCACTAGGAGGCGACACTAGGCAATATC
The DNA here is from genome assembly GCA_033576535.1 of Allobates femoralis. Classification (NCBI taxonomy): domain Eukaryota; kingdom Metazoa; phylum Chordata; class Amphibia; order Anura; family Aromobatidae; genus Allobates; species Allobates femoralis. The sequence continues at coordinate 39,937,488 of JARQOC010000006.1, read as the reverse complement.
TGAAAAAGAGTAATTGACTCCTCCTCTGTAGCATACACCCCCTGGCTGGGCCCTTACCCGACCAGTTTTGTGCTAAAGCAGTAGGAGAAGAAAAAAGTGACCAGAAGTAGGTCAGAAGAGGGCGACCATATATGACGCCTAAGGACCGTAGAGCTGAACAGAAAACTCAACGAATGTAGAGCCTAAAGAAAAGACATGTATACAGCAAGGCATGTAAAAAAGAAACAATACCAACAAAGCCCGATACGGACAACAGGGTGGGAGCTGTGTCCCCCAATTAGAGGCTAAGAGAAAAGGATTTTACGGTGAGTACACAAAAATCTCCTTTTCTCCTTCGCCTCATTGGGGGACACAGACCGTGGGACGTCCTAAAGCAGTCCCTGGGTGGGTAGAGAATAATGCCATAAACTCTTATAAAAGGCGCACTACCGAGGTGGAGTACTGCCGCCTGGGGGATACGTGCACCTGGACTTGTGTTTGTTAACACTTGAGTATAGTCGCTATAATGTGTACTAAAACAATGACTAAGTCAGATGGCTGTCGAGCACACCTAGTTGTGCATAAACCCGGCGCCGATGATTCAGGATACTCCTAGTTGTGCATAAACCCGGCGCCGATGATTCAGGATACTCCTTCCGTAGGAGTAGAGAGTCTCGGTAAGCAATAACCGAAAACGATACCATTGCTAGCCAGCAGTTCCACTGCAGCAGACCGGTAACCTTGGGTACCTGGCCTAGCCATTTGTTATCATTCAGAAGAAAAAAGGGGCCTAGAGAGTCCGGCCTCTTGCATGTGTGGGACTATCCATGCAGGAACAAAAGGTGCGACCGAGAGACTGAGCGTACATAACATCACTCAATGCCCTGGTGCGGGCACAGGAATGGTAAGAAAAAAACCCCGGGGAAGGGTCCTCCAGGAGGGAGGAAAAGACCCCCCTCATAAGGGTGATCATGTTGGTCGAAGCACCCATTAAGGATGAGGAAAAAAACAGCAATTAGGGAACGCCCCGGTTGAACAGTATGATCCGGCAATGGAAGTGTCTCCAGAAAAGACACGTAGTTCTGGGAAACAGCGTATGGAACTTCTTGAGAGAGCCAGACAAGAGTTTTGAAATAAAAAAGGGAATAACCTAGGCCGGAACGAAAGAGGATGTCGAGCCAGCCTCTAAGGTGTATACTGCGATGGCAGCTGAGAAAAACTCAGGTCTCTGGTAACAGGGCCAGAGTGACAAAAAACACCTAAAAAAATAAAAAATAAAACAAAACCTATGAGCGAACCGGTATGGGTGGCAAAGACCAAGGGCCATACCCAGAAAGGAGGGCCACCATGCGTGGAAAACCATGCAAGTGAGAACAACAGGCCCTTTAAAATAAATATATATATTCAAACAGATACATACGCACATATCCATGCTGTTATGGATGGCCAAATCCACTGAATGTGAGGGACAAGACCCCCCGAACCTAGGGCTCTGCCGGCGAGGACAGAACATCGAGCTTCTAGCAGTAAATGAACCATGAAACAGTAAACCTAGACAGAGTACACGGTGACATCTGCTGTCAGCGACACGTTGAAGCAGGTCGAACCCCTGGACCGTCTGTGTCGAAGGAGGGCCAGAAGGAAAAACGGCACTCCGTTGGATGTGATTGTGCGTGCTTCCGTCTAGGGTATGCAGATAGAAATATGCAAGGGAAAAAGAACTGCATTCAGAAGCGGATTATCCTAACCGTCCTCAGTCTAGAGATCTTGAGGAAGCCATGAGGCATGGTAGAAAAAAACTCTGACCAATGACAGCCAGACAGGATAAAAAACTGTCCCGCTGGGGAAATGTTCTGCCCCGTGTACCACATGACTGTTGAAGTTGCCTTCCCGGTGATGAACATGCGACAACTAAAATGCATTCAGCTTCGTCAAATGGGACTGATGATCCGTCAGTAGCCCGGAAAAAACAAAGGCGTGAGGCACTACGACTGATGATTAGTAGGGTGCCGGGACTTCTTGCGACCTGAACAGTGTGTGGACAGGATATCATCTTCAGACTAGATATCGTAACTCCAGTGGGTAGCTCTTCAAGCGATCTGGAACGAAGGGGTTCTCTACCTAGATTAAGGCGGGCGCATGGAGTATCAGCTGGTCCTGAGTGGTGTGCCGATATCCTGCTTTTTTCCCCGGGTGGCAGAGCTGTACATCGTGATCCTGATGTGATCCAGCTGGTTCGGCGATCGTTAGCGCGCTACAACCCAGGGGCCATGGGCGGCTGGGGAGACTGCAGTAGTATCAGGAACTGTGCCAGTAATCCTGTGGCCTTAATTCAGCTGGTGCAATGGCCATGAGTATGCTGCAATCCAGGAGCCGGAGGCGGCTGGAGAGACTGAAAAAATTGGCCCTGAGCTATGCCATCCGCAACAAGTTCAGACATCCACTGTGAGGGGATCGATGCTGAGCGTCTGTGGCAAGCTGTCCATAGGGGAGATCGGAACGCATAGGAACCGTCGCCCAGGACTTCATCCGTGGCAAGCTGTCCATAGGGGAGATCGGAACGCATAGGAACCGTCGCCCAGGACTTCATCCGTGGCAAGCTGTCCATAGGGGAGATCGGAACGCATAGGAACCGTCGCCCAGGACTTCATCTGTGGCAAGCCGTCCATAGGGGAGATCGGAACGCATAGGAACCGTCGCCCTGGACTGTAACCATCGTGGCAGGAGGAGGTACGTGGAGGTAACACCCCGCGTGTCCGCCTGTTGTAGTTTGCGGGAAATCAGTACGCTAAGGTACCGTCGCCCTTAGTAGACGCAACTTGTAAGAATGGCGAGTCAACTGGGTGAAACTTAAAGAGCCGTTGTTAGGGGCCTCAGACCCTCTGTTCCACGAGGGGAATAGACCGTTAGTCAGTGCAAGGCGTGCCAAACGGCTAGCCAGGAAGTTTCTGGAGGAACTCTAGAGAAAACAAACACGGATGGATCCTGTGCAGTGACAGTCTTGAGTAAGGGAGAGCTCCTTTATCCCGAAGCATCATGGGGGATTAATAATAATACTTTATTTGTATAGTGCCAACATATTCCGCAGCGCTTAGATTCCGTAGAGACAGTCTCTGCCTTACTAGTATAGGCCAAGCGCCCATCCTGAAGGTAAAGCGTTTGCAGCCAATACGTCCGTACAACGTGCGCTGCATGAACGAGATGTTCCACTGCTACGGACGTTCATGCTGGATTTAGTAGATAGATCTGGGACAAGGCCTCGCCTGCGTAGGGCGGTGTGCTGAGGGGGAGAGCGACCCAGTTGCGCTGAGCAGTGTTGAGGGAACTTCATTGTGAGGAGGAACGGGGGACCGTACTTCCGGCCATGCCATGTACCGGACGGCCCACCTGCGATTCATGCGACCAGTGTTAGGTCCGTGCAATTACGGAGACTGGTAGGTCCCGCTTCAGGTCGGGCCCTGCATAGCACTTGCAGATGTTTTCTCGACTCACGTCGCTATGACAGGTGTGGTGAGTGGCTGCTGGCCTTTTGTTCCACGTCCTGCAACCCTGCGTTTTGTTATTTTGTAGCCTGGGGAGGTAAGACAGACAGGCTTGTGATGTCTCAACTTCAACCAAAGTCTCCACCAGTGGGAGTGGAGAAGAAGAAAAAAGGCATACAGCACTCTAAACCTTGCCCCAGCCCCCCGACAGTGGGAAGCTGAGGAAGGAGTATGGGATATATCTCGGAATCTTGACGTCGAATCTGCACCCCAACAGTGGGGAGCCGAGGGAGGAGCAGGCAAGGAGCTTCAGGTGTCAGAGACTCGTCCTTGAATCCTCCGTGTGAGAGAGGGTAGCGATCTTCTACACCGTGCGTCCTTGGTGTCCAGAGGGTCTCCAGAACCAAGGAAGAACCGTTCTCTGTGTGAACGCTTGGCTCCTTTGCAGGAGCTGTGTATAAGTGTTTTAGCAGGAAGATCAGCTGTGTTAGTAAGCCGAGTGAACGACCAGAGTCGTGGAACTACAATGTGAAGGAACCACACCGAGTCCCAGTTCTCTTACCAACGGTAAAGGGCGTCCAACAAATGCCCCTGAGAGTGATCTCATAGTTAGAGGGGAATCTCGGTGAGATAGAGAGAGCGGCTGTGGGGTCTATGAGTACCGCATAGCGGTCTGGGAGACTCGGCGCCCTTGCTGTCACTCAGAGGCCCAACTGTTGGTTCTGAGGAAGGTGACTGGACAATCCTGAGAAGCCTCAGCTTCTACGCAGCTGTCCAAACATGGGCGACAAAAGGAAGAGCGTGAAGAAAATCGTGTAGTCTTGAAACCTCAAACTGTAACCTAGCACCCCCAATTGCAGGGGGCGAGGGTTGAGTGTGACGGCAAGTAGAATAATCTGCGCTTTAACCCAGCATCCACATGTGTGGAGGAGAAACATGTCGGGCAACTGAGAGGCATCTCGACTTCAACCCGACTTTCTTATTGTTGAGGACTGTTGGTGGCAAACCAGAACCACGAACTGTGGGTGGTCTAGGAAAGAGGATGACAGTGGATTGACCAAGGAATTGCCCTGAGATAGAAACAAGGCTGCATCCTTTGTAAGACATGGAAGACAATTATTGTCCACAGTATATCATTACTTCATTGACTACCTGATGAACCCCACATTGCCTCATTCTATATAGGCACTGTATCCACACTATAGCTTCCACTTGATATACCCCCCTTGTAGGAGAGGTTTTGTCTATGGCAATAGACTAAACCCCAGCCCAATCCCCTGCTGTCTGCAGTGACTCCTTATCAAATGCAATACACAGATTGAGAGGGGAGGGGGAGAGAGTGTGGAGCAGCAGGGAGCAACTGCTGAGTATGTGCTGCCGTGCTGGAAGTGAAGTAGGGCAGTAGTAAACGTACCATGGGTGGTCTTCACCTGGGTACATGTGAGACATGGTGTGGACTACTGGGCAATTATGCAGGTAGTTCTGCTCCCGGAGGAGACCTAGCTTTAGGGCTCCTGTGTACCTGGACTGTTCTCCCATGAACGGTGCTGTGAGTCAGTGCCCCCTTCTCAGTTGCGACCTGAAGGCAGCAGTGCCGAGCCGCGCTGTGCCGTCACTGGGGAAGCATGGGGGCGTGATCGGATACGCGCATAATCTCGCGGCAACCCAGCGTTTTGTGGAGCGAGGAGCGCCAAACCACCGGCCCGCCTCCCGCATGACGCGCACTGTGACGTAATGCCGGGGCGTGCAGGGGGCGTGCCGGCCCGCGCTAGGCCGAAGCCGGGGCCTGGATTAATTCTTGGCCCCGAGAATGAGTGGATGTCGGCGCGGAGGTGTAAAAGAGACGCCGCTTTACCGCAGAGGGATGTGGGGGGGAATCACGGACCCCAAAAGGGGGGTCCTTGATGAGTTCGGCCACAGGGGGCTGTGGATGCAAAAGGATTCTGTCCGCATCCACAGGACAGAGAAAACGCAGGGGAACATACAGGCGCATGGGGGGAATGTGGCAAGCAGGGAGCCTTCTCGGTCCCTGTGCACTTCTCAGTGCCTGCACGCTCCAATTCTGTGACCGGAAACCTCCGGCCACTAACCCTGCAGCCTCCGGAGGACCCTGTGGCAGACAGGGCTCCATGACATACCTGTAACCTCGACCCGAGACCGGGGAGGCTAGCTCTCCTATGAGCAATCCAACATGTTCTCATGACCATGTGCCAGTTGGGAAGAAGTATGAAGGAACAGCCATGAGGTGCTGAATCTGGAGAGATGCAGGCTGTAATACTTCTCCCATGTTGAATCCTCTTGAGAGGGAAAGGAAAAAGTAAAAAATAAAGAAAAAAAGTAAGAGAGAAAATAAAGAGGTCTGCACTCCTAAGACACTAAGCAAAAACTGGTCGGGTAAGGGCCCAGCCAGGGGGTGTATGCTACAGAGGAGGAGTCAATTACTCTTTTTCAGATATTGCCTAGTGTCGCCTCCTAGTGGACAGCAGCATAACACCCACGGTCTGTGTCCCCCAATGAGGCGAAGGAGAAACCTGAACTGTTTGCGGCCCTCGAGGACTGGAGTTCCCCACCCCTGATGTATATAATGAGAATTTATCCTACCAATTAATTCCTCATGTGTGGGGGTAGAAGCCTCCCTCCAGTGCCTTGCCAAGCTCTGACGGGCCGCTATCAAAAGATGGGTTATCATTGGAACTAAGTTTGGGGGAAGAAGATCTAACCCAATATTTAAGACTGCCAAGGGCCCCTCTAAAGTTAAAGTTAAAGGGAAACCTATGAAGGTTCTGATTAAGTCTAACTCGATTCCAGAATTCTCTCATCTTGGGGCAGAACCACCACACGACCCAGATCCCCTTTTTTACCACAATCCTTCCAGCATATTGGGGAATAGGATTTGTTAAATTTGGAAATTTTGTAATGGGTCAGATACCAGTTCATATGTATTTTCTTTAGTTGTTCTAGATGATTAATGCAGGAGGAGTGCCTTTGAGTAAATGTGGCCACAGTCGACCAGTCTTCGGGGGTGGATGAGAAAGAGATTGCCTCCTCCCAGGCAGTCATATAAGGGAGTTTGACCGACTCTGCTGGCGAGTTAAGAGTCCTATAGAACAAAGACAATCCATGTTCATTCGGGTATTCTACTTTAAAGTATTTCTGCATCATGTCTGATGGGTCAGGGCTCCACCAAGCTGGAAATGTGCATGACTGAGTAAAATGATGACAACAATAGATATCTGCCGCGACACTACTATATAAATGAAAAATTCAAATTAAATGATGGATTTGGAGGTACTGATAAATGATAAAAGCACGTTTTGGGAATTTTGTAAAGTTGGGACAAGTCTGCAAAGGAGGGGAATACAGGGCCATCTAAGAGTTTGGCACGCGTGCTTACACCTGATTTCACCCACAAATCTAGAGACAACCCAGAGATGTGTGCCTCGATCGCTTTTACAAAGGGAATATTTGATTTCAGGGACTTCAGTAGCTTGATCTCTAGCAAAAAAAGTCTAGTAGACCTGTGGAGAGCAAACTGTCTTTCTATTTGAGCCATCTATAATTAAGATTCCCAGCCCACCAATCTTTTGCTGCCTCGAGTATGGGCCGCCTTGTGGTACAAATATAGATTTCAACTCGTGCAGAAAAAAAGTCCACTGACCGGGCACTACACACATGGAGCTCTGCTTCCAGCCTGTCGGCTATCCCCGGTGCCTGGTGTTACACAGCCTTAGAACAAGCAATCAAAGATTCATAAAGAAGTGAATAAAGAAAGGCGGCACTCACCATGTAGGCTGGTGGAAGAGTGTTTTAATCCAGGTGGCTTAATCCATTAAAACATTGTTGGTGCGGTGGGGAGAGGGAGTGAGAGGCCGTCGGAACGACGGTACCGTTTCGTATCGTGTAGTGATACTTCTGCGGGTTCCAGTTCCAGATTAAAACACTCTTCCACCAGCCTACATGGTGAGTACCGCCTTTCTTTATTCACTTCTTTATGAACAAATATAGATTTGGTACATACATTCCACCACGAGAATATTGGAAATGTAGAGCCTTGACCGCCACTCTTGGTTTTTTGTTTTTCCAAATAAACTTAACAAGTCGGGATTGTAGGAGCCTTATCCATCTAGATGGGAATTTGAGAGTGAGACATCTGAACAAGTAGGTACAGCAACATCATTTTTACAATTTGTATTCTGGCAACCCAGGACAGTGGGAGGAGGGTCTGCCTTTCCAAGTCCCCACGAACATCTGAGATCAGTGATTTGCTTTTCAATTTAATTAGATTTACAAATTTTGTAATTTTAATTCCGAAATATTTAAATCCCGTTTCCTCCCACTTAACCCTCAACTGGTGAGGTGGCGTTTGCAACACCCCAGGGAATTTTTGTTCAGCTGCCATTCATTGAAAAATGCTGGTATGGGGATACATGTCTCACATTGCTTTTATCCATTTCCTTGTCAACAGAGGTAGCTGTCGCTAAGTGCTGTCTTGGCCTTACTGAGCCCCACATCACCACTTATGTAATTCTTTTTTTTACACATTTTCACATTTGGTAATTGTACCGTAAGGTATTGCGTTGACTGTAAAAAATTACTAATATCATGCAAACCAAAAAAGACAATATTCCTTTTATTTTGAACGGCTTGTGGTGTTTTCAATTTTCAAGTTACCGTAATACTTAAATTCACTTGCTTTTGAAAAATTGTGATTTCTATTTACATTATCCTAAAAGTCATGTTTCATAATGCCCTCAAATTTAATCATCAAAGCATTACATTTTCCGATACTTGTGGGTGTCAAAAATTTGTTATAGTCATGTGTAATCAATCGCCAGCCCACCAATCCTTTGCGGCCTCGAGTATGGCCGCCTTGTGGTACAAAGATATATTTGGTACACCCATTGCACCACCCATTCCTCCTCTAGCGGTATGTCTGTTTGAGCAATCTAACACGGCAGACATGGGGAGGTTGAAATCTCCACAGACAATTTTAAACCCTTTGGAGAACACCTGAACTCTCTTAAGTGTTTGTCTGATAAATGAGAACTGGTGCGTATTTAGGCCATATAGATACAATCGTGTACCTAGTGTTGTAGAACGATCAAGGAAAATAAAACGCCCCTCCAGATCACTAGTAGTGTCATACAATTTAAAGGATAGGGAGTCTCTTATAAAAATAGCCACTCCAGCTCTTTTAGTCTTGTTGTTTGCAAAAAACTGATGTGGATATCGAGGATTCTTTAGCCGAGGTTTGTCCTGCGCCAACAAGTGCGTCTCTTGAACAGAAATTACATCAGCAGTTTCTTTACAAATATTCTTCCAGAAGATGGATGTTTTACCTGGCGAGTTCAAACCGTTGGCATTTACAGATATAACCTTAATATGCATTGTTAATACTGTTTACTACTTTATGTGAAACCATTGCTCCTAAATTGTGAAAAACATGGGGAGGACAGACAGGGGACGGACGGTAAGGGAAACAAATTTGCTTGTATGAACAAATGCAGGGTTATCAAGCCTAAATTTTTGCTTCATCATATGAGGAAGTCCCCTTACAGTTCCAAAATCAAGCAAACAGTAAAGAAAAGGGAAAAAAGGGAAAAAACAGTTTGAAAGAAAGTGGGGGGAAAAAAAAAAAAAAAAAAAAGAAGACTCTCTGTGGGCAACTTTGCCTGGTTTCAACACCGCCATAGAGGCACCAGACAAAGAATAGAAAGCAGGAAGCAGAAAACAACTATCCAGTTATCAATAATGCAGTGAACCAGTCTGGGTCTAGTTTTTTCTTTTTCTGTGCCTGAGGAGCTCTTCTGTCATTCAGATATTTAGGCTGAATCTTCTATTTTAGCAATAAATCTCTGGCCTTTTCCGGGGATGTGCAGACAAATATGGAATTGTCCTTTGAGACTTTCAGCTTTGTGGGGAACCCCCAGTGGTACTTTATTCCTTGTTCCCTGAAAGCTGTAGTATATGGCATATACTTCCTCCTGTGAGCTAGAGTACCTGACGACAGGTCAGGGAATACCTTCAGGTGGGCCAAGTTATCTGGAAGTTTCTGCCTTTTCCTGAGACTAGCCATAAAAGTCTCCTTTATTGTATAGAAATGAATGCAGGCAATAATATCTCATGGTAAATCTGAGTTGAGACTTTTTGGTTTTGGAATCCTGTGTATTCTATCCACAATTAAATCCTTGCTGTCTGCAGAAGGAATCACTGTGTGTACTAACCTTTGCAGGAGACTTGGCAAATCTTTGTCAGGAATAAATTCATTAATCCCTCTAATGTGATTATTTCTTCTGGATCTGTCAAGATCCAGTGTTTAGTTGTGGATTTGGGAAACACGCAATTACTTATTGGTAATGTGTTTTCTCGGAGTCCATGACAGCACCCATAATGAGAAGGGATCCGCCCTCCAAGGACAGGGAACCATCAGGCTTTAAAAGGGGCGGTTCCCCCTGCCCATGTCAGTTGGTTACAGAGTCTGAAAAACGGAACTCCAGAACATCGTTAGTCCATCACGCTCCCAGCACCACGTGTATCACAAAACACCAAGAGGAGAAGAAACAGAAAAGTGACGAACCCTCAACAATGGGTCATGGACTCCGAGAAAACACATAACCGGTAAGTAATTACGTGTTTATCGGTCGTCCATGACACCACCCATAACGAGAGAATTACAGAGAAATGTAATTTAGGGAGGGACCACAGCCTGTAGTACCCTACTACCAAAAGTGACATCAGCACCAGAGAGATCTAATCTATAGTGCTGGTAGAAGGTAGAAGGAGACGACCAAGTCTCTGCCCTACAGATCTGCTCAATAGACATACCTGACCCTCATGGAGGGAGCCTTCAGGGTCTTCTCTACTGCCTTCCCACTTGCAGCATAGGCCATGCTAATAGCATCCCTAAAGGCCCTGTCACACATAAAGAGATCGCTAACGAGATCGCTATTGGGATTACTGTTGCGTCACGAAATCCGTGACGCAACAGCGATGTCGTCCTGTGTGACACGCACCAACGATCTGGCACCTGCTGTGAGATCGTTGATCGTTACACACTGCTCTGGGTCAATCCTGGTCGTTGTGCTCCCGCTGGGAACGCTACATCGTTGTGTTTAACAAAGATAATGAGCAACGATCTCAATGCTACGCTATGGAGAGAAAACTAACAACAACCTCGGTATAATTCTGGATCGCTAGTGCGTCGTTTCTCACATCGCTGGTAAGATGCCTGTTTGATATCTTACCAGCAATGAGTAAACGAAGCACCAGCGATCTCTGCACATCGTTATCGGGATCGCTGATGCGTCGTTATGAGAGACTGGGCCTCAACCCAACATGCCAAGGTGGCTTTGGAGGATCTGCGACCCTTCATCTGGCCCTGAAAACAAACAAACAAACAAAGAGCTATTCTGCCTCCAAGGACTGGTGACCGCTAAGTAGCGTTCCAAACACCGTTTGACATCTAGAGAGTGCAACGTTTGTTCTTTGACATTTTTGGGATCACTGCAAAATGTAGGTAAAACAATCTCCTGGGAACGGTGAAAAGTGGTAACCACCTTATGCAGGTAAGCAGGGTCAGGCCGTAAAACCACTCTATCATCACGAAACACGGTAAAAGGAGGGTACACTGAGAAGGCCTGAGTGTCCCCTATCCGTCGGGTTGACGTCAGTGCTACCAACAGGACTGCTTTAAGTGAAAGGACTTCAAGAGATACATCTGACAGGGGCTCAAATGGAGGGGCTGTCAATGAAGTGAGTACAAGGTTGAGATCCCAAGTAGCAGAGCTAACGGACCTAACCGGGTCTGACCTGGTGCAGGCTTTGATGAACCAAGATACCCAAGGGTCCCCTGCTAGGTTGAAATTATACAAAGCCCCCAGGGCCGAAATTTGGACCTTAAGAGTACTCACGGAGAGGCCCATCTCTACCCCGTTTTGTAGAAAAGCTGAAACTAAGGGAATAGGAACCACCCCTTCCGGATCCGCACCCGTGACTGATAAAGAATTTTGCCCAAGTTCTATGGTAAATACGGGAAGTCACCGGTTTCCTAGATTTAAGCAGAGTGTCAGAAACTGCAGCCGTAAACCGCTTATTACTCAAAATCCACCTTTGAAGTTCCAGGCAGTCAGGTGTAACCGTTCCACTCAGGAGTGATGAACCGGCCCCTGGGAGCGGAGGTCTGGAAGATCTGGAAGGACCCAAGGATCGGACACAGACAGCTGGGGGAGCAAGAAAAACCACGGCCTCCTCGGCCAGAAGGGGGCAATCAAGATCACACGGGCCGATCCTCCCGAATTCTGTGGAGGACAATCGGCAGCAAGATCAGAGGAGGAAAGGCATAGGCCAACCTGAAATCCCAGACAATCAGAAGAGCATCTACCGCCACTGGATGATCTCTGGGATCCAGAGAGCAAAACCAATCCACCTGCCAGTTGTCTTGAGTCGCAAACAAATCTATGGTGGGAACCCCCCACATATCTGTGATCTGGTGAAACACAGATGGATTCAGAACCCACTCGCCCTGGTGAAAGTTCACACGACTGAGGAAATCCGCCTTGTCGTTGTCCTTCCCCCTGATATGGACAGCCGATATGGAGGCTAGAAGTGATTCCGCCAGCCTGAGGATCTGGTCCGTCACCCCAATCAGAGCTTCCGACTTTATCCCCCTTGGTGGCTGACAAGGCAACCGCCACTTGATTGTCGGACAAGACTTTCACATGACCACCCTGCAAGGCCGGTAGGAAGCCCGTTAAGGCCCGTTCCACTGCAAATCAACTCTCTCATGTTGGAGGAACAACCTGCCATAATTACTGGCCACTCCTCCTGAAGGACCTCCTGATCCATATGGGCACCCCACCCCGAGGGACTGGCATCGGTCGTGACCACTTTGGAGGCCGCGGAGCACCAGGGAACCCCCATGGACAACACCGCTTTGTTCAACCACCACTGAAGAGACTGGAGGGTAGCTGGTTGCAAAGTCAGACTGGCTTCTAGATTCTGACCCAGGACTTCCTGATGTTTGAGTATGTCCCACTGCAGAGTCCTGGTATGAGCCTGGGCCCATTGGACTCCCGGAATACACACCGTGAGAGAGCCCAGTAAGGACATTGCCCGCCGTAGAGTCATGGTCGGAGAATTGAGTACCTGCCAAACCTGGCCCTGAATGTGCACAACCTTGTCTGGCGGGAGACGACACTCTTGAATGGTGGAGTCCAACAGGATACCTAGGAAAATCTGGGATGTGGATGGAGTCAATTTGGATTTGGCCATGTTGATGAGCCACCCCAGATTGGTCAACGTGCAGAGCACCCGATGGACTTGGTCTGCATACTGTTGAGCTGATGACCCTATGATCAAAAAATCGTCCAGGTACAGTACAATCAGGACATTCTGCTCCCCGAGATGGGCTGAGACTTCTGAGACAATTTTGGTAAACACCCGAGGAACGATCGCTAAGCCGAACGGCAGGGCACAGGACTGAAAAGTGAAGGACCTTGGAATTCATCTGAACCACCACCCTGAGGTACTGTTGGGACTGAGGACAGATGGGAACATGATAATATGCGTCGTTCAGATCTAGGACTGCCATGTGGCAACCTGGAAAGAGTAGTCTGACTGCCGATCCTATCAACTCCATCTTGACAGTGGGTACCTCCAGGAAACAGTCGGGTTTGGATACCAGTAAGAGGGAAGATCAATACCCCCTCCCCTCCTCCTGGGCCGGCAACCGAATCAGGACCGACCTGTGTACCAGACAAGCGATCTCGCTTTCCAATGCCCGCTGAGAGACGTGACCAGGAATCTGGATGGGGGCAGATGCGGAAACCAGAGTCTTAGCCCCGAACGTATGATGTCCAGAATCCATGTGCTGGACGACATTTGAGCCCAGGCTGGAAGGAACAAGGAGAGACGTCCTCCCACCTGCGGAAGGGCGTCACTTGGAGGATTTGTTTTTGAATCATGGGAGGGGCCCTTGAACATGAAACCCTTTTCCCCTTTTCTCCGGTCAGGCCAACCAGACTGGTCTTTCTTCGGGGAGTATTTCCGGGAGTTACGTCTACTCCGAAAGGGACGATTGAAGGAGGAAAAGGACACGTCCGGAAATTTCTTCTTGTGATCTCCAAGAGGTCAACTAGGGCTGAACCAAACAAATATTCACCCCCGCAGGGAAGAAGACTCAATTTAGTTTTTGTCTGTAGATCCCCTGGCCAATTTTTTAACCACAATGCCCTCCTGGCCGCATTGGAGGAAGATGGGGATCTGGCTGTCAATACTGTGGAATCTGCCGCTGCATCAGCAAGAAAAGCTGCCGCCCCCTGCAAATCAGGAATGGTGGCCAGAATTTCTTCTCTGGACACCCTATCTTTTAGTTGAGAAGCCAACCGGTCCAGCCACACCATCAGGGATCTAGAAGCACAGATAGCTGCGAGGCCTGGTCACAGAGCCCCAGCTGAAGACTCCCAGGTATTTTTAAGGAACTGGTCCGCCTTTTTATCTAGGGGATCTATCAGCATACCCATATCCTCAAATGGCAAGGCATACTTTTTCAAAACATTAGCTTTGGTGGTCTATTCTAGTTCTCCCTTGATTTCTGCCTTAAACTCAGCTATCATTCTTTTAAGATCTGCTTGGAGTTCTTGCCTCAGGGATTTTAGTAAAGCCTCCATTGTTTTCTGTGCAAGTGGAATGTCTGTATGAGCTTCCCCTCCCCCGCCTGAGGCAGCTGTGTGGGAGCCAGATTGTGAAGAGCAGAGAGAGGGAGCTGGGGAATGAGGAACTGCAGCCAATTTTGAGGCTGTATTCAGTACTGGTCTCTGGAGAAATATGCAGTCACCTTCTTTGGAGATCTCCTTCTTGCTGACTTGCCGCGCACCATTGGAACCACTGTGTCATCAGGTAACTTATTTAGAGCTTCCCAGAGTGTTTTTTCTACTTGTTGTGCTGAGATGAAGCCAATCTCTGTTGGAGTTCTAACTCTAAGCAGCCTGTGCCATTCCAAGCTCGGCCATGCCCCCTTCGGAGTAGAACCATCTCAAGGAGGATCACAAGGAAATGGACAGCATGTGACTTAAATATGAGGGTCTGAGCATAGGGTCTGAATACTTATGACCATGTAATATTTCAGTTGTTCTGTTTTAACAAATTTGCACAAATATCTACATTTCTGTTTTTATTCAGTCAAGATGGGGTGCAGAGTGTACCTTAAAGGGAACCTGTCACCCAAAATCAGGTCCCTAACCTGTTAGATAATACCTGTCCCTGCAGCCTTACAGTACTAAGCTATCCCTGTCTGACCATTTTTAGTAATTTAGGAGTACAAAAGCCAGGACAGTGGGGCGTTCCTCTCGTCGTTTCTGACAGGTAGGTGGGTCCCCTGTGCCGAGCTACCCCCGCCTCACCGCTCTATTACGCCCTAATGAGCTTCATTCCATCCTGCACAGCGCGGGCACAATTGAATTCTAGCACCCGCAACGTCACTGCTGCGACGCGATCACGTGACGCCGGCGAACGCGTCACTTCCGGGAGCTGCTGGCCTCACACAGGCCGACTTCAGCATGCAATCTGCGCATACGCTTAGTCGGCCTGTGAGGCCAGCGGCACACAGAAGTGACGCAATCGCAGCGTCACGTGACAGAGTCGCAGCGGTGACGTAGCGGGCGCGAGAATTCAATCATGCCCGCGCTGTGCAGGATGGAATGATGCCCAGTAGGGTGTAATAGAGCGGTGAGGCTGGGGTAATGCGGCACAGGAGACCCGCCTACCCGTCACAAACGCAGAGAGGAACGCCCCACTGTCCTGGCTTTTGTAAGTTTCCAAACTACTTTATTCTACTCATAAATTACTAAAAATGTTCAGACAGGGATAGCTTAGATAGTACTGTAAGGCTGCAGGGACAGGTATTAACAGGTTAGGGACCTGATTTTGGGTGACAGGTTCCCTTTAATGAGAACAACAATGAACTTTCTTGAATTTACCAAATGGCTGCAATGAAACAGAGTGAAAAATTTAAAGAGGTCTGAATACTTTCCGTGCACACTAATGTAATTGCAGCAGGCTTACAATAGCAAAATCGGCTGTACCAGCATAGTGAATGAAATTTTTTTTTTTTGCTGCAGAGAAAAATGACTGACATCTGCAGCCTGTTCATGTTGTGGACATTCTCAGTGAATTGCACTCTTCGCACTGACATGTTTGCGCCATTAGCGCTTTACTAAAAGCGGCAATAACCACAAATTTTTAGTGCAGATTTGGCTGTACAATTTGCGCACCTCATGTGAACATGCCCAAATATTTTTCTGATCTGTAGGGGGAAATAAAAAGTGTGTGTGGTATTGCGGTACAGTTACAATACTTCATCTGTACAGCTGTAATAGCAAAGACCTTGTGAACTGGATCACACGTTGTGTTTTTTCTGTAGCGGTTTTCTCATGAGTTGTATGCAAATTATAAGTTGCTTTATACAGCACCAGCAAAACCTTTGAGATTTCAGAGATCTCCTGCACACAATTGTTTTTTTTTTTCTCTGACTGAAATGGAAAACTGCTGAAAACAAAGATAGTGCAAAGACACCGAGAAACGCAATTGCTGAGTTTTTCTTCCTTTTGGGGTGAAACTAACTTTATTAAGGCTACGTTCACACACTGTGCATTTTTGAGCGCTTTTTTACAAGCACTTTTCAAAAATGCGCAGGTGCGTATTGTCTGGCAGCAAAGTGAATGTAAAATTCACTTTGCTGTTCAGACAGAGCATATTTCCGCGCCGCGCCTTTCTGGGAGAAAGCACCGGCGTAAAAACAATTGACTTGTCAATTATTTATGCAGCAGCGCTGGCGCTTTTTCCCAGAGGGGCAACGCTGCTGCATCTGATGTCACAGAGGGGAAGGAAGAATCCTGCTTCCTCCTCCCCCTCTGTGACACCTGTGACAGACCATTTGATTTTGCAGTGTATTAATATACACTGCAAAATCAAAGTTAAATAAAGACAAATGCATTAAAAATAATAAAGAATTAAATACTTACCTCTCTGACGGGTGTTCCGGTGTCCGGGAGCCAAGAGCCGCCGCTGGAGTGGCCCTACTGGGACCTGTGGTGATGTCAGAGGGCGTTCCGGTCATGTAATATATATCACATGACCGCGAGCGGCCAATCAGCGCCGGGAACGCCCCCTCTGACATCACCACAGGTGTTTTTCCACTCGGAATCTGCGGCTGCTCACCGGTCCTGGCTCCCGGACACCCGCTATCCACCCACCGGAGGGTAAGTATCCATGTTTATTATTTTAAAAGCCTCTGGCTTTATTGAATTTAGATTTCACAGTGTATATTAATACGCTGTGAAATCTTTAGGGGTGGGCACAGATGTGACAGAGGGGTGGAGGAAGCAGGATTCTTCCTCCCCCTGCAGCACATAAAAAAGTGGTGTGTGAATGCACCCACGTATTTTGTTGCACGGCCAAAGATCACGGCAAAAGGCACGCGCAAAAAAGCGCAACAAAATACGCTATGTGTGAACGTAGCCTAAACGTACTGTAGAAAGATGACACAAAACACATCAGCAGAAAAAGCTACAAAAAACAGCAGCAAATACATCAATAGCATAAAACACAGCTTTTTGCCAAGACAGCAGGTTTTGGTGGCAACAAAAACATAACGTGTGAACATGGCCTTATAGTGTTAATCAGGTGGATGGTGCACTTACTGGACATCTGAAATTCAGCAAAGGCCACTCGCTCTAGTTGGACCCTGAGCAGCTCACACGGAGCATCCTTCAAAAGCTGGAAGAGCCTCGCTGCTTTGCCGTAATGAAGATCTGCCATGAGCCGGTGCTGCTTCCTCAGGTGTTCATCGCCCACCTGCAAGAAAACCAGGCGCTATGAGATTACCAGGAGACAGTACAGAGGAATGCTTAAAGCCCTCGTCATACTAAGCGAGATCGCTGCTGAGTCACAAGTTTTGTGATGCAACAGCGACCTCAACGGCGATCTCGCTATATGTGACACGTAGCAGCGATCAGGCCCCTGCTGTGAGATCACTGATCGTTACAAACTGTTCTGGACCATTTTTTGGTCGTTGCGCTCCCACTGGGCAGCGTGCATCGCTGTGGTTGACAGGGACAATGACCAAGGATCTCAATACTACGCCCGAGAGTGACAAGGTCCCAATGACCACTGTATCGTTGCTGTGTCACTGGTGAGATCTGACTATTTGACATCTCACCAACGATCACGTAGCGACGCACCAGCGATCCCTACCAGGTCGGATCATTGTCGGGATCGCTGGTGCGTTGCCAAGTATGACGGGGCCTTTACACACTGGTGAGGAAGCAAATAAATCTAATAACACGAGTAAAAGACACTTATTCAAGAAGCAGAGCGCCTACCTGGTTGCGCAGGCAGCTGTGATACATGGAGGCGAGTCTGTGATGAATGGTGGCCGCTCTGTATTGGCACAGGGGCTGTCTAGCAGACACAGTGTCCACATCACAGTATTTCAAAGACTTCATCATGGTCTCCGTGACTTCCCTCTCAATCTGTAAAAGCACAGAACAGAATACAACACTGAGCGATGTATATAATATACTAAGCTGGGAGTACGGTGACTGCGGCTCTGAGCACATCAGAAACAATCTAATCAGCGACCATCGCATAGTTACAGTCATGGCCGAAAGTGTTCACACCCTTGAAATTGTTCCTGAAAGATTTCAGCAAAACTCACATTTCACTTCTTCCGGAGAACACAAAGCAAAGATTTCTACTAACCTGGAAAGGACGCTGGAATAAATGTCATGATCTGACCATACGTCACATAGCGGGAAGAAGTGGAACATATACAGCACTGTGTAAAACTTTTAAAGGGAATTTTTCAGCAGGATTTTGCTATGTAAGCTGAGGACAGCATGCAGTAAGGGTGAAAAAAAACAAAAGCAATTGTGCTTCTCTTTTTATTGCGTGTTATTCTTTACCTAAACTAAATGGTTTATTACCCTTTGATTAGCATTGCAGGACTAAAGTCACGCGCATGGCAGTCCAACACACTCCCTGCTGTGATTGACACTAGTGATGAGCGAGCAGCAAAATATTCATAATCGCTATAGTCTTAACAACTACTTTGTAATACTCACCTACTCATCCAAATAGCGAGTTCAATGCTAGTTAATTAGTGTAAGGCACCGCCCACACACATACGAGCACAAAACAAGTATTTCCTGGGCTAGGCATTGAGTTTTCACTGCATAAAACCCCTTGATGAGAGACCCATAGAACACCCCAGAGAGACCCTAACATTCAATCTGCTCTCACTGGGGGCCACCTCCCTTTGTGTCAGGTCGTTCACAATTGACAAATCACTCTAGAGCACCAGCGATGCCCGCCGAGTAACGAGTATAATGAATATTATACTATATGCGAGTAGCGAATAGTAAATATTACACTCGCTCATCACTAATTGCCACCTCACTGTCAATGCACAATCTCTATAGAGAACCTGGTGTGGGTGGGGCAGCTCTCCCAGCTCTACTACATGCTTAAAACTCAATTCTATGATAGAGTCAGAACAGCTGCAGCCAATAATCTATGTGATGCATTGTTTGATTCAGGGGTTCCTTTCCCATATTATGTTGCTGTCAGATGAGGTAGCATAACACTGCTGACAGATTCCCTTTAACAGGTATGGGAACCATACTGCAAAAGAAGAAAGGTTCCAATAATAGAAGTGATAATAAAAATAAACTATCAAATAAACTGAATGAACAAAAGAGAAATGTAAATCCCATGGTGACCGCTCTTTGCCTTCATCATTTCTTTTGTCACTAACAGTTTATGAAGGAACTCTGCAGAGATTGTACCAAATATCTTGGAGAAGTAGCCCCAGATCTTCTGTGTATGAGGCTTGTGCAAATTCTTTTGTCTCTTCATGTGATCATGTGATCCCAGAAACACTGGATGATAATGAAATCAGGGCTTTGTGGAGGCTGGATTATAACTTCCAGGACCCCACATTCCTCTTAATGATAAAGATTAATCTTAATCACATAATATAAATAAATAATAATAATAATAATAATAATAATAATCACATTGGCAGGATGTTTGGGGTCGTTTTACTGCAGAATATATTTGGAGCCAATCACATGCCTCCCTGCTGGAATTACATGATGGAGAAGTATTTGCCCCTATTCTTCAGCACCAGAATACCAAGAAATGGGAAGCATTGAGAAACAGATACAGAAGGTATAAAAGGTAGTTATAGTGCATCAGCAAGGTCTCTCCCAGAAAAAGATTTTAAAGCAGACCGAAGCTTCAAGATGTGCTGTTCATGTTAATGAACACCCTTGAGGACCATTGGTTGTCCAAGGAAACTTACTGCAGTAGATGAAAGGTTCTGCATGCCTATTTCTCTTAGAGATTTAGAGATGTCCAGCTGTGTCCAGATCAGAACTTGAACCAGCTACACCCATCTACTGTTTGGATAAGTCTGGCCAAAAGTGGTCTTCATGGAAGAATTGCAGCCAAAATCCATACCTTCTTAATGTAAACAAGGCCAGGGAACTCAGCAGCGGACAAAAACAAAGCAACTGGGTTGTAGAAAAATGTCAGCATGTGCTCTGGACTGACGAGTCACAATATGAAATATCTGACGGTAACAAAAGAGAGATTTTTGTGTACTCACCGTAAAATCTCTTTCTCTGAGCCATCATTGGGGGACACAGGAAACCACGGGTGTATGCTTGCTGCCTCTAGGAGGCGACACTATGCCAAATATTGAAACTAAAAGTTAGCACCTCCTCAGCAGTATACTCTCCCAGACCGGAGGGACAATAAGCCAGTTTAGTGCAAAAGCAGTAGGAGAAGCATTGGAAAGAAAACACAGAATGGCCCAATATATACAAGAAGAGTAGGTGCTGTGTCCCCCAATGATGGCTCAGAGAAAGATTTTACGGTGAGTACACAAATATCTGCTTTTCTCTATCGCCTCATTGGGGGGGACAAAGCAGACCATGGGACGTCCTAAAGCAATCCCTGAAGGTGGGGGAAAAAACGGACTATGATAAGGCAGAGAACAGGGGCTGGAACCTCAAGTGAGGAAGCCACTGTACACAGATCGAAAAATACTATCCTTGTCTAAACCCGAGACACCAAGGAAAGGTGTGTCAAAAAGATAATATAAACAAGCCAAAGAATAGACGAGAGCCTGGAGTGTGACTATACTCGTAGGCCAAAGTGAATACGTAACCCTTCTGTTCGTGGAGCCTTAATCTCTGAGATGGAGCTTGTCTGGTCAGAGTGAATGAGTTAAAGCGACCAGGAAAAATGGCCTTCCCTCGAACATAGAGCCTTGAAAGTGAAAAGAATTTCAGAAAGAGAAAATTAATCCAAACACACGTCCGCTGTTGGAAACCACCGTGGTTCCATGACCCGGTGTAGCTAGAAAAAAACAAACTAGAAAGTAAAAAAACTTGTATGTGGTTTGTTACCAGAACGAGGATGGAGGAGACGTTTCACAAGGGCAAGATCTAACTCTGTCGAATCTAAAGGCGGCGTCACACGTGTCAATATCGTGAGGGACATCGCTGAAAAGTGACGCATTAGCGATGTTGCTAGCGATATAGCAAGTGCATGGTGCTGTGTGACAGCGCGACGCAACTGCGATTTATCGTTGGTCGCAGGTTCACAGGTTTACGTTCATCCTCGTAAACCTGTCAATCTGCAACCAGAGATTAGGCTCGATCACACCGTCTGACACCGCAATAGCGATGTTGGCGGCGGTCCAGCCTATACCACAGTTGAAATAGTCCCGATAACCGGGAGAAGAGGGGATCTCTACACCTGGTGCAGAGGGGAATACGGGGAGGCGACACTCTGCGTGCCCTTCTGTTGTAGACTGTGGGAAATCGGCCCTCGAGAGGAACCATCACCCTCATAAAGTAGTAAGATGTAGCCAGTGTAAATCGAGCTTCGCAGGAGGGGGTACATGGAGACTCAACGTTCCCGCCTGCTGGAGGTTGTGGGAAAGCGGCGCCCAAGGGAGCAGTCGCCCATCTATGATCTTCATCTGTAAAATCCAGTAAAAAAATGAAAAAGGATAAAAAGCATATGGATCTGTAAACCACATGTACCTCCTACAGACACTAAGCTAAAACTGGCTTATTGTCCCTCCGGACTGGGGGTGTATACTGCTGAGGAGGAGCTAACTTTTAGTTTCAATATTTGGCATAGTGTCACCTCCTAGTGGCAGCAAGCATACACCCATGGTCTCCTGTGTCCCCCAATGAGGCGACAGAGAAAGGCAGCTTGTTCCTAAAGGGCTGGGAGGGACAAAATACTGAGGGTCTGCAGGAAGCAGTGAAGCATGAGGAGGGGTCTAGCAAGTTTGTGGCTCCATATCAGGAAAGAGATGGGGGCTTCGTCAGGATTAACACTGTGAAATACAGGCAGATACTTATCCATCATGTAATACCATCAGGGAGACACGTCTGACTGGCTAAAAATTAATTTTGTAGCAGAACAATGCCTAAACACAGGCAATGTCATTAAGAAAAAGGAGTCCCGGAGGTGATGATCCACGGGGCCATGATCTCATCATCCAGTCAGTCTGGGATTACATGAAGAGACAGAAGGCTCCACACAAGCCTCATACACAGAAGATCTGTGGTTCCTTCTCAAAAGATGATTGGAAAAGTTGATTAGAGAAGCTATAAAATTGACCTTCCTTTGAGCTACAGTAGTAGAGAACCTGGAGCATTACATTTGTTTGTTCTATGAAACTCTCAAAATGGCCAGAAAGAGATCTTTTATGTGAAACTCGACAGTCTATTCTTGTTCTTAGAAATGAAGGCTATTGCATGCGAGAGACTGCCAAGAAACTGAAGACTTCCTACAACGGTGTGTACTGCTCCCTTCAGAGGAGAGCACAAACAGGCTCTAACCAGATTGGACAGAGAAGTGGGAGGCCCCGCTGCACAACTGAGCAACAAGACAAGTACATTAGAGTCTCTAGTTTGAGAAATCGACGCCTCACAGCTCCTCAACTGGCAGCTTCATTAAATAGTACCAGCCAAAAGTCTGCAATGCTGGAATTGCTGCAAAGGGAGCATTCCTTGATGAAAGCAAAGTTTGAAGGAGAAAACTATTATTTTAAATAAAAATCAACATTTCTAACCTTGTCAATGTCTGGACTATATTTTCTATTCATTTTGCAACTCATTTGATAAATAAAAGTATGAGCTTTCATGGAAAACATAAAATTGTCTGGGTGACCCCAAACTTTTGAACAGTAGTGTACCTAGAAGTGATGAAGCCAAAGTGTGGTTACCAAATAATGATTTGATTTTGCTTTTGTTCATTCGCTTAGCATTTTGTTAATTGATAAATGAACTATTAACATTTATATTTTTGAAAGCATTCCATCATTTTTCTCCCCATACCTACCTAAAACTTTTACACTGCACTATATATCATAAAATGTTAAATTACACATGGATAGTCATTTCTTTAAATTGTACCCTGTATTCACACAAAGCCTGTAGAAAGACATGATCCTGCTGCCCTAACTTTATACAACAATGGTTAAACCCCATTTGTAATGCCTCATCAAAATGATGAGGGATTGTCCCAAGTCTCCTGCTCTGCAGTTTGGAATCTACTTATTTTCAGTGGGTGGATTCTATTCATTATTATCATATATTTTTAGAGCACCATTGATTCCCAGTTCGGTATATTACAATGTACAAATTAACAATGACAGACTAGTACAAACGAAAGATGACCCTGCCCTTGTGAGACACAGACTTGCCACCACTACCTACAGAGCCACAGTCCAGCCACGGCTACCTACACAGATAGACCCGCCCCCACTACCTACAGAGAGACAGACCTGCCCCCCACTACCTACAGAGACACAGACCTGCCCCCCACTACCTACAGAGAGATAGACCTGGCCCCACTACCTACAGAGACACAGACCTGCCCCCACTACCTACAGAGGCACAGACCTGCCCCCCACTACCTACAGAAAGATAGACCTGGCCCCACTACCTACAGAGACACAGACCTGCCCCCACTACCTACAGAGACACAGACCTGCCCCCACTACCTACAGAGACACAGACCTGCCCCCACTACCTAGAGACACAGACCCACCCCCACTACCTACAGAGAGACAGACCTGCCCCCACTACCTACAGAGAGACAGACCTGCCCCCACTACCTACAGAGACACAGACCCACCCCCTGCTACCTACAGAGACACAGAGCTGCCCCCACTACAGACACAGACCCGCTCTCTCAGCAGACCTGTAACTGGTCTGTACATCACAAACCATGAAACAAAGATGTGTGAATGTAGCCTTAGATTTCACAGATACCTGAAATATGATACATGGCAGCAATGTATTTGATTAGTGTTGATATTTTCTGAGACCCGTAACTATTTTTATTTTATTGTCTGTAGGTCTTGTATATAGTGAAAATCAAGGTCAGTTTAATTCCATTTATACTTGACAATCCTTTTTCAGTAGTTCACCTGCCATGTTCAGTGGGACAGAGCCATAATTACCTGTTCCTGTGCTTTTCTGGAGATGGGGGCGTAATCCTGCAGCAGAGTGGCCATGGTAAAATATGTGGTGGATAGCTCCCAGTAAACCGAATCCCAAACTGCTTGATGGGTTTCTCTTTTATTGAGCGACTTTAATGCCTTCTGATAGTAATCAATGGCCTAAAGAGACAAAAAAGATTTCACCATTACACCTCTATTAGCAGCAGGGTCGGGAACAATATACGTAATAATGTATATAAACTTATAACCAGCTGGAATGTTGTACACCACCATGGTGAAACATCTGGCCACCTTCTAGCACAATTTTAGTTTATGGGCAAAACTTTTTCATTATGAAATTTTTATATATATATATATATATATTTTATAAATTATTATTCATCACCCTTCAGCTCGATCTCAAAGTATGGCGACTTGATGGATAGGTCCACCAGGGTCTTCCCAAGCCTAGCGGTTTGCCGGATCCATCAGTTGCGATGCGTCAAAAAAATGCACCAACCAGCGGTTTATTTCACACGCCGTGAGAGCCGGATCCAGCAATAACGCACTTGATGTACATGACGCAAGCCAAATAGAGAATGATTGAATGGGGATTGCAGCAAGTGACGAAAGTGCAGTCGTTATGCAGCAGACGTGGGACACCTGCCGGATGGGCCACAAATTTCAAAAATCGCTCATGTGAAAGGTCCCTATAGTGGTGTATGGATGCCCCTTTGACAATGGCGCTTTAATGATACAAAAGAAGACAAATAATTAATAGTAAAAGATAGATCGATCGATAGATAGATATGGAGGTATAGATAAGAGGGGATAATAAAATAGGAGCCCAAAAGGTGACTTTAACTATATAGTATCCCTTCCTAACGCTACTGTGAGCTGATGCTGTGCTGGCTGGGTTCTCACAGTGTCAGCTCTGCTTCATCTCAACTCTCTATGATACGGACGTATACCGCTGCCTAGGGTGAAAAGAGGGAGGGAGATGTTTAGTCACAGATTCCTCACTGCGCAGGCCCGGGAACTGAATATAAACAGTCAGTTGGCCGAGGGGAGGCGGCGCCTGCAGCAGGGAGGAGGATGATGGACAGCACAAAGTCAGTTGAGAACTTGGGAGAGAACACATCTCCCGGTCCAAATCCAGGAATGGAGCCAGATTTATAAAAGTCATTATTCCAAATTCCCTGTGGACATTACACATAAGAGCCACCTTCACAGAATGCAGCCCTAGTGCTGCTAAAGGTGGCTCTTTTATCTTCATAGGCCCTGGAGGGATTGGGAGGGGGGGGGTTGACCGTTTCCCTTTAAGTCATCAATTGCTACTCTTTATACAATCGAAGCCAATGATTGCTCTGTATGCAGACTGTATAAGAAATGTGAATTGGCTCTGGAGTAGAATATAGGCTGTAACTCAACTCACAGCAAAACCTCTTCCATCTCGCATGTGTGTAGCAAGCTCACCTTATTGTAGTACAGCGCCTCCTCCAGGGAGAACTCCCCTCTCCTCTCATCGTTCCCACTGCCGCAGTGCGCCTGGGCACATATCCTCATCAGTCGCCCCATGTTACACATTAGGAGCGCAGTGTTCGTGGTGTCCATAATAGACTCAAAGTTAGCGATTCCTCTTTCAAAACTGGAGAAACTTTTCTTCCATAAATCTTGCTCAGCAATGGAGACTCCTCTGTTTGCTGAAAAACAGGAGGAAAATAAATGTTTAACACCAAATGAATGGAGAGACAAGTCCAGTAATACCTTAACATGGCCAGTCCCTTCCTCCATTACTGAGAAATCAGCAATTAAATTGATACTCAAATGAGGCTGAAGGGCTATTTGTAGATCTAAAGCCTTTGTCACTGTAGCTCTATTCTTCGCCAGCAACATTACTGCCTCCGTGACTTCAAAGGAGCTGACGGTCAAGAAGGAGGCACCGGGCAGGGAATAGAGTTGGAGTGAGCCGATTGGGGAATAGAGCTGGAGTGACGTAGGCTTCAGACCTACAATCAGCATCACCTCCTTCTGCTTGACTGACAATTCCTTTGTCTGAAGTCACACAGCATCAGTCATAGGAAGAGCCAGCAACACTGGACAGGGTATAGAGCTGGATAGACTGAACTTATTGTAGATCTGATGCCTACATCACTCCAACTCTATTCCACAGCCAGCGTCGCTTCGCCTTGCTATGACTGATGGCCACTAAGCTATGTGACTTCAGACAAAAAAAGCTGACAGTCAAGCAGGAGGAGGCGATGCTGGGCAGGGGATAGAGCTGGAGTGGCTGAGCTTATTGAATATGTGAAGCTTATGTCATTCCATCTCTATTCAACATCCACTGTCACCTCCTCTTGCTTGACTGACAGTCTCTAACCCATGTGACTTCAAAGTTGTCAGTTAAGCAGGAGGAGGCGGCGCTGGGTGGGAAATAGAGCTGGAGTGACAAAGGCTTCAGATCTACAAAAAGCTCACAAGACTCAGTTGCATATCATTTCAAATGCTTATTAGTCCATGTAAAAGGGCCCTTAAAAACTTCTGTTAGGATTTTGTTTTTATTTTAAGTATGTTCTGCAAAAGTTACATTGTGTACAGGGTAAACCTGTCACGTACACCGCTCTCATACATCAACACAGGTAGGCAACGTTGTTTCTTTGGATTGCCATTAAATACTCATTTTGTCACTTAAACCTTTACCGCCGAGTCCCTGAATCATCCTTTTCAAAAGTTAAAAATGGGCTGAAATTGCAGGAAAATTGCAGAGAAAAATGTAAATTAAGAGGAAGTAAATATAAGGTTTATCTGCATCAGATTCTTAAAAAAAATAACTACCCTGAAAATAACAGGAAAATGTAAAATTGCATTGCAGGAACTCCATTAAGGAGCAAAACTACATGAGCATAGGAACAAAGTGCCGCACGGAGGATCATTAGCACATTGCAGCTTGCCGAGGTTACAGGAGGACGAGGAAGGAGGCGGCAAAAGGAGAAAGCAACTTCTGGGGAAAGTTTTTGCGCCTTGGCTCTACACTTTCATACTGTTACAAGCAAAAGTACATATCAGCCGACAGCACCTACCTGATCGCTCAGTCTGGAGCGCCGCCGCCTGGTTCATGTAAAACACCCCGACTTCGTTGCGGATATTGCCCAGTCTTTTCAGGACCTGCGTGTGCTGCTCGGGGTTTTGGGTCTTGAGGTTTGTGACAATCAGGATGTCGTTGGCGGCTTCATAGCATTTACAGCTGATGGAGAGCTGGCACTCCAAGTCAGTGATCAGGTCGGTGATGAAGGAGAACCCTGAAAGGAAGAAAAAGTTAGGTGGAATTATGGCACAACCATCGGCTGCCGCGCAGCCTCCCCAACACAGCCGTCGGCTGCCGCGCAGCCTCCCCAACACAGCCGTCGGCTGCCGCGCAGCCTCCCCAACACAGCCGTCGGCTGCCGCGCAGCCTCCCCAACACAGCCGTCGGCTGCCGCGCAGCCTCCCACACAACAGTTGGCTGCCGCGCAGCCTCCCCACACAACCGTCAGTTGATGCACAGCATCCATATACAACCGTCAGAGCAGCCTCCATGTATAACCATCAGTTGCGTGCTGCCTCCATATACCACCATCACGTGCATCCTCCATATACAACTGTCGGCTGCCGAACAGCCTCCCTTACACAACCATGAGCTGCTGCAAAGCCTCCATAAACCACCGTTAGCTGTGTGCAGCCTCCATATACAACCGTCAGTTGTGTAGAGAGGCCGTGCAGCAGCTGATGGTGGTATATGGAGGCTGTGCTGCAGCGTATAGTTGTATACAGAGGCTGGCGGCAGCTGTCAGCTGCAGCACATCTTTCACGTATGACCATCAGATGCAGCACAGCCTCCATGTACCACCGCCAGTTGACGCACAGCCTCCATATATCGCACAGCAAAAATTTAAAGATTTAAAATGTTTCCAAACAATGAACATGATCCTTTAAATTATTTTTAAAAATAAAAAAGGACGTTCTTCAGCAGCTTTTGCATCTATATCAATTAACACATACAGTAAATTCTACAAATATTGTAAGGTCACCAAGGAAGTTATTAACAATAAAAAGCATGTACCTCAGCTGGATGCATACACCCCATAAAAAGTCATTGAAACGGACATGTCAAAAGTCACACAGCCCAACTGCCATTTGTACATCGTTCAAGCTAGAGATAATAAAGGATGAGATCATGGCATGGAATATTTGCCGATTTGCCAGATGTTTCATAGTAAGCATTACTGCCTCTGCACAGCTTGTTAAGCTCCACGTTTGCTTTTTAATGGGTTATTGATCAGGTGCTGTTAGTTCATACTAGATCTTCTACCAGGTGCGTTAGCAAGGACGAGGTTATACCTTAGCGTAGTGAGGAGACACCAGCAGGACTCACCTTCACAGCTGGACTCTCTGTGCAGACTGTGCAGAATCTCCTGATCGTCCCTCGTCTGATAACTATATTCCTCGAAGTAGGCGGCTCGATTGGCGGCATTCTGGGCCAGCATGAGCTGGATGTCCCCGCACAGGGCCAGGTACTGACACAGCAGCAGCATCACCTCCGGGACTTGGTTAGTACAGAGGCAGCTGTAAGCATCTAGTGAGGAGGAGAGAGAGAAGCCGCTGTGTCAATCGACGTCCTAATACTAAATTGTGGCATCCATCAGTGCTGTCCCAAATGACTAAGCCATCCATATCGGCGGAGCCAGGAGGGAGAGGCAATCCATCACCAGGCAAGCACTCCCTGCATGCCACTCATAATGAGGCCGGTAAGGGGTAGAACGAGCGCTGCCTCCACGCTGCAATCCTCCCATGTAAATATCTGAAACATCTCAGGATATTGCGAGATGAGAATGTTAACGATAAAATTCTAAAATCTGCTGAAAAAACATTACATAAATTAATAAATATATATTTTGTGGAAAAAATAGACAACATCCGCTAGGAAATCAGCTCCCAGCCTCCAAGCGCTGACACTCCCATTCTTCCCCACATCTCCTCCAGCTCACTCTCCACATTTGACCCAGTTACAGAAGAAGAGGTTGCCAGGCTCCTCTTCTTCTCGTCCCACTACATGCACCACTGACCCCATCCCCTCACACCTACTCCAGTCTCTCCGTCCGATCGTCACCACACCTAACCAAAATCTTCAACCTCTCCCTCTCTTCTGGCATCTTCCCCTCCTTCAAACACTCGATCATTATTAAAGAAAGCTTATCTCGGACCCACCCTGCACAAATTACTACAGACCAGTCTCCAACCTCCCCTTCATCTCAACTCCTGGAGCGTCTGGTCTACTCCCGCCTCAACCGTTACCTCTCCACTCACTCTCTTCTAGATCCATTAGTCTGGCTTCTGCCCCCTTCACTCTAAAGAAACTGCCCTCATCAAAGTGACCAACGACCTTCTGACAGCAAAACGTAATTGTCACCACTCTCTGCTTATTCTCCTTGATCTCTCTGCAGCTTTTGACACTGTTGACCACCATCTCCTGCTCTCTATGTTGCATTCCTTTGGTATAAAGGACACAGCTCTCTCCTAGTTCTCTTCCTATCTTTCTGACCGCTCTTTCAGTGGATCATTTGCTGGCTCTACTTCCCCCCTTCCCCTTACTATTGGGGTCCCTCAGGGTTCAGTCCTTGGACCTCTTCTCCTCTCTTTCTCTCTACACAGCCCCGAATGGACAGACCATCAGCAGATTTGGCTTCCAGTACCATCTCTATGCTGACGACACACAATAATATACTTCAGCTCCTAACCTTACCCCTGCGGTGTTAAAGAACACCAATGACTGTCTAGCTGCCGTTTCCAACATCATGTCGGCTCTCTATTTAAAACTCAAACCTCTCCAAAACTGAACTTCTTTTGCTCCCGCACTCCACTAACCTCCCTAAATCTGATATCTCTCTCTCAGTGTGCGGTACCACGATAACGCGTAGGCAGCATGCTCACTGTCTGGGTGTTATGTTTGACACCGATCTCTCCTTCACCTCCTATATACAATCTCTCGTCCGTTCTTGTCGCTTACACCTGAAGAACATCTCTAGAGTCTGCCCCTTTTTCACCATGGAAACAACTAAAACCCTCACCGTGGCCCTAATCCACTCCTGCCTTGATTATTGCAATTCTCTATTAATCGGCCTCCCCCTCTCTAAACTTTCCCCTCTACAGTCCATCCTTAACGCAGCAGCCAGGATCACCTACCTAGCCAATCGTTACTCAGATGCCTCCACTCTGTGCCAGTCATTGCATTGGCTGCCTATACACTGCAGGATAAAATTAAAATTGCTTGTTCTGACCCACAAAGCTCTTCACAATGCAGCGCCACCCTACATCTCCTCCCTCATTTCTGTCTATCACCCTACCCATTCTCTACGTTCTTCAAATGACCTTCGACTAACATCTGCACTAATCCGATCCTCCCACTCCCGGCTCCAAGACTTCTCCAGAGCAGCACCAATTCTCTGGAATGCTCTACCCCAAGAAATAAGGACCATCCACAACTTGCATGGCTTCAGACGCTCACTAAAAACACATCTTTTCAAGGTGGCCTATCATGCTCCCTAACAAAATTCCTTTGTACTGTATATAGCCCATTCACTATTCTCTCTCGACATAACTCTTCTTCAAACTCCACCAAACCCAAAAGCTCTACACAGATTGCCTGGTGACCATTCATGTAACTTTATTTCTAGCCCCCATTTCCTCAAGATGCCTGGACCATCAGTGTTAAAAGCCCCTGTACCTTGTATAACCCCTATCTGGTTGTAGATTGTAGAGAAGCAGGGATCTGGGGGCAAGACCCACATATAGGGGGTGCAGGGGAGGGGGTGAAGCCCCCCCCTTCCATAATTTACTTTTCTAAAGGGCTGCATAATGTAATATTATAAGAGTAAACCATGCAAGGGGATTGGATAATTTACTGCAACACCCCCCGTCTGGGGGTCTTGCCCCCAGACTCCTGCTTCTATTATAAAATCAACTCTATGGATTGTAAAAGTGATGGTTATTTCGTTAATAAACATTCCTACTGTATGGGACCAGTTCAACCCACTGCCCAGGGGCAGCAGCTCAGACACTCCCTCTAACAATTGAGAATGTGCCCATCAAATTTGGGTGTTAAGCCACGCCCATTGAACACCTCCTCCTCCTTCCACTGTGGTCTGAGGATGACGCCCCCTCTGTAAGCTCCACCCCCAATTCCTGTAACACTATGCCCATCAGCCTCTCCTCCCGCACGGTGTTGCAGCTGGCTGCACTCAGGATGCCAAAGGACCTGTGTGATGTCATGGGGTCACGTGACACATGGGGTCACATGATCACGCTGGTTTCCCGGGACTCAGAACAGCCAGTGGTAACAAGGTGCGAGGGGAGGCTGGCTGATGGTGTGGGTGTTGGGGGAATTCGGAGGCTGATGGTGCGGGGGAAGGGGATGCTGATGGTAGGGGGGGGGGGCGATTGTGTGTGATGTTGCGGGGGGGGGGAAGCTGGCAAGTGGGGAGGGATGGATCGGCGAGGGGGAGGAGGGAGACCGAGCACCAAATAGAGTAGGCAGTGTCAGCGCTAGTGGTTGCCATATCGGAAAACCCATCATTTGGGTACTCAAATATGTCAGCGTACTTCTGGCGTTTGGAATTGTGGGATTCCTAGACATCCTGACAAACTGGATGTCAGGACATTATAAGGCAATTATGTAATAGAAAGTCTCAGCTGGTGTAAATTCAGATAAAGTAAGCGTAGGGAGAAAAACAGCAATAATACTCCGTAATCTGAGGTATAGCATTGAATAGTCAAGGATTTAGAGAGTGAGTGGCAAGGATTTCACCTGTGGATTAGCCCCAATATGGCTAATAGCCACCATGGTTTTGGGTCAGAATCTGACCAAAGAGAGGATTTTTGGTACTCGCCATACAAAATCTCTTTCTTGTAGCCTTTCTTGCGGGACACAGAAACGATGATAATAATGAGTAATATGTTGCCACAGAGACTCACACTCAGACTAGATCACAGAAAAAAAGGAGATTTTTGTGTACTCACCGTAAAATCCTTTTCTCTTAGCCTCTAATTGGGGGACACAGACCGTGGGTGTTATGCTGCTGTCCACTAGGAGGCGACACTAAGCAGAATCTGCAAAAGAGTTACAGTGGATCCTCCTCTGCAGCATTACACCCCCGAACAGGAAGTGATTCTCCAGTTTTGTGCTAAAGCAGTAGGAGAGTTAACAGATAATAACAGAGACACAGGAAGTCTACACAGGCAACCTGTGTAAACAAATATAGTTAGCATGGCAATAACAGTGTAACAAGGCCTGAAACCAAACAGGCACGTGTGTAAACAGTTAAGAGTTAGCAGAGTAATACTAGTACCACAAGGCCTGAAACTAAGCAGGCGCATGTGGAAAACAGTGAAGAGTTAACGAAGCATAATCGTATAACAAGGCCTGTAACTAAACAGGCTCACAGTACTACAAGGCCTGGAGCTAAACAGGCACAAGTTTAAACAGACAACAGTTAACAGAGAGATAATAGGCTAACGTGTAAACATGTTAACCATGTAACAGCTGACAAGCTATGAGAACTGTAGAAAAGGCCCACAAGGGCAATAGGGTGGGTGCTGTGTCCCCCAATTAGAGGCTAAGAGAAAAGGATTTTACAGTGAGTACACAAAAATCTCCTTTTCTCCTTCGCCTCATTGGGGGACACAGACCGTGGGACGTCCCAAAGCAGTCCCTGGGTGGGGAAAGAACAATGGAACTAGCGACACTGAGCATGGTCAGTGAAGAACTATGCACCGACAGGCAGGCTGCTGCCGCCTGGAGGGCATGGATACCCGGACCTGCGTTTGTCGAGGGCTGAGTGCAAGCACTATATTGGCTTGAGTATGGGTGTAGGCTGACCTTTTGGCTGCCTATACACTGGTTGCGCCGATACTTCTCACCGAACTGTCCAGGAGGCTTCCACGGTCACAGTAGAATGTGCCGTGACCTTCCCGAAGGAATGAGTTTTCGAAAGTATAAGCATCTTGGATGGTTAGAGGAATCCACCTGGTTAGGTGAGCTTTAGAGGCTGACGTGTCTTTATGTCTGCCCATTGGAAGAAGGATAAAGGAGAATCCGACCTCTTAGAAGGGCACCGTCCTGGATACCTAGACATGTAGGTCCCTGACAAGGTCCCGCATACGTAGGTCCTCTGCGACCGGACGGACTGGAGTCGGGCGCGGCGATGGCAGAGAGATTTCTTCATGTAGGTGGAAGGAGTAAACCTACCATAGAAGAATGGAACCAGCCATAGGACAATCATGTCCAGATGGAAGACTAGAGAAAAAAAAAAAAATTAATTACATGAGACCGCTGCAAGTACCGATACTTCTGCAGAGACAAATAAATGCCACTGAGCCATACTACTATTTGGATGAGGATGCTTAAGGTAACATCCCATTGAGGCTGAAGAGGTGGTTCTTGTAGTGCCGTGAGGACCAAGTTCAGGTCCCCACGGGTGTAGTCTTGTAGTATGGAGACCCTAAATAGCATACCCTCCGAAGGAAGGATTTCATAGACATCTGGTGGCAAGACATGTTTGTAAGCGGGTGAAAAAACAGCTGAAAAAAACCTGCTGTGTAAGAGACCCTAAGGACAGACCTGAGTCTAGGTCTGAGTGGAAGAAACGGAGAGTCCCTGGCATGAAGTAGGGCCAAGGGAAATTACCTCTAGAGGTGCCCCAAGCAAAAACAATTACACATGTGTGATGGGACATCGCTGATAAGGCTGGTGTCCTCTCTGTGACTACGGTCGTTACAATATCCTGGGAAAAAAACCTCTTGGGTTAAATTCTAGGTCTCAAAGGCTACGCCATTAACCTCGGATGTGAGGAATTCTGAGAGAGAACTGGCCGTGATCGAGCAGGTCTGGACTGTCTGTGAGACGTCCTGGTACTGCTGCTATAAAGCGGACGAGTCTACGCACCAAGCGCGTGTGGGTCAGTCTGAGACCGCGAAGACGATCCCGCGACCTTCTCGTTTGATATTCCAGACTATCCGTTAGTGGAGAAAGAATATAGGAGAGACGGATACCGGTCCAGGCTTGGACTAGTGCGTCTGTGCCACTGACTGTGGATCCTGATACCAGACCAGGAAGGCCGGGACCGTGGCATTGAGGCGTGACTCCGTCAGGTCCATATCTGTGGATTCCTGGCGTTGGCGTTTCGACGGAGGACTTCTAGATGAAGGGGCAGTCCCCTGAGTCCATCCTTTGGTGGATTAGGAAATCCGCCTCCCAGATGTGCACACGTGGTATGAGAACGGCTGGCAGTACAGTGTTCCAAGGATTCCACCTAGTGAAGGATGTGGCGAACTTGTCATCGCTTAGAGACTGCGGGTTCCACCCTGGTGGTTGACATATGCTACGCTGTGGCATTGTCTGACTGTATCCTGACATGTTCGAATGCCAGAAGGTGACAAAGATTTCAGTAGTAGAGATACTGCACGAATGTTCGTAGATTGAGGGGCATCTTCGAGACAGGGCAAGACTACTGCCATGTGCATTGTGATGGGGGTACATCACACCCCATCCTGTTCTCGTGCAACGCCTGAGCATGGATACTAGCAAAGGCCGGCGAGACAGCTGAGCCAATGAAACTGACTCCCAAGCTGCCACTATGCAGTCTAGGACTCTTATGGGAGTTGTGAAGGATTGAGGAGACCTCTGACGGAGGCTGCGGATTCCAAGACAAAGAATCAGTGATTTGTCTAGGGAAATTGACTAGAGCTGTGGATGTGTTGCATCTAAAAAAGGCCGCTGTGTTCATGCGATGCTGTGCGTTCAATATGGCTGAGACGCCATACGTGATGCTGTAGCATGTGGCCGTTAGGAGTACGCAGCGGAGCTGGGATTCCTGGAATCTGTGTGCTGTGCAGCAGCATGTGCTTTGGAATTGCGGTAGACCTCGGAGTTGATCCCACCGAGTCTTCTTAATAAGCACAGTGCGAATGCCACTGTGATCGCAGTCCTTTAAAGTCATGCATTGATAAAAAAAAGTCATCCAGATATAGGAGACTGTTGAAATGCAGTATGGACATAGCCAACTTCAGGCTGGGAAAAAGCATTGTATTCTTTTCGCTTCAGTCCTTTTCAGCCTCGCCCCACCCCCTGTGCTGACGCTTCGGAAACTCCGACGTCAGGCGGGCGGTAAGCCAGCGAGTCACAGCTAGGCCAAAACCTCGCGTAAAAACGCGGGGCCCGGGAATGGCAGAGACCCGGCGCGAAGCTCCGGAAGGAGCCGGAAGGCAGGAGCGGCGCTGGTCGAAACCGGAGGCTGCGCCCACAATAGGTCAGTTGCCGGTGACCTGCGCTGCACACCGCGAGCGCTATACCACAGTGAGAATTCTCTTTTTCGGCTCCTGAGTCGAGAAGGGACAGATTGCCTGGAATCCGGTTCGGGTCACGGTCAGACGGGGTCCAGAAGGGCCCATCCATTGGGTTAATGTGGTCGGGGGTCTGTGAGGTCCTGCTTTGAAGCGGGCTGTGCAGAGTGCTCGCACGTGTCATCTCAACCTAAATACCTAATATAGGTATAGTGAGGAGATTGTCAACAGGGCTCGCATTCCACGTACTGCGACCCAGGAGTTTCGTCTTTGTAGTCTGGGGACGGAGGCCAGCCAGGCCTTGTGCCGTCGCAGCCTCAACCCGAGTCCCCAACAGTGTGGAGTCGAGGAAGGAGAATGGCATATAGCAATCTCGGCTACGACCCAGCGCCTCCAACAGTGGGGAGCTGAGGACGGAGTATGCAGCTAAAGTACCTGTGCAGTTGCGGATCACAGTGTTTCATCCTGCATCTTGTGAGACTTGACTGTCATCACCGCCAACCAGAGCTCCAGCTGTGGATTTGGAGAGGATTGGCGAACGGTCCTGGGACCCTTGCAGTTGTCAGGTAACTGTAGGTTACATCAACTTCAACTGGGCTCTTCAACACTGGAGGGCCGAGGAAGGAACCTGCGAGTTAAACTCGTAATTCCACCACCAAGTAGTTTTCTCAACTGTGTGGAGGCCTAGAGTTGGATACCAGGGGATCCATTTGAGGCAGTAGCCCATTGACGGTTGCCAAGCTTTTTCTTAGGAAACTGCAGCAGGGAGGAAGCACCTCTGAGTGCCCTGAGAGTTGCAGTAAGGAGGGAGCGCCGCTGCGTTCCTTAACGCTGGGCCCCAGCTGCAAGGTATGTGTCTTGAGGGTTGCAGCAGAGGAGCGGCACTGCTGAACCCATTAGGCACTGACTACTTGATAGATGCAGCAGGGGGGTAAGTGGGGCCTGCCAAGCTCCAGATCCTGGCACCTGCTGCTGTCATCATGTAATGGCCACTGAGGGCACCTGGCGTCAGCTGTACTGTGCGGAGCTGTCGCAGGGGGGGGGAAGTATGTAGTCGAAGACCACAGAGCCCCTGGCTATCATGTGCAGCAGGGGAGAAGCGTGTGGAGCTGCAGCAGGGAGGGAGCCCTGCTCGGATCCACTTTGCATAATGAAAACTTTACATTATATATAAGCGTCAGCCCACTGAGCCATCTCATGTTTTGTAATGGCAGCCACTGCTCGTGTGGGGGTTAAGCAATAAAAGTTGAGAATACAAATGAGGAGCGAGGGCCCTGTTCAGAAGAGCTGACAATCTGAGGAAACAATAATGCTAATAACAGTCTTTACTGCTTCACTAGATACATACAAAGGTGTAGAATAAGCTTCTCACTGTACAGTGGAGGTCAGTATTCATGACAGGGGACCATGGGACGTCCCTGTAGCAGAGGATTATTGTAAAAAAGAGCCGTTTTGTGAGCCGAAAGAGCCGGCTCATCTAAAAGAGCCGGCTCATCTAAAAGAGCCGGACTGCCCATCACTAGAGTGTCCTAGTCACAGCCCAGGGCTTGTATGGGCAGAGGGGGGCGGGACTCTGACAACAAAAAGCGCGCATGAAATCTCGCAATGAGCGAGAGGCGCCAGAAATAGCCGTCCTGCCCCCTGTGCAGCTCCAGTCCGCCCCCTCCATGACGCTGTCCGCGTCATTCTCGTCATCCAGGAGGCGGGCCGGGGGCGGGAAAAGAGGCGGCGGCTCCGCGCTAGGCCGAAGCCGCGGCCTCAAGTAAAAATAGAGGCCGCAAATGATGGCAGGCTGGCGCGGAGGTGCGGTCCGGGACCGGAGCGGATCTGGACCCGGCCAAGCCCCAGGGGCTGTGGGCACATGATCGCTGGCACACAGCAGCCCCCCCATCAGGAGAACCCAGAGGACTGGGTCTCCTGGAGTGAAGGAGAGGGTGGCAGCCCCCATCAGGAGAACTGGGTCTCCTTGAGTCCAGGTACTGTGCTGGTTCTGTAAACTGTTGCTCCTGCTCACAGTATGGGCCCCTTCAGGAGAGAGCAGCGAAGGCTGATCTCCTGGAGTGAGGGAAGAGATGCTGCAGCAGGGTGGCAGCTCCCATCAGGAGAGCTCAGGGGGACTGGGTCTCCTGGTCTTAGAAAACCCAGGGTAGGCCGTTGCAGGAATGGCCTGGGGTGTCCATCTGAGGTACTCAGCCAGGCTGAGGCTTCTGGAGTGTGCTGCGGTAGATGCAGTGTCCCCGGCCCCTTCAGGAGCATGCAGCAGAGCTGGGGCTCCTGGTGCTGCAGAGTTGAATGCTGCGGCCCGTGTTCATCAGAAGCACTCAGCGAGCTGAGGCATCTGAATAGTGACTTTGCAGCCTGCTTGTGCCCTACCTGCGGTGTCTCAACCTAAAAACCCCAGGGGGGTGATTAGGGAGGGATGCTGCCGTCCACCTAGGGAGGGATGCTGCCGTCCACCTTCAGAGGGCTCCAGTGCAGGCTCGACCTCAACCCAGGGTCCCCAACAGTGGGGAACTGGAGAAGGAGGACCCTCGTCTCAACCTCAACCGGGCACCCCCAACAGTGGTGGGCCGAGGAGGGAGCGGCATGTGGGGGGAAAATGTCGACCTCAACCAGGCGCCCCCAACAGTGGGGGGCCGAGGAGGGACCATGCCGGGAGTCTCGTCAGAGACCCACTTTTCTTCTTCTTGAAGAAAAGGTTCAAAACGGAAGTTTTTTAGGAGCACTAAAAAATCTGTGTGTGCCTCCTAGACACTAAGCAAAAACTGGAGAATCACTTCCTGTTCGGGGGTGTAATGCTGCAGAGGAGGATCCACTGTAACTCTTTTGCAGATTCTGCTTAGTGTCGCCTCCTAGTGGACAGCAGCATAACACCCACGGTCTGTGTCCCCCAATGAGGCGAAGGAGAAAAGTAATCTCCTACCTGACAGCCTACAATCGGGCTGCCGAAACAAAGTTATTCAGTTAATACAAAGCAGTAGAAGCAAAACTTAGACAACCCAACCAAGGAAGAGTACTGTGATCACCAACGTAACCTACAAGAGAGATTTTACTTGAGTACCAAAAATCCTCATATCTCATGGGATTCATTGCGCGGGCACACAAACCATGGACATCCTAAATCCATCCCTGGGGTGGGAAAAATAAGAACAACCGAAAAGCTGGGTGTCAGCAGACCAGGTGTAGGTTGTTGGGGAATAGCCGACGTTTTTTTCTAAGTAGCCGCCTTAGCATTAGCCTCCAAGTAGCAGTATATACAGTGCCTTGTGAAAGTATTTGGCCCCCTTGAACTTTTCAACCTTTTCCCACATTTCAGGCTTCAAACATAAAAATATATATTCAAATTTATTTGTGAAGAATCAACAACAAGTGGGACACAATCGTGAAGTGGAACGAAACTTATTGGACATTTTAATCTTTTTTAACAAATAAAAAACTGAAAAGTGGGGCGTGCAATATTATTCGACCCCCTTCAGTTAATTTTGCAGCCCCACCTTTTGCTGCGCTTACAGTCTCTTGGGGTATGCCTCTATCAGTTTTGCACATGGAGAGACTGAAATTCTTGCCCATTCTTCCTTGCAGAACAGCTGGAGCTCAGTGAGGTTGGATGGAGGCGTTTGTGAACAGCAGTTTTCAGCTCTTTCCACAGATTCTCCATTGGATTCAGGTCTGGATGTGACTTGGCCATCCTAACAACTGGATAAGTTTATTTTTCAACCATTCCATTGTAGATTTTGCTTTATGCTTGGGATCATTGTCTTGTTGGAAGATAAATCTCCGTCCCAGTCTTAGGTCTTTTGCAGGTTTTCTTCCAGTCAAGTATTTGTCTCCATCCATCTTCCCATCAATTTTAACCATCTTCCCTGTCCCTGCTGAAGAAAAGCAGGCCCAAACCATGATGCTGAAAGCACCATGTGTGACAGTGGGGATGGTGTTTTGAGGGTGATGGCCTGTGTTACTTTTACGCCAAACATATCGTTTTACATTGTGGCCAAAAAGTTTGATTTTGGTTTCATCTGACCTGAGCCCCTTATTCCACATGTTTGGTGTCTCCCAGGTGGCTTGTGGCAAATGTCAAACGAAACTTTTTAAGGATATCTTTGAGAAATGGCTTTGTTCGTGCCACTCTTACATAAAGGCCAGATTTGTGCAATGTACGGCTGATTGTTGTCCTATGGACAGACTCTCCCACCTCAGCTGTAGATCTCCGCAGTTCATCCAGAGTGATCATGGGCCTTTTGGCTGCATCTCTGATCAGTCTTCTCCTTGTTGGAGATGAGTTTAGAGGGACGGCCGGGTCTTGGTAGATTTGCAGTGGTGTGATCCTCCTTCCATTTCAATATGATCGCTTGCACAGTGCTCCTGGAGAGGTTTAAAACTTGGGAAATATTTTTGTATCCAAATTCAGCTTTAAACTGGGCCACAACCATATCACGGACCTGCCTGGTCTGTTATTTGGTCTTCATGATGCTCTCTGCACCTGAAACAGACCCCTGAGACTATCACAGAGCAGGTGCATTTATACGGAGACTGGATTACACACAGGTGGATTCTATTTATCATTACCAGTCATTTAGGACAACATTGGATCATTCAGAGATCCTCACTGAACTTCTGGAGTGATGGTGGGGTTACACGTCCCGATATCGCCGCGATATCGGAGGCAACGCCGCGGGAGCGCGCATTTTTTCAGCCCTTTTCCCGATATCGCATCGCCAGTTTACACGCTGCGATATCGGGAAACAACGTCCCTCCGATGTGTACGCCCACCAAACCAGTAACGACCATTTAACATGGGAGTTAATGGGTGAGGTGCGAGTACAGATCGGAGTTGGGCTGTCACACGCAGCGATGCTGCTACAACGGCCATCCGATATCGGGGAGTTGAATAGCTCTGCTATTCA
Source organism: Allobates femoralis (assembly GCA_033576535.1). Lineage (NCBI taxonomy): Eukaryota > Metazoa > Chordata > Amphibia > Anura > Aromobatidae > Allobates > Allobates femoralis. The sequence continues at coordinate 39,897,220 of JARQOC010000006.1, read as the reverse complement.
ACTCCGATATCGTTTTGGCATCGTTCCAGCATCGCGTTGTACGCTCAAACCGTACAACGCGCGAGCGATATCGGGTCCAACTCACGACCCACGTGACTTTTTGTAGGAGTTGGGTCGGAGTTGGACGCCGATATCGCGGCGTATAAACCCACCATGAGAGTTTGCTGCACTGAAAGTAAAGGGGTCGAATAATATTGCACACCCCACTTTTCAGTTTTTTATTTGTGAAAAAAGTTTAAAATACCCAATAAATTTCGTTCCACTTCACGATTGTGTCCCACTTGTTGATTCTTCACAAAAAAATTTGAATTTATATCTTTATGTTTGAAGTCTGAAATGTGGCAAAAGGCTGAAAAGTTCAACGGGGCTGAATACTTTCACAAGGCACTGTAACCAATGGTTTCTGTGTCCCCAAATGAAGGTTACAAGAAAGCTTTTTATGGAGTGTATCAAAAATACTCTCTGGTTACATTGTGCCCCAAAACCATGGTGGCTAGCAGTATGTTGATTAGCCATGGTGAATGGGGTTTGTGTGTCCCCAATAAATAGCCCTGAAGACTACTTTATAAATTAACACATTACTTACTGAAGTGGCGGTCTTGAATACAGTGGGATGTGTTTTGTAGGCATTTTTCTATATATAAAAGCCCTTTGACATCAGTGTTTTTCGCAGAAAAGGGGCCTTAGAGTAGATTTTGCTTTGATGTCAACTAAATACAACGGCCACCTATTGCTACGCAATGCCAAAAAGGACGAGCGTGTGTTCCTGTGCAGGAACGGGCCACGACTCACCATAACACTGTAGGGCCAGCTTGACGTATCGCAAGGCTCGGCCATATTTCTGCAGGCTCATTGCAGCATCTGAGAGCACGTAATATGCTTTGGAGGCCTTAATAATCAGCTGTAGCTTCATCTTGAACTGCCAGGAGCTGGGAACGATGCCAGATCGGCTGGAGCACTGGTTATCAGAACTTTCCACTAAATCGGATGAGAAAAAAAAAAACTCACATAAGTGTACAAATTTTGAGGGATGCCGCTTTCGCCATGGTTTCTGATGCACTCTCTCAGATATGGTATTTTGGAAATGATAGAAAAAAAGTGCACTTTTTTTCTCTGATACTTCATAACCCCTTGCAATATTCAACATAAAGATAAATGAGACAGAAATGGAAAATTCCTTACTCTTCTGCATGAACCGTGCCATCTGCTTCTCCAGACACTCAGAGACTACATTGGCAGACTCGTCTTCATATTTTAGGGGTATGGGCGTGTTGGGGTCAGCAGCTGGCAATTCACCTTCCTTTTTAATACTGCAGTCAATGGATTTTAACCCCTAAAAGGAAGGCCAAGCTTTAAGTTGAACTTTGTTAAAAGATGGGACATGCAAAAACTGATTGAAGAAGCTGAATGAGGACTTACTTGTAGGACGTAACTGAGGACTAGGCGGCAGCGTTCCTCTGTGTCACTGCAAACTGGGAATGTGCAGCTAGGCTGGAAGTAAAGTGCAGACAATGTTTACAGTGTACCAGTCCTCTTGCACAGGAAAAAATGTCATTAAGCATGGACTTTCTGTCCTTTTCTCCCACACAAAAGTAAACCTGCTTCTGGATCTCAAATGAGTCTAATGTTTCCAGGAACTATCAAAATTCCCATGCCCTGTAATTTTCCATCTTTGAGTGGGATACTTCTTTTCATGAGCATTCCTCCAGAACTATAGGTGCTGGAACATCTTTTCCATTAGTTCACAGCATGCATTGCTCCTGCTAAAGTCCTATCATTAGTCCAGCCTGAACAGAAACCCAGTGTGTAGTGTGATAAACAGAAAAACTGAACCAGCCAGAAAAGAAGGGTTTTTGTGTACTCACAAAAAAATATCTTTTTCTCTGGGACTTCATTGGGGGACACAGACCATGGGTGTTACGCTGCTGTCCCTAGGAGGCCGACACTAAAAAAAAGTTAGCCCCTCCTCTGCAGCGTACACCCTCATGCTGACTCAAGCTGAAGCCAGTTTGTTGACTAAGCAGTAGGAGATAAACAGAATAATGCGTCACAATATAGCATGTACCGACAACTCAATGAATGGAGATGAACTCAATGCATCTCCTAGAGGTTGAAGTAGGGATGGGTGCTGTGTCCCCCGATGAAGTCTCAGAGAAAATTTTTTTTCGGTGAGCACAGAAAAATCCTTCTCTCTCGCCTTCATTGGGGACACAGACAATGGGATGTCCAAAAGCAGTCCCTGGGTGGGAGACAAGAGAAACAAGATTGAACAAAACTCAAAACTATTAACTGAGAAAAATTACCAAGAACAAGAAACTGCGGTTACATCCCTCAGATGTGAGCCACCGCTGCCTGTAGGATCTTCCGCCTCAGGACTGCGTCCGCTGAGGCCTGGGTATGGACCCTGTAATGCTTAGAGAAGGCATGTATGCTGGACCAAGTGCTGATGCCTGATGCTTGATGACCCAGGAAGCAAGCACCTATTGCCCTCGAGGAGTGTGCCTTGACACCTTGGGGGGCCACTCTTCCCTTGAGTTTGTAGGATTCTTGGATCGAGGATATTATCCAACGAGCAATTGTGGACTTAGAAGCCGCAATTCCTTTCCTAAACCGCTCGGGAAGTAGAGGGCGTCTGTCTTCCTGAACGGGGCAGAATGGGAAATGTACCATCAAAGGGCTCTGACAAGATCTAACGAATGAAGGGAAACTTCTCTACTGTGAGACTGACAGACAAAATCATGGCAGCACAATTTCTTCGTTCAAGTGGAAAGGGGATACCACTTTAGGAAGAAAATCTGGCAAGGGTCAGAGAACAACCTTGTCCTGGTGGAAAGCAAGAAAGGGCGACCGACATGAAAGTGCTGCCAGCTCTGAAATTCTCCTGATAGAAGCGACTGCTATTAGAAAGGCTAACTTCCAGGAGAGATGTAAAAGTGAAATCTCTCTCAAGGGTTCGAAGGGGGGTCCCTGTAGAGAGTTCAATAGCAGATTGAGGTCCCAGGGCTCAAGAAGGGAGGGGGGGATGAGAAGACAACAAGGAGGCGATAGATGGGAGACTCCTTGAATGAACGTCTTAACCTGGGGGCATGAGGCAAGTCACTTCTGAAAAAGGATAGACAAAGCTGAGATCTGTCCTTTCAGGGCCAGGCCTGCGTCCAAACCAGATTGGAGGAAAGCGAACACGACTGGAATGGAAGAGAATAGTGGAGAGTGACCATGATCTTGGCACCAGGAGAAAAACGTTTTCCAAGTGCGGTGGTAAATTCGTAAAGATGAGGGTTTCCGGGCTCTGATCAGTGTTGATCACACCGGGAGAGAAACCGGCCCTGGGTCAAGATCCAGGTCTCAACAGTCAGGCTGTCAAACTCAGGGCCCCTGAGTTCTGGTGGTAAAAAGGGCCCTGAGACCACAAGTCTGGTCGATCTGGCAGCCACCAAGGAGTGTCCACGAGAAGCTGGCTTAGTTCTGCCTGCCACGGATGGCGAGGCCAGTCAGGGGCAATAAGAATGACCGTGACCTGTTCTGTTTTTATCCTTCTCATCACCCTCGGTATTAGTGGATGGGGTGGAAAAATGTACGGAAGGTTGAACCCTTCCCACGGAGGGACGAGTCCATCCGTCCCTATCGCTAGTGGGTCGCGAGACCGTGCTATGAATGTCGGAACCTTGGCTTTAAGCCGAAACGCTATAAGGTCCAAGTCTGGAGTCCCCCACCGGTCGCAGAACTGGAGAAAGACCTCCGGATGAAGGGACCATTCCCCCGATGCGAGAACGCCAGGAATGTGCACCGCAGAGATTGCCAATTGGTGATTCTCTGCCCAGCGGAGGATCTTCTGCACCTCGTGCATGGCTGCCTTGCTGCGGGTTCACCCCAGGTGGTTTATGTATGCCACAACCGTGGCATTGTCGGATTCTACTTGAATGGGTCGACCCGCTAGGAGGTGATGGAAGCTGCTCAGAGCTGGCAGAATGGCCCTTATCCCCAGGATATTGACTGACAGCGAGGTCTCAGAAGACGTCCACCTCTCCTTGGTGGTGTGATGATGGAATATTGCACCCCAGCCCAGGAGGCTGGCGTCTGTGATCACTCTCCAGTGTACCGGGAGAAAGGATCTTCCCTGTTCCACAGAGGACCAAAGGGTCCACCACGAGAGTGAGAGTCTGACCTGAAGGCTCAAAGTGGCACTGTTGGTCTAGGGAGAAGGGATTCCAATCCCAGATGGCTAGAAGTACCAACTGAAGAGGTCAAAGATGGAGTTGGGCGCACGGGACTGCCTCCATAGCAGCCACCATCATTCCCAGGACCTTCATCCCCGAATTGGATGGAGTGCGGTGTCGGACATCTGATGGCGAGAGCTCCCTCACGGAGAGCTACCGATTTGTCTGGTGGAAGAAATACCAGTCCATGGGAGGTGTCGAAGATCATTCCCAGGAAGGAGAGGTGTTGTGTTGGGGTCGAGCAGGATTTATCCAGTTTCACGATCCAGCCCATGCGAGAGAGAGTGTATATGGGTAATCTGCACACACTCTGGGCAAGCCCTGAAGGACGTGACCTTTATCAGGTGGTAGTCCAGATACGGAAGGACTACAATGCCAAGGGAAATGTAAAATGGTCATGACAGCCGCCATGACTTTAGTGAATACTCTGGCCGCCATGGCCAGGCTGAGTGGGAGGGCTGTGAATTGGAAATACTCTGACTGTACTGCGAAACAAAGGAACTTTTGGTGGCCATGAAAGAAAGGAATATGGAGATATGCGTCCTGGACGTCGAGGGACGCCAGGAATTCTCCGCACTCCACGGAAGCTATCACTGACCGCACAGACTCCATTCGGAAGGATCGGACCTTGAGGTACATGTTGAGGAACTTTAAATCTAAAATAGGACGGACGGAGCTGTCCTTTTTTGCAACTATGAAGAGATTGGCGTAGAACCCCAGAAGCAGGCAGATGTAGCAGTGATGTGCCTGTGGTCACCCTGTCCCCAGATAGCTGCTGGTGGTTTTTTGCCTAGATGAAATGCAGGTTGTATAGTGCTCCTCTGCCCCGTTAGTTGGCTGGTCGGCATCCCAGGTTGCACCGTGCTCCTCTGTCCCCTTCTGGTTAGCTGGCCAGCTTCCCAGAAATGGCTGCTGCCACCCTGTGAAGAGGGTGTACTGGGGGAGATGCTAGCAGCAAAAGGGCGCGCAGGAACTCTCGTCCTGTGTTAGAGGTGCGCAGAGGTCCGAGATGTGGGCCGGGGATGGGGCGGAGCCTCCTCAGAGTAGGCCTCAGGACCCGGGGGGCATGATTTGCAGATCGCCGGTCGAGGGCGTGATGGGGGAGGAGCTGAGCTGTTAGGCCGCAAAAGCCGGGAGCTAAATTTGCAGCCTGCCAGTCGGAAACGGACCGGTCCCGGCAGCGCAGCCAGGGTAAGGCCCTGCCGCGGACACACGCCGTGAATACTCACCGCAGGCATGCGTCCCGGCCGGAAGCACCGTCGCATAGGGGGCCCCAGAGCCTGCAGCGCTGAGTGGGCTGGTGGTCCTCCCAGCCTGTTCTCCCTGCCGTAGGAGGCAGGGGGAGGCTCATCCATTGTTCAGGGTACATTCTCCCTGCAGTGCCCATTCATCTTCCAGGCTGCATTCTCCTACAGTGAGGGAGAATTGTAACAATGGGGGAGCTGTGTCATCCCAGCACCCCTCGCTCCACGAACAGGGGCGGAAGGGGGAGGGAAAAAAATGAAAGGTCACTCTCAAGCTCTCAGTACACCTTGTACAGAAGGGTTGCTGAGGCAAGGTGCTGGCACGGACAGCTGGATCCCACCAGCTAGGCATCTGGGCACCAAGGGGGACGACACCAAGGGTGTCCGCAGAGCTGGTCCGGCAGTTTCTGTGGGCTCTAAGAGACGACACTTTTAGTGCCTCACAGTGGCTGTAGGTGGGCGAGCGGGGGGTCCTGTTGCCCTGACATCTTGTGAAAAAAAAAAAAAAAATTATCAGGTGTACTAAGCTGAAACTGGATTCAACTTGAGTCAGCATGAGTACGTACGCTGCAGAGGAGGGGCTAACTTATTTTGTGTCTACTTAGTGTCAAGCCTCCTAGGGACAGCAGCGCAACACCCATGGTCTGTGTTCCCCAATGAAGGCAAGAGAGAAATCAAAGTTTCACCACCACTTCCTGCAGAGACCAGACCCCACGTAATATAGGAGCAAAGACCCGTGTCCACTTAATATATAGAAAGATCTGACCCCACATAATATAAAAGGTAAAGATCCAGATCCCACTTAATGTAAAGACCCGTCCTCACTTAAAGGGAACCTGTCACTTCCAAAAAGCCACCCAACCCATCAATACATGTCCCTGCACCTTCCTATTACCATTATAACTATCCCTCTCTCTGCTAAATGCCTGCTTTTAAAGGGAACCTCTTAGGTGGTTTATGCCTCCTCAGCTATCACTATCTGTACCTGCAGCTTCATTGTTCTATTCTAACCATCCCTGTCTGAACTTGTAGTTGTAATAAAGTAATAAAGTGGTAAAGACCCGCCCCCACTTAATGTAGAGGCAAAGACCTGTCTCCACTTAATATAGAGGCAAAAACCTGTCTCCACTTAATAAAGCGACAAAGATCCAACCCCCACTTAATATGGAGGTAAAGAACAATTTGTACAAAATATAGAAACAAAGATTTGTCTTAATATAACTTAATATATAGGCAAAGTCTCGCTCTCACTTAACATAGAGGCAAAGATCTCCGCTTAATATAGAGGCAAAGACTTGGCCCCCACTTTATATTAACTGGAGGCATGTCTCTTTCTTTATACTGAGGTAAAGCCCCACCCCCCACTTAATATATATAGAGACAAAGACCCGACCACCACTTAATATGGAAGTAAAGCCCCACCCTCACTTAATACATAAAGCCAAAGACCCGCCTACTCTTAATATAAGTGACAAAGACCTGTCGTCATTCCTACAATCCTTCTCTGCTGCTACATGCAGATTACAATTGATAACAGGCAATGAGAAGAATACCAACAGAAGAAGACACCTAGTGTTGGCATCATTTTTACATAAAGTGATTTGCAGATTGTCCACTTTTCACATATCTATTAAATGAGATCAAGTTGTTTAAAAAACAGTAACTATTTAAATTCTTGAAAGGTTTGTGGCAAATATAGTGGATAAAGGAGTGACCCAGCAGGTAGCACTCCCAGCAATGCTGAACACGGGGCTCTGGAAAGCCATGTTAAAATGTAGTGAAGGTCATGCATGTGTCGCTCAACTCCATTCGTTGTCTACAGGACTGAAATTTCGGAGAGCTTGCACTTCACGTTCTTCACAAGCCCCATAAACAATAAATTTAGCAGAGGTCAACATGATCATAGAGAAATGGACATGTATTCCTGTGTAAGTAAGCTTGACAGTGCCTCCGTCTCCTTACCCTGATCTGATGAGTGGACTTGTATTTCTCTGGAACAGACAGCTCCCGGACAGATTTAATGATTGCTATGGCTTTACAGTCTTCTGGGGGTTTAGGAGGACAAGTGTATGAGCCATTTTCATCACTATCAGGCAGCTCCTCTTCATCCTCTTCCTCCTCATCCTCACTATAACTCTCATCAGAGTTCCCATTAAGAGACCCTTCTCCACTTTCATCTTTCTTGGGCTCAAGTTGAAACAGCTCTGACAGCATGTAGTTGGCTGAAGCAATGATCTGAGAATAGATTTAAAGGACATATAGACATATATATTAAAGGAGTTATCAGGTCTAAAATGAAAATTCTGCGTCCCTCTATATTAATGCAGACTAATCAATCCTCCCAAAGCCCGCACTGTAAGAATTCACCGGTTTCTAAGCCATGAATGAATTGCAGTTATACAGTATGTATATTCCTGCAACAACACGACTAGTGGTCATGGCCTCATTCAATTCAAGTGTATGGCACGGGCATGTTCTACTAGCAGGCGCAGCTGCTCCATATACTTATACTGAGCGAGGTCAAGTCCACCAGTTGTGTTGTTGCCAGGTACATTTATATCGCACAATTGAGGTTTGTTCTCGGCTTAGAAACCGGTAAATCCTTGCAGCACATAGTGCGGGCGCTGGGAGGATTGGTAAGTCTGTAGACACACAGCGTAAGTGCAGAATTATCATTTTAGACAGGACAACCCCTTTAAATATTGTTATTCCTACAAAAAAGCAAGTCATACAAGGTCACAGCCAATCAGGAGACATTAACTAATGCAATAACATGTACTCTAAAACTTGTATACATAATTTTCTTTCAGCGATATTGTCAAGCATTTGGTGTAGTGACAACTTACAGAAAAAGAGAATTTTGTTTACGTACCGTAAATTCTTTTTTCTTTAATCATCAATGGGAGACCCAGACAATGGGGTTTAGGGCACTGCCCTCCGGAGGTCACACTAGGTACTACAAGTTTGTAGACACCGCCCCCTCCGCTTATAAACCCCTACCGCAGGGAACATCCTCAGTTTGGTCCACAAGCTGCGAGGAGGAAATAAACCACACCCGAAACATCGGGAAGAATGCCGTGCACAGACGGTTCAACAACCGGCAAACACTGTCTCAACAGAGAACAGAGCAAATGCAAAACATGCAACGGAACAACTGGGTGGGTGCTGGGTCTCCCATTGATGATTAAAGAAAAAAGAATTTACGGTACGTAAACAAAATTCTCTTTTTTCTGGTCATCATAATGGGAGACCCAGACAATGGGGATGTCCTAAAGCAATACCCCAGGGCGGGAAGAGTTCCTCAACAAGACGGATAACACATGGTTCCCTTTTAAAGGTGGGCAACCGCCGCCTGGAGAACCCGCCTGCCCAAACTTGCATCCGCAGAGGCATGGGCATGCACCATATAGTGCTTAGAGAAAGTGTGCAGGCTGGACCAAGTGGCCGCCTGACACACCTGTAGAGCAGACGCTCGATGTCGCAAAGCCCAGGAGGCACCTACGGCTCTGGTAGAGTGAGCCTTCAATCCCAGCGGGAGAGGCAAACCAGAAGCCCGGTAAGCCTCTTGAATGGAAGCCTTAATCCATCTGGCTAATGTCGATTTTGATGCCGCGGCCCCCTTACAGCGACCTGTCGTAAGAACAAATAAGGAATCCGAACTCCTAAAGGAGGCGGTCCTGGACACATAAATGCGTATAGCTCTCACGAGATCCAGAGTATGGAGGTCGCGTTCAACCTGATGAACGGGAGCGGGGCAAAATGATGGGAGAACAATCTCCTGGTTCAGGTGAAAAGTTGAAACCACCTTCGGCAAGAATTCTGGCCGTGGACGCAACACCACCTTGTCTTGGTGAACCACCAGAAAGGGTGACTTGCACGATAGTGCAGCCAATTCTGATACCCTCCTCAGAGACGTAATTGCCACCAGAAAGGTCACTTTCTGGGACAGACGCGATAGAGAAACATCTCTCAGCGGCTCAAACGGAGGTCTCTGTAATGCCGCCAGGACCATGTTAAGGTCCCAAGGGTCCAGAGGTCTCTTGTAGGGCGGAACCATCCGTGACACCCCTGCAGAAATTGACGGACCTTCGGGAGGAGCGCCAATCGCCTGTCAAACAGCACTGAAAGTGCTGATACTTGACCTTTCAAAGAGCCAAGGGATAATCCCAATTCCAAACCCGACTGTAGGAAAGCCAACAACGTCGGGATGGACAAGGGCCACGGAGACCGTCCGCCAGAGGCACACCAAGTAAAAAAGATTTTCCACGTTCTGTGGTACATCTTCCTGGAAACTGGCTTCCTAGCCCGATTCATAGTGGCAACCACCGTAGGGGAGAAACCCCTGGATGTCAGCAGCCAGGCCTCAAGAGCCATGCAGTCAATCTGAGGGCCCTGGAATTGAGGTGGAAGAATGGGCCTTGCGCGAGTAAATCTGCGCGGTCTGGAAGAGCCCACCTGTGTCCGCCTGACAGTTGCCACAGGTCCGGATACCAGGACCTCCTAGGCCAGTCTGGAGCCACCAGAATGGCTATCCTGCATTCCGACCTGATTTTCCACAGCACCCTGGGAATCAGAGCCAGAGGCGGGAACACATACGGTAGATGGAATCTGGACCAAGTCAGGACCAGAGCATCCGCTCCCAGAGACTGGGGGTCCCATGACCTCGCCATGTATTGCAGCACCTGATGATTCAGCCGTGAGGCCATCAGATCCACGTCCGGAGTGCCCCATCTGCTGCAGACTTCTCTGAAGACCTCCGGATGAAGAGACCACTCTCCGGCGTCCATCCCCTGCCGGCTCAGATAGTCGGCCCTCCCAGTTTTCGACCCCTGGGATGTGAACTGCGGAGATCAGGCAGTTGTTGTCCTCCGCCCAGGATAGGATGCGGTGAACTTCGGCCAGAGCCTCTGCACTCCTGGTTCCTCCTTGATGATTTATATAAGCGACGGCCGTCGCATTGTCGGACTGAACCCGAATGGGTTGTCCTGAGAGGAATCTCTGAAACGCCAGGAGTGCCAGATAGATCGCCTTGATCTCCAGCACGTTGATCTGCAACGCCGACTCCGACTGAGTCCAGAGGCCTTGGGCCCTGTGGTGTAAGAACACCGCCCCCCAGCCCTTCAGACTGGCGTCGGTGGTCACCACTAACCATGACGGTTTGATGAAGGACCGGCCCCGAGACAAGTGATGTGGCTGTAGCCACCACTGCAGGGAATCCCTGGTCGGTAGGGAAAGTGTCACCAGCCGATTCAGAGAGATCGTCCTCTTGTCCCACCTGCGGAGAATCTCCAGCTGGAGAGGACGGAGGCGAAATTGTGCGAACGGCACCGCCTCTATTGCTGCCACCATGCGCCCCACCAGCTTCATCAACACCCGTAGGGATGATTGTGGTGCCAGGAGGACTGCTTGCACTCCTGATTGGATCGCCATCTGTTTGACTCGTGGCAGAGACACCAGGGCTGAGGCTGTGTTGAAGTCCATGCCCAAATATGTCAAAGACTGGGTCGGAACTAGCGTTGACTTCTGAATATTGAGGAGCCAACCGAACTGTTCCAGGGACCGCATGGTCACATCCAGGCTCTCTTGACAGAGGTGTTCTGATGGCGCCCTGACCAGCAGGTCGTCTAAATAGGGAATGACGGCATGTCCCTGCATGTGCAGGAGAGCCATCATGGAGGCCATCACTTTTGTGAACACCCGCGGTGCCGACGCCAACCCGAACGGCAGCGCCACAAATTGGAAGTGTTCTTCCCCCACTGCGAATCTCAACCAGCGCTGATGAGCCGGTGCAATGGGCATGTGAAGGTAAGCGTCTCTGATATCTATGGACGCTAGGAAGTCCCCCTGTGACACAGCTGCGATCACGGAGCGCAGTGATTCCATACGGAACTTCCGAACCAACACGTGACGGTTGAACAACTTCAGGTCCAGTACCGGGCGGAAGGATCCGTCCTTCTTCGGGACGATAAAGAGGTTGGAGTAAAAACCCCTGAACCTCTCTCCGGAAGGCACCGGGACCACCACTCCGTCCCTGCGGAGACCCTCCAGCACCAGGTAAAAAGCCTGAGCCTTTTCTGGTGATGGGACCGACCGATGGAATCGGGATATCGGCTTTGACGTCAGCTCTATCCTGTAACCTCGCGAGATCACGTCTCGAACCCACTGATCTTGAACGTGAAGTAGCCACTTGTCCTGAAAGCGAGACAAGCGGACCCCCACCTGTGGGGAGGCAGGAAGGGAGAGCGAGTCATGTAGAGGCGGGTTTGGGGGTGGCAGCTGCCGCCCCCAACGGCTTCTTCGGACGACTCTTAGAGCGCCACTGAGAAGCGGGTTTTCCCCCTCGGTCCGCACGAGCAGACGGTGCTGATGACTGCGAGCTGGAACGAAAGGACCACTGCTTTGGGTTCCTTTTAACGGTATACCGTGGCTTAGGCTTATTCTGCGGTATCTTAGACTCAGCAGAATCCTTTATTAACTTGTCCAGTTCGGTGCCAAAAAGCCTGTCACCAGCAAACGGAAGATTCTGCAAAATCTTCTTGGATGTGGTATCTGAGTCCCAAAGACGCAGCCACAACAACCTGCGGATCGCTATAGCATTGGCCGAAGCCACAGCTGAGCGAGTGGCAGTTTCCAGAGTCGCCGTCCTGGCGTAGTCCGCATAGGCCCTTGCCCTCTCGGTAAGTGCTAGGACCTCTGGACTGGACCTTGCCAGGTCAGAGATACCATCCAAGCAGGTAGTAATCGCTTGTAAGGTCCAGACCGTGGCAAAGTTAGGGGCAAATGAAGACCCCACAGCCTCATAGGAAGACTTGGCGAGTTGCTCGACCTGTCTATCCGTCGCATCCTTCAGCGAGGAGCTATCAGAGGCAGAGAAAAGGGAGCGTGCAGCAATCCTGGTCATGGAAGCATCCACCTTCGGGGACTGCGACCACTCCTGAAGCACCTCCTGGGGGAAGGGGAAGCGATTGTCCTTGGGTTTACGGACATAACGCCGCCCAGGATGTAACCTGGGAGCTCTAACCACCCTTCCAAAGTTCGTGTGGTCCATGAAGGAACCACTTGGTCTAGCCTCTGGCCGCAGCCATTGATAGACCTCCTTCGGGTGCACCGTCACCTCCTCAGGGGGTGTCACGAGACGTAATGTCTCGTTGATAGAGGACACCAGATCCTCCACCCCGTCTGGTGGTTCAGATATAGACACAGACCCGAAAGTTGAACCCCCATCATCCTCCTCACCATCAGAGGAACGCTCCTCCTCAGAGAGAGCCTGGAGCTCGGGTGACTCCTCACGACGAGCCCGCTTAAGGGGTCTCACAGCAGAAGAGGGAGACGCCAGGGGGTAACTGGACGGAGTAACTGGGCTATCCAGCCTCCTATTAAGTGCCTCCAGGGATTGCGACATGGAGGACAGCTGGGACAACAGAGATTCATTGATCTTATTCTGAGTCTCCCATGGCCCTGGGATCACTTGCACCTCAGGGTACAGCACCGGAGCTGCTGACTCAGCAGTATCAGTCCGGGCCTCTGGGCGTCCGCAGTTATTGCAGGACCCCTCCACCAGTGTCCCATTGCATGTAGCACAGGTAACGGTGGTCTCTGCCGCCTTAGCAGCACGCTTCCTAGCTGAGGACATCGCCACAGTAGGGGAAAATAAGCCAAATTGCAGACAAAAAACCGGGAGTCCCGGTGGCTTACCGACCGCAGCAAAGCGGTAGGAGGAAGCGGTGTGTGTGTGTGTGACCTCCGCAAAGGTTTCCGGTCTCCCCTGGAGTGCAGACGTACGCTGCATACAGATCCCAGCCGGGAAGTGAGGGGTAAAGATGGCCGCCGACAGTGAAACTGTGGGCGGCGCCGAAAACACGCGGGAAGCACACACACACGCCCATCGATGACGTCACCGCACGGGCTGCTTCCCATCCTCCAAGCAGCCTCAACATGAAGGCGCCAGAGCCCGCAGCGCGGGAATTAGTGTGAAAAACACAACATACAGACTGCATGCACAAGACATCCGCAGCCCACAGCCTCAGCCCCTGTGACACACAGGGCGGTCAGCCAGGGTGACCCCAGCACAGGGTACACCAGCAGATCCGCGGACCCGAGGGTAACGCGCGGTCTGAGTGTCATGAGACACATAAAGTGCCAGACACTACCCCCAGGCACACAGGAGACACAGAGTGCCTCAGTGCCGGTCCGGTCTGTAAGCACCATTTAGGGAGGCCTCGGACGGGGGTTCAGCACCAGTCCGGAGTGTAAGCACCATTTAGGGAGGCCTCGGACTGGGCTGGCTCCAGTCCGGTCTGTAAGCACCATTTAGGGAGGCCTCGGACGGAGCGGAGCTGTGCAAGGCTCCTATCTCCCACTCTCCAGAGCCCCCCAGAGAGGGATGGAAAGGAGTGCGACAGCGTACCGGGAGAACACGAAGTGTCCAGGCTCTAGGCCCTCCGGTACCTCCACCTGCGTGTTCCACAAGGGTGAGCGGGGAGACTGTCGCAGGTCCCGACCGGAACCATTTTACCTTGTCTTCAGACGCCATCACGTAAGCTGTGAGAATGCAGTGAAGTGCAAGCAAAGCGTGATCCTCCGAGCACACTAAGTTTAAAACTGAGGATGTTCCCTGCGGTAGGGGTTTATAAGCGGAGGGGGCGGTGTCTACAAACTTGTAGTACCTAGTGTGACCTCCGCAGGGCAGTGCCCTAAACCCCATTGTCTGGGTCTCCCATTATGATGACCAGAAAATCACAGTATAGCAGGATTTTTATTCAATGCGTTTTGTGCTGAGTATCATCTCCATCAGGATAATCACATTTGTGACAACCTGATTATCCTGATGGAGGTGTTGATAATCCGAGACGCATTAAATAAAAATCACATATCGAAACTCCAGGACTCTTTCATCCCACGGAAGGGCGGCTTTTAACCTCTTCCATCCTGCTATCTGAAGTATCCACGATACCGGGGCTGCAGCAGCTGTGTTAATAAGGTGGTTGTGTCTCACACAGCCCATCTAGGTGAGAAAAACCATCTTTTTGGTCTCACTTTGTGGTCACAGTTAAGACCCTTGTCTAGAAATCACAGTACGGTATCACAAAGACTCAGGACAGTGTCCCGATACAATCATAGGACTCAGTCCTCAAGTCTCACGTTCAGTTGCCACAGATTACAGACCTGGTATTAGACTTGTATTAGCAAATCTGCTTGGATATCCTATAGACCCATTTTTTATTCAGACAGGAGAATGTTTTTGGTGTAGGCATGTGCAATGGATGAAGGGGGCTGGCTGACGGATCATTTCAATAGCCAAGCCAACCTATTTCACTATGTCATGTTAGAAATTGGCATGCTGTGGAATGACAAACCTGCACAGCAGGTCAATTTCTGCATGGAAAATACCTACAGCTGCAGATTGTCCGCTCTAAATTTCATACAATCTGCAGCAAGTATGAACAAGTCCTTACCTGTGGGTGCCGCCCTTTATCCACTAACTTCAGACAGTTTAATAACAAAGTGCGAATAGTTCCATAATGTTTTCTATTTTGGGTTTTCTTCATCATCATGTTACAAGCCACCCTATAAAAAGAAAAAAAAAAAAAGAAAACTTAAGATCATTGCATCTGCTGTACCACAATCTGCCACATGAGGTCCCCCTCACCCCAGATGCCGTTCATCTCACTTCGCTGTTCCGCTGTAAAAACTTTACACATTTAATGCATCATGTGAAATATATTGAATGTTCTAGTGCCGAGCGTAGCTCCGCAGGGACGATGGCTGTGTTTACAAGCGGGCTCCAGGGAAATATCACAAGTGACATGGATTACAGAACACCAAAGCGTTCAACAAGAATACCGGCTGCTATTGATGTTATTAGCAGGAAGGGACTGAGGGACGGGTGTTAATCACTTCACTCATCAGCGGTTAATTATTCTTTAGCGGCTCTTTTACTGTCCCGCCGAGACACAAGGCTCCGTTACTATCGTCAATTTCCCAGTTTTGTTCAGACATAAATATTACAACATGTTCCTGCTTATCGAGGTATATTAGGCCAGAAGAAATAAGGGATGACATCTGTAAAGAGGCCCTGGGCAATAACACAACGCTCTTTGTATGGGAAATTAGGCAGGTTTAGGAGAAGGGAAAATTGCAAGAAGTTTGATCATCACTATATACAGAAGCTTATGTTTACACATGCTGGATGTGACCTGAAACGCGTGGAATACAGTAAATGAGGATATTGTAGAAACTGGGGATCATGGTCTGTGGCTCAAGAAACCTTCCCCTAGAAGTGATACTATACAGTACTTAATACAAAAACAGGAAACCTACGTGCATCCATCATTAATTGTACCATAACTCATTCATAACATTGAACCCAAGAAAAATATTAATGAGTTTTTACTATGTTCACTCACAAAGTATAGTAAAAACTCATTAATATTTTACTTGGGTTCGATACTATACAGTACTTAACAAAACGCAAGTTCTGGATAGAAAACTTCCATAAAACGATTCCGCTAACAATTTTCACTTTGCATTTTTTCTTTCCTTCTTCAAAGAGCCGTAACTTTTTTTTTTTTTTTTTTTTTTTTTTAACTTTTCTGTCTATATATAGGAAAAGTGGATGATATCATTTGTTGGCTACAGAATGTGCATGACACGCGGAAAAAATTCCAATTGGAGGGAAATGCCAATCCGCCAAGACTGTTTGTGTTTCGGCAAGCCCTTACTCAGTCTAAGGCAGGGGTTCTATTAGTGTAATGGACCTGATACGTTAGCATAAGATGCAACATGCGAATGACACACAGTTCAGGCTCTGCTGCAAGCGATTGTGCAATCAGATCACAGGTGCGGAGGAGAGGGAGAGATTAATCTCTCTCTTCTTCACTGCCAGGCTCGGTATATATCGCACTGCTCTCAGATGACATCTGAGTGCAATGGGTATATATCGCACTGCTCTCAGATGACATCTGAGTGCAATGCGATGTTTCACACACCCATAGACTTATATGTGTGCATGTGATCCGAAACTCACTGCCATCGCAGCATGCTGATTGGGCATGAGAAAAAGGAGAATTTTGTGTACTCACCGTAAATTCCTTTTCTCTTAGCTTCTAATTGGGGGACACAGGATGATGGGTTATGCCATTCTGCCACTAGGAGGCGACACTAAGCAATTGAAAGAAGAAGCGCAGTGGCTCCTCAAAGCAGTATATAACCCCCTGACTGGCACAGTACAGCCAGTTTTTTGCTAAAGCAGTAGGAGGAAAAAAAAACAAAAACAAAAAAAAAAAACATAGGCCGATAAGGCAACCAGGAACTTAAACAAGAGAACACAAACCGCAACAAAGCCAACGGGCCACAGGGAGGATGCTGTGTCCCCCAATTAGAGGCTAAGAGAAAAAGAATTTACGGTAAGTACACAAAATTCTCCTTTTCTCCTTCGCCTCATTGGGGACACAGGACTATGGGATGTCCTAAAGCAGTCCCTGGGTGGGAACAAACATCCACAACTGAAATACACAGTCTACAGGCTAGCAGCCGCTGCCTGCAGGATGCGTCTACCCAGACTCGCATCAGCCGAGGCCTGAGTATGAACACGATAGTGTTTCGCAAAAGTGTGTAGGATGGACCAGTTGGCAGCTTTGCACACCTGCTCAGCCGTAGCCTGGTGCCTAATAGCCCAGGAGGCACCCACCGCGCGAGTAGAATGAGCATGCAACCCCGACAGAATGGGCAAATTGCAGAGGGAATAAGCTTCTTGAATGGTAAAGCTTAATCCACCTGGCAAGAGTGACCTTGGGCGCAACCATCCCTTTTCGGTGACCCTCTGGAAGTACGAAAAGGGAGTACGACTTCCTGAAAGGTGCTGTCCTAGACACAAAGTCGTAGAGCATGGACCAGACCCAAGGTGTGCAGAGCCTTTTCAATGCGGTGCACCGAGGCCGGACAGAAAGATGGAAGGACAATGTCCTCATTCAAATGGAAAGGGGAAACCACCTTGGGAAAAATAGACGGCACTGGTCGCAGCACCACCTTATCCCGATGAAACGTGAGGAAAGGTGTCTTAGAGGAAAGTGCCGCCAGCTCGGATCACCTCGCCACAAGAAAAACCACCTTCTGAGAGAGAAGTCGCAACGAGACTTCCTGAAGAGGTTCGAAGGGAGGCTTCTGAAGCACTTCCAGGACCAGATTTAAGTCCCAGGCCTCCAAAGGCCTCATACTGTTGAACGATATGTGAAACACCCTGCAAAAAAGTGCAAACCTTCGTGGCCAATCGGCGTTGAAAAAGCACAGACAGCGCCGAGATCTGACCCTTAAGAGAACCTAGGGAAAGTCCCTTGCCCAGCCCAGACTGAAAGAACCCCAGAACCGCTCGAAGTGAAAAGCGCAAAGGCGGGATATTTCTCGAATCACACCAGGCGAAAAAAGCCTTCCAAGTCCTTTGGTAAATATGAGCAGAAACGGGTTTTCTCGGGCAAGCCATAGCGGGCGCAACCTCCTCCGAAAACCCTGCCCGAGTCAAAATTCGGGCCTCAAGGGCCGCGCCATCAAACTAAGGGTCCCTGAGCTCTGGTGATGAAATGGACCCTGGGAGAGAAGATCCGGATGATCCGGCAGCAACCATGGAACGTCTGCGGCGAGTTGTACGAGATCAGCGTACCACGATCTCCTGGGCCAGTCCGGGGCAACTAGAATCATCAGGGCATGTTCCGTTCTGATTTTCTGTACCACTCTGGGAATGAGGGCCAGAGGAGAAAGACGTATGGGAGACGAAACGAAACTGCGTCCAGTTCTGGACCAGAGCATCTGATCCCATAACACAAGGATTCTCAAGAGCGGGCAAAGTAGGTGGGAACCTGCGCGTTCATCCGCAACGCCATGAGATCCACATCCGGGGTCCTGAACCGATCGCAGATCTGATTGAAGACATCCGGATGGAAAGCCCATTCTCCTGAGGAAAGTCCCTGACAGCAGAAAATCCACCGCCCAATTATCGATCCCCGGAATGTGAACCGCCGATACAACAGCCCCTGAAGATTCGGCCCAACGAAGAATCAGTTCCACTTCCTGCGCATTCCCCCCTGATGGTTTACATATGCCACCGCCGTGACATTGTCCGACTGGATGCGGATGTGACGGCCCTTCAGGAGAAGATAAAAACTCCTTAGCACCAAGTAAATGGCTCGAATCTCCAGGAGATTTATGGGTAGAGAGGACTCCGCCAGAGACCACCGACCCTGGGCTGTGTGATGGCGAAACACCGCTCCCCATCCGAGGAGACTAGCATCAGTGGTTAGCACGTCCCACCGAACCGGCAGAAAGGATCTCCCCTGAGAGAGAGATGACGGAATCAGCCACCAATGGAGAGAATGTCTTGTTGCTGCCGATGGCCAGAAAATCCAATGAAGAGTGAACGGGCTGCGATTCCAGGCCGATAGTAGGGCCAGCTGTAATGGATGGAGAAGCAAAAGGCATTGCCTGCGTTGCCGCCACCATCTTCCCCAAGACTCGCATCGTGAACCGAAGGGAATGCGGAACATGATGCAGAAACATCCAAACCGCACAGCACAGAGAATGAGCCTTGTCCTGAGGGAGAAGCACAAGTCCCCGAGACGGGTCCAGGACCATTCCAAGGAATGTGATCTTGAGGCTCGGTACTGGAGAGGATTTTGGTAGATTGAGAATCCACCCTAAACGTGAAAGAGTGTCCATCGTGACACGGACATTGTCCTCGCAGTCCCTGAAAGACTGACCCTTGATTAACAGGTCGTCTAGATAAGGGAGAACCGAAACTCCCCGAGCATGCAGAACGATCATGACCGCCACCATATCCTTTGTGAAAACTCGTGGGGCAGTTGCCAACTTGAACGGAAGAGCAACGAATTGGTAATGATCCTCGTTCACAGCGAAGCGCAAGAACCTTTGATGAAAGAAAGGGAAATGGAGCACACAGAGTAATATCCTTTTGTACCAGTAACCTCAGTGTCCCCCTTTTGTGGAAGGACTCACCTGATTTGGTTGTGCAAGTCACAACCAACTAACTCCGCTCTCTCCTATGGTCGCAGCAGGTGTCCAGCAAGAGTAAAGATCCAAAAGGGTTAACAGAAAGTGCTGGGTTTCATAGATTCACGCGCTGACCTCCGTCCTGATGCCCTGATGAAGTGATAACTGATATCATGAAACCGGTAGGCAAACTACTCATTAAACAGTCTTATCTATCACTCTGTTTGTCTTCACTTGGAGGTCAGCGCGGTGAATCTATGAAACCCAGCACTTTCTGTTAACCCTTTTAGAACCTTTGATGGGAATTGGATAACGGGATATGTGAATAAGCGTCCCTGATATCGATGGAAGCGAGGAACTCCCGCTGCTGCATGGACACGATGACGGATCGAAGAGATTCCATCCGAAAGCGCTGGACTCAGACAAACTTGTTGAGTTGCTTCAAATCCAGAATAGGATGGGAAGACCAGTCTTTCTTGGGCAATATAAAACGGATTCAAATAGAATCCGTGAAACTGCTCGCTTCGAGGTGCCGACGACGACTCCCACCCGCTGTAGGGAGTCAACAGCCTGAAAGAAGGCATGTGTCTTTTCCGGCGTTCCCGAAGGGTTGGAAGGAAGGAAGCTTCTGGGAGGGCAAGTGTGAAACTCGATGCTGTATCGGAAAGACACCAATTCCCAGACCCACTGATCGTCTAACAGCGAGCCAGGCATGCTGAAAGCGGGAAAGTCAGACGCCCACTCGGGAAGTGTCTTCCAGAGGAGCAGAGTCAGGAAGAGGAGAACCTCTGTGACCCGGACTCCTTTAACTTAGTCTGTCTGTTGCAGGCCTGACACCTTGAACTCGAAGTATTGGGAGCCTGGGAACCCCTGTCTGAACACGGGACGGCTGTGCCGGGCGGGAAACAGACCGCCCGGACGAGTTCCCAAAGGAAGAGAACCTCGTCTGTTGACCCTTGGTGAACTTACGCTTGGGTTTCTCTTGAGTAAGCGAGGTACTTTTACCTCCTGTAGCGTCTGAGATTAGCTTGTCAAGCTTTTCTCCAAATAGACACCCACCTAAATAACGCATGCCGGTGAGAGACTTTTTCAAAGCCGAATCTGCCTTCCACTCTCGAAGCCAGAGAGTTTGGCGAATCGCAATGGCATTCGCAGCTGCCACCGCAGTGCAATTAGCCACATCAATAGAGACGTGCGCCAAGAATTCCCCAGCTACAGAGATCTGAGCAACCAGATGAACAACTCTGGATCCGCATCCCTGTGAAGTAAAGCAGAGTGTAAATCACCAGCCCAGGTCACAGTGGCCTTAGCCACTCACATAGAGGCAAAAGAGGAAGACAGGGATGATCCTGAAGCTTCGAACACTGATTTTGACAAGTGTTCCAGCTGACAGTCAGTAGAATCCTTGATAGGTGCACCATCAGGAAGAGAAGAAAGAGTCTTAGATGCCAAATGGGACATCGGAGGGTCCACCTGCGGGGAATCAGACCAAGCTTGTGCCACCGCTGGTAAAAAGGGTAACGGGCCTCAATCGCCTTGCGATTACCAAACAGTTTATCCGGCTGGGACCAATGTTCTGTAGAACCTCATGAATCTCAGGATGATGAGAGAATACCTTTTGAGGCCTTTTGAAGGAGACCAAATGGTCCAAGGGGGGCGTCCGGAGCTGGGTCAGTCACTGACAAGGCCTGATTAACGGCCGACACCAGGTCGTCCACCATGGCAAGGGTATCAGAAGAAGCTGACTCAAGCGGATCATCCAGATCCGCATCATAATCATGGAGCTCACCAGACGGGCGCGGACTCATGGGACCTGCTCCATGCAGGAGAAGCATGAGATCCCTGGGACGGAGCCGTGGAAGAACTACTGCGGAGTCTCTTCCTACCAGAACTATGGATGAGAGGAGGAGTATGAGAGCGTGTCTCCTCGTGACCGGAGCAGTCTTCCAGTGAACCAGGTCGGTCTGAAGAGCTGGGCGAAGGACGGGCCTGCACCACCCAGATCAGCGTCTCAAAAGAGCTGCTGTATGGATTGGCTCACAGATTGCGATAATGCAACCGTCCATTCCGGAGTAGCGGGGCCGCTAGCGGACACATCCTCACCAGTGGGCGCCTGCCCAGGGACACAGGGTTGAAAGGAGTCAGAGGCACAGGCCTGGCAGAGCGGGGTAGAACAACCGCAGGGCAGCGCAGCCTTGCATGCAGTGCAAAAGGCATAGTACACATTAAAGACCTTTGGCGCTCTCGTGTCCTTCTAGCTAGACATCACAGCAAAATTCCCCCTGCTATACACAGAGGTATACACTGCTGAGTGTGAGGCACAAGCAAACAGTTAATGCTGCAGCAGAGTGAAAATATTCACTGCTGAGCACATATATAGACAGCTTAGGGCTATAGCAGGATATAGACCGCTGCTGAGCCCTGTCACCTGAAAGTAGGCTGGAAGCACAGCGCTGACCCAGAAGCCTGTGTCCCCCTGCCGAACTCAGACTGTGCCTTCCCTCTGCTGCTGAAGATGGCTCCCAGAAGTAAGAGAAGCGTCAGAAACAACGTGGGACGACCCCCAGTGATGCCCGGACCAGGTGAGCGCGATTGGCCGATGGGCCGGCCGGCGGCGTTCCCGGCCAGGCCGCATCATCACCAGGGGCTGGAAGAGGCTGGAACACAATGTGCAGGCCCGAAGCCGGGGCCTAAATTAATAAAGCAGGGCCACGGCCGAGAGGGAGCAGGTGAGGAGCGCAGCGCAGGAGATGGGGCAAGCACAGGAGAGTACAGGGGGGGCACCGGAAGGCAGCGCAGCTTCATACCTCATGACAGCTCCCATCCCTGGACCCTACAAGCGTCAGGGGATCGGACCATCCATTCCAGTGCAGCCTGACATCCATCTTCTGTGCTGCAGCAGCCAGAGGCCCAAGGGATACCTCCTGCAGCCCAGATATGCTGCAGAAGCCGGCCATCACCTACCACTCAGATTCCCATCTGTGGGGTCTGAGGAGGGACGGTGCAGCGGTCCGAAGGAATCACCAGCTACAACCCAGAGTCCCAACTGTGGGGTCTGGAGAGCAGGAATGAATCATTCATTGATGAGAGAAAAACAACAAAACAGTGTCTTGCCTCCTAAGACACTAAGCAAAAAAACTGGCTGTGCTGTGCCAGTCAGGGGGTTATATACTGCTGGGAGGAGCCACGGCGCTTCTTCTTTCAATTGCTTAGTGTCGCCTCCTAGTGGCAGAATGGCATAACCCATCGTCCTGTGTCCCCCAATGAGGCGAAGGAGAAAAACTCGCAGATGGACACTGCTTCATTGTTTAACAATGGTGCGAGTGCAATCCGGTGTTTTATTGGAGTGCTCTCGTCTTTTGTAAATGCCAGTGTAACCAAGACCTAAATCTGGATAACTTCCAGACAAATACACTGAATATAGTCAATAAATCACCTACTTGTAGAGTAACACAGCCACCGGCATAGTGAAGGGGTTCTGGTACTTGTCTTCGGTTTCCTCGCACAGGGTTGTGAGATCATACAGCTTCACAATGTCGCTGCCGCTGGCTGTAGGACATCACAAACATGAATAACATAATTTACACACAGGATGGAGAATCCACATATCAAGTCTATCCTGTAATACCTTTGAATAGCCAGTATGTGTGTCCTTCTTTTGTGCAATTTGACTTCAGAAATGATAATATATTCTGTGCAATGTCTTTGATCACTCTGGTGGAGAAGTTGGAGTTCTCCAGATTAGGAATATCTTCAGTTTTAATCATTTCATATTTCTACAAAAGGACAAAATAAGGTCAGGCATTGTCTTGTTTATACTAGATGGATACCTTACAATGGGTCCTTCAGCAGCCAGTTTAGGGAGCTTTCACATTGCGTTTTTTGAGGATCCATGGCTGTCCCGTTGTAAAATTTGGCCTCCAGCAAGCTCCGGACAGGACCTGTGGTTATGTCACAACCCAGCAGCGTCATTGGGTCACTCGCTGGAAGGTGAGCGTATATATTTTATTTTTAACCCTTCCTTTTACTAAATTTCTTTTCTGCAATGTATATTATACATTGCCGCTGCCTCCTCAGCCGTTTTTTCTGTGTCTGGATCCGTGATAATCATGGCCCCGGACACAGAATAGGTCACCCCCAGTGGTGTCCTTTCCTGTCCATGGGGTCCTGCAAAAAGTAGGACAGGAAAAAAAACGTTATGTTTCTTACTGCTGTGTAAGAGGTATTGCACCACATGGGGTCCATATAAAGGTCTTTTTCAATGAATATCCTAATCCCATTAATCCTGTTTTCACTCATTTTTAAAGGTATTGTGTTCTCTAACTCATGTTTCAGGAATTCCTTAGTATTGCCCAAGGGATGGACCTTGGCAAGAGTGAGGAGATCCTGAAAACATGATGATGTAGAGGCCTTGAGGACTGGAAATGTGAAAATACTGGAATAAAGCATATGGCCTTAAAAATTATCCCGTGTCAATGCTTTCACACCTCACCTGCACAATCCCGTTCACGTGGAAGCACATGACGAGCTCAGGGACATTACAGATTAGGTTATCGAGCCAATAATCAATCCCAGTCAGCACATTGATTGGCTTGTTGTTGTCCCTAAATTATCAAGAAAAGAGGAGACATTAAAACCTGCAGATTTTATAGCAACCTTTGGTGCAAATTTTACAATGAATCTAAGGAATGACACAGGAATCTCTCTTTGCTGATATATTTGTCATTTGTGTGGTATGCATTGCCTCCTTGCCCCTAGACTAGATATAATATGAGATTCAATGGCTAGCACACGATAGGTGTGGGGGTATGGTGCTAGTGAAGGAGGCTCGCAAGTCCCACATAAATGTCTATTAGAATCACTGCACACATACACTTAAGGAGTTTTTTGCTTGTTAGTGAAATTTATTGAAACAAGTGCTTTTATAGTGATTGCGACAGAATGACGTTTCGGTCATTCAAGACCTTGATCACATAAGTCACCTTGAGCTATGTTGTGGTTCATGAAGGATGTGGTCCTTATGGTCAGTATAGGAACAGCAGGTATGCCCTTAGTAGTTCTGAACTGTGGGCTGTCCTGTACAAGGTAATGGTCACTTATGCCTTTAGGTTAGCCAGGGGTCAGAGCGATCGCTCTATGTGGGGTGGTGGCACGGCGGTGGAGTGTGTTCAAACTCAGTTGTAGCAACACACTCCTCTTTGCTAATGGCCACCAGAAAGGCAACTTTCTGTGAAAGTCTGGAGAGGGACATCTCTCTCAGAGGTTTGAAAGGCGGCTTTTGTAGTGCCGCAAGGACCAGAATAAGGTCCCAGGGGTCCAAAGGACGTCTGTAGGGTGGGACAATGTGACATGCCCCTTGCACAAACGTCCTACTTTGAGTGAGATTAGCCAGACGTTTGTTGAATAGCACAAATAGTGCAGAAATCTGCCCCCGAAGGGAACTAAGCGATAACCCTAAACTCAATCCTGAATATAGAAAGGAAAGCAGGATTGGCAAAGGGAAAGGCCAAGGAGAGTGCCCATTCGAGTGGCACCCGGAAAAGAAAATATTCCAAGTCCTGCGGTAGATCTTTGCTGAAGCAGGTTTCCTGGCCTGTCTCATAGTAGTGGCAACCGCTGGGGGAAATCCCAGGGATGTCATCAGTCTGGTGAAAGAACGGACCATGAGACAACAGGTCCAGACGATCTGGAAGCTTTCACGGTTCCCCTGCCGTGAGCTGCCACAGGTCTGGGTACCAGGCACGCCTGGGCCAGACCAGGGCGATCAGTAGAGCGCGCCTGCATTCTGCCCTGATCTTGCGTGGGACTCTGGGCAACATTACCAACGGGGAAAAACCGTACGGGGAACGGAACGGAGACCAGTTCTGGACCAGAGCGTCCGCAGCCAGGGTCTGGTGATCCTGAAGCCGGGCATTGAAAACTGGAACCTGAGGCCATCAGGTCCACGTCCGGCGTTCCTCATCGGTTGCAAATATGGATACAAAGTTGCAAACTCCTTTAGATGTTTTTGATGCAAGGTTTATTATGAACAGTTAATGACCACAGATGTCAACGAGTTTCGGCTTTAACTAAAGCCTTGATCACGACAATTGGCAGGTGTACGTCATGGAATGTTCTAGGATAAGATTGGAAAGAGGCGTCTTTCCTTGGTGGCGAACGCTTGATTAAGGTGGTTTGCTATATTTCAATAATTCCCCAAATGGGGATAGGCGTTTTTCAGCACGGTCCTTCTTTCAGTGATAGGTCCGCCCCCGTCAGGGTCCACATCGGTTGCAGATGGTCTGAAAGACGTCTGGATGAAGGAACCACTCGCCCGAGACCATGCCCTGGCGACTTCGGTCGTCGGCATCCTAGTTGTCCCCTCCGGGGATGTGGACTGTCGAGATGGAGGAGTCGTGTCCTCTACCCCTTGAAGGATACGTTGAACCTCGGGCAGAGCTGAGATGCTTCGAGTTCCTCCCTGGCGATTGACATAGGAGACGCTATCACGTTTGATGAAATCCGGATCGGTCTTCCTGACAGGAACCGTTGGAAAGCCAAAAGCGCTAAGCAAATGGCCCTACTCTGCAGGACATTGATCGGGAGAATGGATTCCGACTCAGTCTAGGAGCCTTGAGCCCCGAGGTGGAGGAATACTGCACCCCAGCCCGAGAGGCTGGCGGCCGTGGATCCAACTGCCCATGAGGGGGGCAGGAAGGACCTCCCCCGTGACAGACAGGGGTAGCAGTCACCAATGAAGGGAGACCTTCGTCAATGCAGACAGGGAGACCTTCCTGTTGCAGGAAGATGGTGCTTGTCCCCAACGCGGAGGATCTGCAATCACAGTGGCCGCAGGTGAAACTGTATGAAGCATACTGCTCCATGGCCGCTACCATATTCCCCAAGATGTACATCAGCCGCCCGAGGGAGACTGAGCGTGATCGAAGGTGTGGGCGGACTTCTGACAGAAGTGTCAGTCGTTTGTGCAGAGGCAGCTTGACTAAAGCTGAATAGTCGTGAGACTCCATGCACTGGCACGTCAGAGTCCGAGCAGGAATGCAGAGGGTCGTGAGAGACTGCATTGGCATTGTTCCAGAGAAGATGCCTGGACCAGTAGGTCGTTCAAGTACGATATTACTGCATGGCCCTGGGAGAGCAGGGCCGCGAGGACAGAACCACCAAAATGGTCGTCCCCCACCGCAAACCTCAGCCAATGCGGATTAGCGGGCGCCATAGGGATGAGCCGGAACGCCTCCTTGATGGCGATCAATGCTATTGAGAGTGCATGAGTGCAGAGTGTGCCTCCTTCAACACAAAGCTAAGAACTGATGGGATTTCTCCTAGAGGGGGTGTATAGGCAGTAGGGGAGGGGCTACACTTTTTGTTTTAAGTGTAGTACTTTGTGTGTCCTCCGGAGGCGGAAGCTATACACCCAATGTCTGGGTCTCTCAATGGAGCGAAAAAGAAAACGATTTTATACTTACTCATTTGGGATAATTAGCAGGGGCTATATTCTTTAGCCCTTAGGGTATGCCGTTTTGCAGCCTCAAGGATCCAGCCTCTCTCCGATTGTGCTGCTTTGCTTGTGCAGGCTTTGCCCTCCTCCTCTCTGTCACTCACAGAATGCAAATCATTAGTCCTGCCTTCAGCTCCACATCACAGAAGAAGCTGCACAGAGAGGCTGGATCATTCAGGCTGCAAAACAATACGCCCTAAGGGCTAAAGAATATAGCCCCTGCTAATTATAATCCCTAATGAGTATTAAAACATTTTTATCCACTTTCACAGGATGCTTTTAGGAGACAAAAGGAGTGTGAGATTAGTGATAGGATGGTGCAGGGACATGTTTTGGTAGCTTTTGGTGGCGTTTTGGAAGTGACAGGATCCCTTTAAAGATACCATTAGCATTGTATTAGACAATCACCTGACAGATTCTCTTTAATCCATACTACTATTTCTTTGCATCCAAAACAGTCAACGTAATCAAGTAGGATGCCAACCACGGCAGAGATGGGCGCAGCAATAATATCATCTGCGCTGGTCGAGGACTATGTAGGGATGAGAGGAGGAGCGATTCCAATTTTTCAGATTTTCAGCATTGTTTTCTATTCAACTGCAAAGTCAGAAAAAGCATCCCTAATGGAAATTAAATGAGGCACACTAAGAACTGCATTTATTCATTAGGAAGATATAGAAAAATTGTACAATAACAGCTTTGAAGAGATTCCGGTCCATGAGAGCCTGGGAGAAAATGTCATAGGATTTCTCTAGCACCCACTATTTGTTGGTGAAGGGTTGTCCCCAGGATCCATTTTGTTCATTGGACACTTGCTCTTGATAGCAATGATATGATATTAACATTATAAATCCACTTTGGCCCTGCAACCTTACCGTAGCCGCAAACTGACCGCCGGGTATCGCCCTCCTCCGAAAATAGGCATGTTAGAGCCAACGAGCATGTGGATGTCCTCAAACGTCCAAAGGATGTTTCTGACAAAATCATTTTTAAGACCCTGGAAAAGAAAAACAAGGAATCAACTTGAAACCAAGACGAGAGAAAAAAAAGTCAGCAGAGAAATGGGTGGAAATGTCTTGAGTTAAAGTAAAGAAGAAAAAAGAAAAGAGGAGCGAAGAAAAATCAGAAGAAAAGAAAATAACCAATGTGTCCGACTATGACTATAGTGATTGGTTACAGATGTTAAATTCATTTCTGGAGCTGGAGAATTATGTGTTTCCTCTGTGTCCTCACATAATTCGTACCTGACTGTTCTCCCTGTCAATAGACAAACTGGGAGCACTGGGATCTGTAGCCGCAGAGGCCACGTGCTCCACTGGCAGGGAGGGCTCAGTGGTCACATCCCCTGTGGAGAGGGCAAGCACATCAGGTTTAGTGGTCAAAAGCAAAGTCCTAGACAATAAGAGTAGACGCTCCAGCATCATTCACATTAAAACTGTATAAGGCAATGTTCACACGTTGCAATTTTTGCAGTGTTTTTACATGAATTTTATGCAAATTAAATGCTGCTTTTTACAGCACCAGCAAAAGCTCTGAGATCCCAGAAATCTCCTGCACACGATTGATTTATTTTTTTCACGACAAATGGAAAACGGCTGCGTTTTTGATAGAAGCAGCGTGGCAATTCTTTCAGCGGTTTTTCACCATTGAAAGCAATGGGAGAGTGCAAAAACTCTACCACTGCATTTTTGCTGCTTTTGTGATGAAACTAACTTTATTAATAAACATCTACTGTAGACAAACGACACCAAATAAGTAACCAACAAATGCAACATAAACCGCAAGCAAAACCTGCTTTTTGGAAGCAGCTTTTTTTATAGCTGCCAAAATACCAGGTTTTGGCTGCAGAA
Source organism: Allobates femoralis (assembly GCA_033576535.1). Lineage (NCBI taxonomy): Eukaryota > Metazoa > Chordata > Amphibia > Anura > Aromobatidae > Allobates > Allobates femoralis. Next base: position 39,868,416 of record JARQOC010000006.1, on the reverse strand, counting down.
AAAAAAAAAACGCAGCAAAAACGCAACATGAGAACACAGCTCAGATACAAGTCCAGCTTTGATCACTGCTTATATGCAAGTAAGATATAGAGTACATATACCCCAAATTACAGTCTGTGTTATACTCCAGAGCTGTATCCTTAATTCTGCAGGTGGTAATCGGAAATAGTCAAATTTTCAGACACATACTTAAAGGAGTACTAAAGTAAAAAAAAAAAAAGAAAAAAAAAATAATCTGTAACCCCTTCATGTCCCAGCCTATTTTGACCCTAAAGACCTTGGCATTTTTTGTAATTCTGACCAGTGTCCCTTTATGAGCTAATATCTCTGCAACGCTTCAACGGATCCTAGTGATTCTGAGATTGTTTTTTCGTGACATATTGGGCTTCATGTTAGTGTTAAATTTAGCTCGATAATTTTTGCATTTATTTGTGAAAAAATAAATCTGGCATAAATTTTCAAAATTTCGCAATTTTCAAATTTTGATTTTTTTATTCTGCTAAACCAGAGTTATGTGACACAAAATAGTTAATAAATAATATTTCCCACATGTCTACTTTACATCAGCACAATTTTTGTAAAAAAAAAAATTAAAATTTTTGGGTATGAAGTTAAAGGTTCAAAGTTCATCAGCAGTTTTTCATTTTTCCAGCAAAATTTACAAAATTTTTTTTTAGTGACCACATCACATTTGAAGTCCCTTTGAGGGGTGTACATGACAGAAAACACCCAAAAGTGACACCATTCCAAACACTGCACCCCTCAAGCTACTCAAAACTACATTCAAGAAGATTATTAACCCTTCAGGTGCTTCACAGGAACTAAAGCAAAATCTCTTTTTGATGGTTGATGCTAAACAAACCATAGATTTTAAGCTTTACGTTATACCTTACCCTACCAATGAGAAGATTTACAATAATTTTCTTGGACAGTACTATAAGTGATCAATTGCTGTCATGGCGACAGTGCCAAAGGTGGAGCTTCACCACTAATATATTGATATGATAAAGAATATATAATATTTCATATTTTATAGTAACTAAAGCTATGTTTAATATATATTAAAAAAAAACACAAGAAAAAAATAATACAGAGACATTATATTTATAGTGAAGGCAGTATTTTGGTGCACTATTAAGATTTGGTGCACAATTATGATCTCTCACACTGATCTCTCCTGACGTCCCCATACATAGAGTGCTCTGGGGTTCTCTTGGCTGCATCCTTCACCAGCCCCACCGGCTGCATTTCCCCCCCTTCCCTCCCCCCACTGGCTGCATCCTTCGCCATCCCCAACATAATCCAGAGGGGGAAGACCCGTGATACCTCCATTTTCATTAGACAGTCTTCTGACTTTTGTGCAATGTGCATGGAAGCTTTTATGCAAGACAAAATTAACTATACTCAATGTAAACCAGGAAAAAAGAAAAACCACCAGAAGACTGTTGCCAGAAGCACGCTTCTCCACCTCACCTGGTTTGAAGCACCTTCTTCTGGCACTGAACTCAATGTCTCAAAATGAGCAGGCCAGGCGACGTGATCACTGCTGGCCGGGCCCCTAAGATTCTGTTCTTCGCTGGGCTGGTGAGAGGTGGAGGGGACGGGCTCAGCTGGGTCGTCTCCATTAATACTGCAAGAAGAGAAGAGTCCAGATTTAGCTCTATTTTCTAACTTGTTTACCTTAGCGTAGCCTTGAGGACCACAGGCAGCCATGGCACAAATGTAAGCAGACGAGCAACTGCAGGAGAAATGTAGAGGTTACAGAAGAACCCATGAAGGGGGGCACAATACCTGTAATAGAGGAACTTGGAGAGGATCGCCTTCTGGTACCAATGCTCTTTACTTTTCTTCTTTCTTTGCCATTTTTGATCCATTAATCTTTGATAAAACTCCTTCAACCAAGTCCAGTCTCCTGTCTGCAAAGTGAATAATAAATACATGTTGTTGTTTTTTCCAGCAATAACTTTATTAATTTTCCATGGAAACAGTGAAGAGAGGACTTTTCAGGTTTTTTTTTTTGTTCTTTTTTTTGCAAGACGATTTGTAGTTTTCAAGTAAACCTTTTATTTTAACCACTACATTTATACATTGTACTGGAAAATAAAATGGTAAGAAATGTTCTTCTGGTGAAAAAATCTTTTTCTCTGAGACTTCATTGGGGGGCACAGACCATGGGTGTTATGCTTGCTGTCTTTAGGAGGCTGACACTAAGTAGACAAAAAAAGTTAGCCCCTCTGCAGCGTACACCCTCATGCTAACTCAAGCTGAAGCCAGTTTGGTGACCAAATAGTAGGAGGTGAACAGAAAAAACCCCATCACATTATAGCATGTACCAACAACTAAATGAACTGACATAGACTGAACATATGCTCTCGGGATGGGTGCGGTGTCCACCAATGAAGTCTCAGAGAAAGATTTTTCGGTGAGTACACAAAAATCCTCTCTCTCGCCTTCATTGCGGGGACACAGACCATGGGACGTCCAAAAGCAGTCCCTGGATGGGAAACAAGAAAATCACACTGAACAAAAGTCAGAACTGTTAACTGCAAACAATAACCAAGAACAAGAGACCACAGTTACCTCCCTTAGATGTGAGCCACCGCTGGACCAGGTCACTGGCTAACAAACCTGAAGTGCTGACGCTTGATATCCCAGGGAGCACCTACAGCCCTTGTGGAGTGTGCCTCGACACCCCATGGGGTCGCTCTTCCCTTGAGTTTGTAGGATTCTTGGATCAAGGATCTTATCCAAAGAGCAATCATGGGCTTAGAGGCTGGCATCTCTTTTTAGGGCCCTCAGGAAGAACAAAGAGGGCATCTGTCTTCCTAAACGGGGCAGTACGGGAAATGTACCATCGAGCTCTGACAAGATCTAACGAATGTAGGGACACTTCTACTGTGGAACGGTGCCGGACAAAATGAGGGCAGCACAATTTCCTCATTCAAGTGAAAAGGGGACACCACTTTAAGAAGAAAATCCAGCGAGGGTCAGAACGACCTGACCTTGTCCTGGTGGAAAATCAGGTAGGACGATCGACATGAAAGTGTTGCCAACTCCGAAATTCTCCTGATGGAGTTAATCGCAATTAGAAAGGCTATCTTCCATGAAAGATGTCAAAGTGAGATCTCTCTCAAAGGTTCAAAAGGAGGTCCCTGTAGGGCATTCAATACCAGATTAAGGTCCCAGGGCTCGAGGGGAAGCCAACAAGGAGGTGATAGAAGGGGAAACTCCTTGAATTAATGCCTTAGCCTGAGGGAGCAAGGTAACTAGCTTCTAAAAAAGGCTAGATAAGGTGGAGACCTGTCCTTTCAAACAACTCAAGGCCAGACCTGCGTCCAGACCAGACTGAAGAAAAGACAAGACCACCGGAATGGTTAGCGGAGAATGACCATGATCTTGGCACCAGGAAAAAAATGTTTCCACCCCCCTAAATAAAAGCTTTCATATGATCCTAGCAACATCATTTCCCCAAGATGGGAGTAACCGCGCATCAGAGAATTACTGCAGGGGAAAATGTCATTCTCCATTACCTGAGACGACCTCATGAAGAGCTCCTGAATGTCCAGCTCATCCAGCAGCAGAGTCTTCCCAATGCGGTGGACGGCCATACTGACGTGGGACTTGCTATACGGGATCTTCAGAAGCTTCTTGATGTTCTGAAATTTAAAAAAAAACAAAAAAAAAAACATGAAAATAGATGCGTTCACCTCTGAAGACCACACGGGGTGACATCGCCGTCAATTACATAGGTGTTGAATTGTCCTGCATTGCCGCTGGGGTTTTCAGACACCGCGGCGGCGATGCCGCCTGTCAGCTCGCCGGCGCGGGGCTGGATACGTCGCCCCATGTAAATAGGGGACGGCGACGCGCCAAAGACGTGTGCACACCCGCCAGTCTCCGCCGACATCTCCAGCCCCGTTGCCAGGTGAGGCCTTGAAATATCCCACTAGCTCCAATACAGATATGATGTATATGGCTAGGAGTTGTCCACCTTGCATATTTTATAATCTCCAAGGGCACTCTAGTGACTGGTTTTGTCCTGCGCAGCTGCTACATTAAAGACATTTACACATCATTGTTATCATCATGTTGTATCATTAGGTGCATTTATACTTACTTCAGAATCAGCCACAACATCCACCTCCTTTCCGACCGAATCAATAAAATCATACGCCATCCCAAAGCTGGAACGAGAAAGATGAGCAGTCAGAAGACAGACCTCTACCAGAGCAAAATGGGCACTGCTGCATTGGCAGGATTTCATTTTAATCATTAACTACTTAAAGGAAATAGGTTTGATTTTTGCTATGTAATCTGACAGCAATATAATGTAGGTGCTGAGACCCTGATGCCAGCGATCTGTCACTTACTAGGCTGTGTGCTGCTGTTTCAATAAAATCAGTGCTTTATGAGCATGGGATTATCATTACAGGACTAGTTGCCTTGTGCCTCTTAGTGCTGCTCTGTGTAACCCCACCCACACCACTAATGTGTACACAAAAAGCAGTCAATGAGGAGTGTGGGTGGGGCGATACACAGCTCAGCATTCTGAGCTCTGCTAGATGTGCAGCAGAGAGAACTGTGAATCTATTACAACTGCTGCACCCAGTAAACAGCGTGATTGATCGCTGTAATCAGGGTCTCTGCCCCTACGTCATGCTGCAGTCAGATCAGGTAGCAAAAACCTGCCAACAGATTCCCTTTAATTATTGTTTGTTCTTTTTTTTAAAATTTTTCTCCTTGTTCCAAGAGCCATAACTTTACTGTTCTGTGGAAATATCCGACGGACGACCATAGGGAAATAGGACGACAATATGACTGGTTTGCAAGAAAGGCTAACTTATTTTAAATGTTTATGAGACTTCAACACCAAACATGCTTATTTTTATTTATCTTAAAAAATAGTAGGGGGGGATGATTCAGGTTTTATTTTTTATTAAATCAATTATTCATTTTTTTTATCCCCTTAGGGAACATGAACCAGCCATCATTTGATTACTTATTGCATACACTGTAATACTACCGTATTGCAGTATAAAACACAAAAAGGAGATTTTTGTGTACTCACCGTAAAATCGTTTTCTCTTAGCCTCTAATTGGGGGACACAGGATCATGGGTGTTATGCTGCTGTCCTCTAGGAGGAGACACTAAAGTAATCTGAAAAAGATAAAGTGTCTCCTCCTCTGCAGTATACACCCGAGACTGACCTCAGTTACTCAGTTTTGTGCTTAAGCAGTAGGAGCAGGAAAGAAAAAAAACATTGCACTATAATGTGGTTGTTATAGGCTAAGAGCAAAAAGATATAACTTTAACAAGGCCCATATGGGCAACTAGGGAGGGTGCTGTGTCCCCCAATTAGAGGCTAAGAGAAAAGGATTTTACGGTGAGTACACAAAAATCTTCTTTTCTCATTCGCCTCATTGGGGGACACAGGACCGTGGGACGTCCTAAAGCAGTCCCTGGGTGGGAGAAATATAAGAGTACAAAGAAACCGGCTAAAAAATATGGTCCGCCTGGATGGCGGTGATATGATTGTTACTCTCAAGTATACACAGCATAAGTATTGGGGGGAGGGGGGGATGGTTTTGATTGTGTTGTTACAAGATATGTGAATTGTTACTTGAATATTGCTATCTACTGTTTCTTGTTACATTTTTGAAACCTAAATAAAAATAAATGGTTTAAAAAAAAAAACAAAAACAAAGAAACCGGCTGCACTCTACAGGTGAGCTACTGCTGCCTGGAGGATGCGTCTACAGAGACTGGCATCTGCCATGGATTGCGTATGCACATTGTAATGTTTTACAAATGTGTGGAGGCTGGACGAGGTAGCTGCCTTGCACACCTGTTGTACAGATGCTTGGTGTCTAACGGCCCAGGACGCTCCCATCGCTAGCGTGGAGTGCGCCTTAGTGCTTGACGGAATAGGCAGATTTCTCAGATGGTAGATTTCTTAGACTGTGGTTCTGATCCACCTGGCTAGGGTGGCCTTGGATGCAGGTATAACATTTCTATGTCCTTCTCGGAGGACACAAAGGGAGTCAAATTTTCTGCAGGATGCTGTCCAGGATACACATATTCTAAGAGCACGAACGAGATCAAGAGAGTGCAAAGCCTTCTCGACACGATGCACCGGTGATGGGCAGAAGGAAGGCAATGAGATCTCTTCATTCAGATGAAAGAGGGTACTGGTCGCAGTACGACCTTATTCTGGTGAAACACTAGGAAAGGCGCCTTGCAGGAGAGAGCCGCAAGCTCAGACACTCGACGGATGGAGGTAATCGCCACCAACAACGCTACCTTCTGGGATAGAAGCCGGAGAGAAATATCTTTGAGAGGCTCAAATGGGGGCTGTTGCAGGGCGTCCAAGACCATGTTGAGGTTCCATGCGTCCAATTGTAAGGGGGAACCAAGTGAGAAAAGTCTTCACCTGATGAATTGTGTGATGGCGATACACTGCTTCCCAGCCTAGTAAGCTTGCGTTGGTGGTTAGCAACTCCCAACGAGCAGGAGGAAGGATCTGCCCTGTGACAAGGCGAAGCCACCAGTGGAGAGAGCGTCTGGCGACAGGCGAGATGTGAACAGTTCTGTCTAGTGAGAAGAGGCTCTTGACACATGTTGCAAGTATCTACAGCTGAAGGGGTCTGAGGTGCAGCTGTGCAAACAGAACTGCTTCCATGGCTGCGACCATCCGGCCCAACACTCATTGTAAAGCGAAGGGAGTGAGGATATGGGCGAAGGAGTCTTCGGACTCCTTGCTGGTGGGCTCGGGACCTGTCGTGAGGGAGAAGTACCAACCTTCGGGAAGTGTCGAAGAGCATCCCTAGGAAGGTCAATGTCTGGCTTGGGACTGGAGAGGACTTCGGCAAATTGACCAGCCAGCCTAGACGAACCAGAGTGTCTACTGTAATGGCGACACTGTGTTCGCAGTTCCTGAACGAAGGGGCCTTGATGAGAAGATTGTCCAAATATGGAAGAACTACTATTCCCCGCGAGTGGAGAATAGTCTGGACGACAGACATGACCTTTGTGAAAACCCTTGGGGCTGTGGTGAGGCCGAAGGGTAGTGCAACGGCGAACCAAAGGAATTTTTGATGCGCCCGTGATATTGGAATGTGGAGGTACATATCTTGAATGTCTATTGAAGGGAGGAATTACCCTTGTTCCGTAGAGGAAATGATGGAGCAAAGAAATTCCATACGGAAGTGGCGCACCCGAACAAATTTGCTCAGGTGTTGCAAATCTAGAATGGGTTGGACCAACCCTCCTTTTTTGGGTACCACTAAGATGTTTGAGTAAAAACCTTGAAACCTTTCGTCCTGAGGAACGGGAATTACAGGATGGATGGGGGAAAAAAAAAAAAAAAAAAAAAAATCGATTTGGTGGGCGGCATAAGAACTCGATGTTGTAAGCGGAAGACACCAGTTCCCTGACCCATTGGTCGTCTGTGACAGCGAGCCAGATATGCTGAAAATGGGAGAGTTGGCCGCCGACTGGGGAAGTATCTTCCGGTGGGAGCGAGTCATAAGGAGGAATTTCTCTGGGACCTAGATCCTCTAGGTTTGGATTGTCTATAGTTGGATTGCCAATTTGAGTTGGATTTTTGTTGGGTCTGGGAGGACCTCTCTCTACCTGGGGAATGGCTGCTATTCTGTGTCGGTCGTGAGGTCGACCAGTCGAACGATTTCCAAAAGGAACGGAAACGTGTTTGCTGGAGGCGAACAAAGGGTCGCTCTGGTTTAGGTTGGGGGAGAGCGGTGCTTTTACCTCCCGTGGCATCATTGATTAGTTTATCAATTTTCTCGCCGTAGAGACGGCCACTAAGGTATGGAAGGCTCATTAGGGATTTTTTGGAAGCTGAATCTGCTTTCCATTCACGGAGCCAAAGAACTCGTCTGATTGTAATGGCATTTGAAACACCAAAGGCTGTGCAATTAGCAGTGTCTAGGGAAGCGTGCACAAGATATTCTGCTGCTACAGAAATGTGTGCCGCTAGGTCTGTCAGCTCCGGATCAGGGTCTCTGGTGCGCCGGGCGGCATGGAGATAACCTGCCCAGGTCATAATTGCCTTTGCGACCCATACGGAGGCAAAACAGGGAGACAAAGATCAACCTGTAGCCTCAACGACAGAGCAGGCCATCTGCTCTACCTGGCGGTTGGTGGCATCTTTGATGAAGGAGCTGTCAGGAATAGACGGAGTTGTGGCTGCCAAGCGAGAGACCGGAGGGTCCACCTGGGGGGAATCTGGCCAATCCTGAGTTAGTGCAGGTAAAAAGGGGTAGTGATTTTCCCATTGCTTTCCTGTTACCAAATCTCTTATTCGGGTGGGATCTATGTTTCTTCAGAACCTCTTGGAATTCAAGATGTTCCGAAAAGTACTTGTGTGCGCGTTTAGCCCTATTAGATGAAACTCCGTGGTCAGGAGTTTCAGTAGGGGGATCAATTATGTCAAGAGCCTGATTAACGGCAGTAATGAGATCCTCGACCATGGCCATTGTATCAGAGGAATCAAGCTCGAAGGACGCATCCAAGTCAGGGTCTGATTCAAGGTCATAATACCTATCTGAGGGTAGTGACCCATGACGGCTGTACCTAGTGTGGAAAGCATGGGAGTTTAGGGAGGATGCCGGGCAGGGGCTCCTTTAAGCTCTCTTCCTTCCTGCTTCAGATCCTGAAGGCAGGGGCTGGCGGGCCGTGTGCCTGGGGGAATTGCGGTATCCATGTAGCCAATAGGCGTTGTGGGCTGACGTGAGGTGACAGGTGTGGAGTGACTCTGCAGGGCCTGGATCAAGGTGGATGAAAGTTTCTCCATCGATTGAGTCATGGACTGAGATATAACTAACCATTCCGGTGCATTAGAGGTACTGGGTTGTGCGACTTCGGGGGCGGCATGCTGTGGGGCAGTAGTATGGGGTACAGTCCTGGCAGTGCGGGGTAGTACTACAACTAGGAAGGGTAGCTCTGCATGAGGTACAAGAGGTATAGAAGGATGTGAAAGATTTGGTGGACTTTTTGCTCCTTGCCCCTGACATGGTGCCTGTTATAAAGCTCTAGTATGCATACCACTGCTACTGCTGAGAAGTAAAAACGCAGAGGAATGGTAGAGGGATAGAAGAAGAAGAACTGCAGCAGCAAGTACTGGTGAGCTGCTTACCAGCACCCTGTGTCAGCCAGCCCAGATGATGTGCTGCAAAATTCTCAAAGATCCTGTGCCCCCAGCTCAACTCCAACGCTGTAGCGGTTAATGGCTGCCGCCGTCTTGCTGAAGCGTGCACGCTATAGTGGTTAATGGCTGCTGCCACCTTGCTGAAGCGTGCAGGAGAGGGGCAGGCCATCAGAAGAGGCGATAGGATGATCTCACGGTATGAAAGAGGCGCCAAGGGTGTAGCGCCGACTCTGCGATGACACGGCGGGTAGGGGCAGGAATGGGCAGCACAAAGTGACTCGGCCCGAATTCAGGGCCTACAGTGAAGTAAGGCACTGAAAATAGCCAGCACGGAGGTCTGGGGAAAAAAAAAAATGCGCCGAAACCGCTAAATAAAAGAGCCTGGGTCCCCCTTGGGTGCACCGCGATGTGGTGGTAGCGGGGGACTCTGGGTAGCCTGACACCTAGCTACTAGGTGTGTTGAGGCTGTGGGCACCGTTATATTGTACAGGATTGCAGGGCTGGTAGGGGCTGCGTCTGCGGTTTTACCTGCCAGCAGGAGCTTCTGTGTGGATCCTGGTCGGTGCAGAGGTGGGGACATGGAGGCACTGCTTCAACCCAGAACCCAAACTGTGGGACCTGAGGAGGAATGCAGGGCATTACCGTTGGATGTCACTTTAACCCAGCTCTGCCAACTGTGGGGGGCAGAGGAAGGATAGCCCTAGTTCTGGCAGGTAACTACGACCCAGAGAGCCAACTGTGGGGTCTGGGGAGGTACCTGCAGTCGATATGTCCCTCAAATATCCTTGATAGAAAAAACAAAAGTCCTTAAAAGGTGAAAAGAAAGGAAAAAGAAAATAATAAAGTGAGAAGGATGTCTGCCTCCTAAGGACACTAAGCAAAAACTGAATAACTGAGGTCAGTCTCAGGGGTGTATACTGGCAGAGGAGGAACCACTTTATCTTTTTCAGATTACTTAGTGTCGCCTCCTAGAGGACAGCAGCATAGCACCCACAATCCTGTGTCCCCCCAATGAGGCGAAGGGGAAATAATGTTGTCCCATGACCATGTTCTGACCACAGACAAAACTGGACATCAGGGGCTACAACCGCCCATTAGCAAAGCACAATAAGATAGTGGGGGCCAATGGGAGAGGGCAATTGTGTCATTTCAATGCCAATTAACCAGCAGCAATCGGAGCAAGCTCCAGTCTCTGTTGTGACGGGGAGATGTTCACTCCACACATGGCGACCCGACACAGGCTGAAATCTCGTACCTTGAGAACGGTTTGCTTTTCTTACTATTTCCAAGAATGGTTGGGCCGAGGTTTGCATTCTCTCGCAGCCAATTAGCCGGTGGCAGCTTTAAGTCCGTTTTTTCTTGAAGACGAGCAAATGCTGCGGCCGGTGGAGCAGAGGAGTACTTCACTATAGCGCGACTCTTGATTTCATTGCCCCCATTGGATGCCATGGACTTCTGCAGCACAAAGACACAAAATTATACACAATGTCTGCATTTATCTAAAGCTTAAACCCCTCTAAATACATAATCACACATCTGCATCAATTACGTCTTTGGAGACAATTTTTTACCATATACATACAAAATTTTGTGATTGGGTTTCATTAAAAAATAATGCACTATTTGCTTTCTATAGTGTTGCACTATTGCTGGCTGCAGAGTGAGTTAACTGAGAATCTGTCAGAGTTTCTTCTGACAACTTAAAAGCTGATCAATAATCCAGTGATTCCCAATTATCTTTTCTTTGTGAATGATGTAATTCTAGCTATGTCTCCATTGGGGCTCACAAGCTACAGTCTCTATTAATATGGTCTTTGGAGTGTGGGAGGAAACCCATGAGGACACGAGACAGCGCCGTCCTCCAAGCCATCATGCTGCCCTGTAATAATTGTATAATCTGGTAACAGATCCTTGAACGGAAGGGTGAAGGCTTGCTACTTTTGTTTTATTTATCAGTTTAAAAATTGATAACATTATCTTATTAAAAAGCTGCTCAATACTCACAAACGTTTAGTTCAACTTTCGTGTGATCATAAATAAGCTGAGAGGAGCCCAGAAGAGGCTAGAAAAGAATTCTCACTGACTTATTCTCAGTTAACTCATTCTGCAGCCTGCAATAGACAGCGCATCCCAGAAGCTTTAGAAGGCAAAGAGGTGCAATATTTTTAATGGAACCCAAAAAATAATTTTTAGCCCAAAATACAACAAATTACGTTAAAAAGTGAAGAAAGGAGACGGTGGACACAGACCAGTGACACGCATTGGACTGGCCTACCCCTCAGGTGCACTTAAGAAAAGAAAAAAAAAAAAAAAAAAAAAGATGTAACTTAAAATTCTTAATGGTCTGGATGTCCCCGAATAAGCGCCACCCGAGTGGCCAGTAGAAAAGCAAAAAAAAAAAAAAAAAATGTTGTGGACGCCATATTGGCACACCCAAGTGAAGGTTGTGGCAATATGGTGGTCGCTGGCCGTTCTGCGCATTCAATGAGACACACTGTGCAGTACAGTCAGCAGCAGCGCAAGCTGCTGCTGTCCTCTGGGCCTGGGTCGTCCTCCTCCATCCCCTCATAATCCCTCACATGGCTGCCTCAAATGTTGCCTCCATCATGACATTGCCCAGTTAGTAACTGTGCTTGTGGCCGCAATGTTTGTACACCCAGTCAGCTACTGCGTATTACAGGGTGAACAAAGATGGCGGTATGAGTCACGAACTGCCCCCATCATCACCTCACCGCATATATTTTACAATTTCTCAATGCAATAGCATCAAGCCCACATCCAGTCTTTTCATAAATAACACAAGAACTCAGAACCAATCTCCTCTGCCTAGTATATAATAGCTACATATGGATTAGATGCAGCGAGAATGTCCTGTTCCACTCGTAGTTTGATCTGTGAACTACACTGGATAGAGAAGAAGGAGCAAAGCAGAATAATATGTAGAATTTTGGGGAAATATTCCATATACCGTATATACTCATGTATAAGCCGACCCGTGTATAAGCTGACCCCCCTACCTTTGCCCCAAAACCTGGGAAAACCTATTGACTCGTGTATAAGCAGAGGGTGGACCCCAGCATAGGTATACAGGCCTCCCCAGTGGTAGTATACAGCAGCCTCCCCAGTGGTATATACAGGCCCCAGCAGTATATACAGCAGCCTCCCCAGTGGTATACAGCAGCCTCCCCAGTGGTATATACAGGCCCCAGCAGTATTACAGCAGCCTCCCCAGTGGGTCATTCCATGCCAAGTGAACCAATGATTATTACCTCTATAGTTTTAATTCTTTTGAGATTTTGTTATTTGATAATAGCATGTCAGACAATGCAAAATGTGAAGAGAAAAATTTAAAAAATTTTTTTTTTAAATGATTTTCAAAGTTAGGAAAAAGTGTGAATTTCGCTGTTGCCTGCCTTTACGTTTCTCCTCATAACTCAGGCTAGGAATAAGATAGAGAGACAAAATAAACACCATTCTACTCAGAACTATACAGGCTTTCACCAGATATGGCACAAGAGGATCTTTGTTAATATTTTACCCATGTGATCGCAAGCGCAAAACTTTAAAACGCATTTCCTAAAAATCGGCGCGCTTTAAATATTTCAAAAACTGCCCATGTGTCTGCTTTGCTCTTAGCCACATCTGTACCAAATTTCAAGTTGAGGTCTTGATGGGATCATATTTTAAAATATTTTACTATTAATAGCGTCAATGGCTCATTCCATATCAAGTGATCTAAATATGAATATTTTTTTTTTACCTGACATCTTTAGATTTTTTATTTTTTTTTCCTTTATGAAGTACTACTTTAGTTAATTACAAATTAAAAGTTTAGAATTTTTTTCTTCATCAGTTAATTTTTTACAGATTTTTAAAGTTTAAAAAAAGTGTGAATTTTGGCCCGGTATGACTTTACATTTTTTTATCTCGTGCTAGAAATAAGATAGAGAAAGAAAATAAACACCATTCTACTCAGAACTGTCCAGGCTTTCACCAGATATGTCACAAGAGTATATTTGTTAATTTTAATTTTTTACCCATGCGAACGCAAACGCAACAGTTTGAAACGCATTTCCGAAAAAAAACGTTTTAATAAAAATTTTCCAAAACTGCCCATGTGTCTTTTATGCTCTTAGCCACATTTGTACCAAATTTCAAGTTGGGATCGTGATGGGATCATATTTTAAAATATTTAACTATTATAGTGTCAATTCAAAAATCACCAAGAACACAGTCTTTTTTTCACAATTGCCCGTCAATAGTTTGAATTTGATATAAAGAAACATAGTCTTGTAACATCTCAAATGAAAGCTGTTACCGTTCTGAGTAAAATGATGCCTCTCCCACTTCATTATCTTATTTCTAGCCTGAGATAAAAAAAAAAATGTAAAGTCATACCAGGCCGAAATTCACACTTTTTTAAACTTTAAAAATCTGTAAAAAATTAACTGATGAAGAAAAAAATTCTAAACTTTTAATTTGTAATTAACTAAAGTTGTACTGCATACAGGGAAAAAAAAAAAAAAAAAATCTAAAGACGTCAGGTAAAAAAAAATATTCATATTTAGATCACTTGATATGGAATGAGCCATTGACGCTATTAATAGTAAAATATTTTAAAATATGATCCCATCAAGACCCCAACTTGAAATTTGGTACAGATGTGGCTAAGAGCATAGCAGACACATGAGCAGTTTTTGAAATATTTAAAGCGAGCCGATTTTTCGGAAATGCGTTTTAAAGTTTTGCGCTTGCGATCACATGGGTAAAATATTAACAAAGATCCTCTTGTGACATATCTGGTGAAAGCCTGGACAGTTCTGAGTAGATTGGTGTTTATTTTGTTTCTCTATCTTATTTCTAGCCCGAGATATGCTAGAAAATGTAAAGCCATACCAGGCCAAAATTCTCACTTTTTTTAAACTTTAAAAATCTGTAAAAAATTAACTGATAAAGAAAAAAATTCAAAACTTTTTTTTGTAATTAACTAAAGTTGTTCTTCATACAGAAAAATTTTTTTAAAAATCTGAGGACGTCAGGGAAAAAAAATATTCATTTTTGGATCACTTGACATGGAATGACCCCAGTGCTATATACAGGCCCCAGCAGTATTACAGCAGCCTCCCCAGTGGTATATACAGGCCCCAGCAGTATATACAGCAGCCCCAGTGGTATACGTGGTACACAGCAGCCTCCCCAGTGGTATATACAGGCCCCAGCAGTATTACAGCAGCCTCCCCAGTGGTATATACAGCAGCCCCAGTGGTATACAGAAGCCTCCCCAGTGGTATATACAGACCCCAGCAGTATATACAGCAGCCTCAGTGGTATACAGCAGCCTCCCCAGTGGTATATACAGCAACCCCAGTGGTATACAGCAACCTCCCCAGTGGTATATACAGCAACCCCAGTGGTATATACAGCAGCCTCCCCAGTGGTATATACAGCAACCCCAGTGGTATATACAGCAACCCCAGTGGTATACAGGCCCCAGCAGTATTACAGCAGCCTTCCCCAGTGGTATATACAGGCCCCAGCAGTATATACAGCAGCCCCAGTGGTATACAGCAGCCTCCCCAGTGGTATACACAGGCCCCAGCAGTATTACAGCAGCCTCCCCAGTGGTATATACAGCAACCCCAGTGGTATACAGGCCCCAGCAGTATTACAGCAGCCTTCCCCAGTGGTATATACAGGCCCCAGCAGTATATACAGCAGCCCCAGTGGTATACAGCAGCCTCCCCAGTGGTATACACAGGCCCCAGCAGTATTACAGCAGCAGCAGCCCCCGTGGTATACAGCAGCAGCCGCCCCCGTGGTATACAGCAGCAGCCGCCCCCGTGGTATACAGCAGCAGCCGCCCCCGTGGTATACAGCAGCAGCCGCCCCCGTGGTTTACAGCAGCAGCCGCCCCCGTGGTTTACAGCAGCAGCCGCCCCCGTGGTATACAGCAGCAGCCGCCCCCGTGGTATACAGGGCCCCCCTTGCTGCCGTACATTTGTAAAGTAATACATCATTATACTTATCCCTGTCGCTGCCGCCACTCTGACACCGCGCTCCTCCAGGTCTTCATGTTTCTTCCTGCTTCCTCCTCCGGCGCACAGGCAATGACGTCATTGCCTGCGCCCGCCGGTCACAAGCAGGAAGAAGCATGAAGACCCGAAGGAGCGCGGTGTCAGAGCGGCGGCGACGACAGGGATAAGTATAATGATGTATTACTTTACAAATGTGCGGCAGCAAGGGGGGGCCCTGTATACCGATGGGATGGGGGGGGGGGGGCAGGCAGCCTGTATACTGTATACACCTATGACTCGTGTATAAGCCGAGGGGGGGACTTTTCAACATATTTCTTGTGCTGAAAAACTCTGCTTATACACGAGTATATACGGTAACAATGTGTGCTTTATGCATTGAAATCCCTGGTGCTTGCAGAAGAGTCGAGTGGGTGGAGCTACCAGCGATTGACAGATGTGGATGAATCAAAGAACTGTCAGTCAACAGTAGCCTCGCCCACTGGACTCTTGCAAACAAATACCAATGATTTCAAGGAGTGAAATGAAAGATTTAGAGAAATTTAACACAAAATGAGACGCCCCCCAGGGTCGTGGGGTACTCGGAACAGACGGCAACAGTACTTCTGGGGAGTCACAGGGGTCGAGACCCAGCTCTGTGACCCTGGCGGTGTCAATGAAAGTTCGGGGAATAAGGCTTTGGGGATAGTTGTCGTGACACCACCTGTGATGTTTGGCTATTGATGGCCGACGCTGCGGGACCTCTGGGGATGATGGATTTGCAGCTATGGTGGTATCGCTCCCCATGGGTGGAGCAGTTCCCCAGGGAAACTGGGGTAGTCTTGGGCAGTGGTGGGCGAGCGGGGCTGTTCTGGCTGGAGAGTGGGCTTGGAGTGTCTCTCAGGCAGGTCTTTTATGGCCTGCGCGTCTTATCAGTCAGCGGCTCCACAGGTGGGAATAAACAGTCTCACACAGCTTCAGTGTTCTTTACCCAGTTTTCTTAGCGTTACTTTAGCAATGCCGCTGGGTACAGTTCAATGCCAAGCTCCGGTCCAGATAGTCCTCAAAGAGCTCGTCCAAGACACCTCTTTATGTTCCTTTCTCTCACGGGTTGTTCTCCCTCAGCAGTGTCTGCCTCCCCTGCTCGCGCCTCCGCACACAGAGCCCCAATCTGGCAGCCACAGGTCCCGTTGGGCGACCGTTACCAAGTCCCCTGACTAGTACGGCTACATTCTCGGCAGATCTGTCGGGTGTTGGCCACAGCTCCTGTAGAACTTGTGGCCTCCGGTTCTGTGGTTGGAGCGTGGAGTTTCCTCGCCACCTTCAGGGCTGGTCCCCTGGTTCCCAACCAGCCCTTCTGTCCGATCTCGGTCAAACTTTGATTCGGGCGCATGGGTGGTTCTGTCTGCTCTGCCTGTGCCCCTAGAACTCCCTCTGTCATCTCGGTTTCTCTTCACGCAGAGACTCAGGCTGTCAAGTAGGTCCCCTCTTCCATCCTATCGACTGACTAACTAACTCAACTAACTCACACTTCCTCTTCCGCCTGGCTGAGCCCTTCTTTGGGTCTGCACAGTCCCTGGATCAGTGGTGCTGGTGGGTGTCTCAGACCTACCACACTTTTCCTAGAACAGACTCCCCCGGTGATGGGTGCTATACAACCTTGAACAAATACCACGGGCCCACAGAACCTCATTCTTCTCCACATGGAGAAACATAAGCACCATACACGCTCTGTTGGGGTACCCACACATTACACAGCCGCCTGTGAGGGGTATACATCACACCTTACACAGCCGCCCTGTGACGGTACCAACCGGTGAAATGGGTATAACACACACCCTTAGTACTACCAGCCGCCCTGTAGGGGGTATACAAACACTCACATATTACCACAGCACCCTGTAAAGGGGTATACACACACACATTACACAGCCGCCTGTGAGGGGTATACACACACACATATTACACAGCCCCTGTGAGGGGTCATACACCCCCACCACACAATTACACAGCGCCGCCCTGTGAGGGGTATACACACAACACATTACACAGCCGCCCTGTGAGGGGTATACACACAACACAATTACACAGCCGCCCTGTGAGGGGTATACACACACAATTACACAGCCGCCCTGTGAGGGGTATACACACACACACATTACACAGCCCCCTGTGAGGGGTATAACCACACTTACACACCGCCTGTGGGGGTATACACACACATTACACACCCGCCCTGTGAGGGGTATACACACACACTTACACAGCCCCTGTGAGGGTTACACAAAACACACTTAAACACACCTCACGCCCCTGTGAGGGGTATACCGTGGGTTACACACACACATTACACAGCCGCCCTGTGAGGGGATCCACCTTCTGTGTGAGGTATCACCACACACATTACACAGCCGCCCTGGTCCCTGTTCCAGAGGGGTATTACACACACAATTTACACAGCCGCCCTGTGGGGGTTACATCACTACAACATGTGAGCCACGTTCCGCCCTGTGAGGGGTATTTCCCACCACATTACACAGCCGCCCTGTGAGGGTTCACCATACACAGTCACCACATTACACAGCCGCCTGTGAGGGTATACAACACTCAACTTACACAGCGCCTGTGGGGTATTGCCCTGTATCCACACACATTCACTCAGTCCGCCCTGTGAGGGGTTACACACACCACCTACACAGCCGCCCTGTGAGGGGTATAACTCACAACTTACACACCCCCTGTAACACACTAGCCCCCTGTGGGGGTTACCCATACACAGCCCCTGTGAGTATACCACACATTAACAGCCGCCTGTGAGGGGTATCACACACATCAACACTACCTTACACAGCCCTGTGAGGGTATACACCACACATTTACACAGCGCCCTGTGAGGGGTAACAACAACACCACATATTACACAGCGACCCTGTGAGGGTATACACACAATACAAGCGACTGTGAGGGGTATACACACACATTACACAGCCGCCCTGTGAGGGTATACACACACACATTACACAGCCGCCCTGTGAGGGGTATACACACACACATTACACAGCCGCCTGTGAGGGGTATACAACACATTACACAGCCGCCCTGTGAGGGGTATACACACACACATTACACAGCCGCCCTGTGAGGGTATACACACACACATTACACAGCCGCCCTGTGAGGGTATACACACACACACATTACACAGCCGCCCTGTGAGGGGTATACACACACACATTACACAGCCACCCTGTGAGGGGTATATACACACATTACACAGCCGCCCTGTGAGGGGTATACACACATTACACAGCCGCCCTGTGAGGGTATACACAACACCACAATTACACAGCCGCCCTGTGAGGGGTATACACACAACACATTACACAGCCGCCCTGTGAGGGGTATACACACACACAACACAATACACAGCCGCCCTGTGAGGGGTATACACACCACACATTACACAGCCGCCCTGTGAGGGGTATACACACACACATTACACAGCCGCCCTGTGAGGGGTATACACACACACATTACACAGCCGCCCTGTGAGGGGTATACACACACACACATTACACAGCCGCCCTGTGAGGGGTATACACACACACACACATACACAATTACACAGCCGCCCTGTGAGGGGTATACACACACACATTACACAGCCGCCCTGTGAGGGGTATACACACAACACATTACACAGCCGCCCTGTGAGGGGTATACACACACACATTACACAGCCGCCTGTGAGGGGTATACACACACACATTACACAGCCGCCCTGTGAGGGGTATACACACACACATTACACAGCCGCCCTGTGAGGGGTATACACACACAATATATTACACAGCCGCCCTGTGAGGGGTATACACACACACATATTACACAGCCAGCCCTGTGAGGGGTATACACACACACATTTACACAGCCACCCTGTGAGGGGTATACACACACACACATATTACACAGCCCCCTGTGAGGGTTTAATACACACACATTACACAGCCGCCCTGTGAGGGGTATACCACACACATTACACAGCCGCCCTGTGAGGGTATACACACACACATTACACAGCCGCCCTGTGAGGGGTATACACACACCACATTACACAGCCCCCTGTGAGGGGTATACACACAACACACGCCCTAGGATCACCCACATTACACAGCCGCCCTGTGAGGGGTATACACACACACACATTACACAGCCGCCCTGTGAGGGTATACACACACACACATTACACAGCCGACCCTGTGAGGGGTATACACACACACACTATTACACAGCCACCCTGTGAGGGGTATAACACACACATTACACAGCCGCCCTGTGAGGGGTATACACACACATTAACAGCCGCCTGTGAGGGGTATACACACACACACACAATCCCGCCCTGTGAGGGGTATACACACACACATTACACAGCCGCCTGTGAGGGGTATACACACACACACACATTAACACAGCCGCCCTGTGAGGGGTATACACACACACATTACACAGCCGCCCTGTGAGGGGTATACACACACACATTACACAGCCGCCCTGTGAGGGGTATACACACACACACATTACACAGCCACCCTGTGGAGGGGTATACACACACACATTACACAGCCGCCCTGTGAGGGGTAAACACACAACACAAACACTTACAGCGCCCTGTGAGGTATACACACACACAATTACACACCCCCTGTGAGGGGTATACAATACACACACAACCAGCCGCCCTGTGGGATAAACACACACCACCCCTGGAGGGGTATACACACACATTAACAGCCGCCCTGTGAGGGGTATACACACACACACATTACACAGCCCCCTGTGAGGGTATACACACACACACATATTACACAGCCCCCTGTGAGGGGTATACACACACACACATTACACAGCCGCCCTGTGAGGGGTTATACACCACATACACACCCCTGTAGGGTAATCACATACACACATTACACAGCCGCCCTGTGAGGGGTATACACACACACATTACACAGCCGCCCTGTGAGGGGTATACACACACACATTACACAGCCGCCCTGTGAGGGGTATACACACACACATTACACAGCCGCCCTGTGAGGGGTATACACACACACATTACACAGCCGCCCTGTGAGGGGTATACACACACACATTACACAGCCGCCCTGTGAGGGTATACACACACACACATATATTACACAGCCGCCCTGTGAGGGGTATACACACACACACACATTACACAGCCGCCCTGTGAGGGGTATACACATACACACATTACACAGCCGCCCTGTGAGGGGTATACACACACACATATTACACAGCCACCCTGGGAGGGGTATATACACACACATTACACAGCCGCCCTGTGAGGGGTATACACACACACATTACACAGCCGCCCTGTGAGGGGTATACACACACACACACACACACACACACACACATTACACAGCCGCCCTGTGAGGGGTATACACACACACACATTACACAGCCGCCCTGTGAGGGGTATACACATACACACATTACACAGCCGCCCTGTGAGGGGTATACACACACACATATTACACAGCCACCCTGGGAGGGGTATATACACACACATTACACAGCCGCCCTGTGAGGGGTATACACACACACATTACACAGCCGCCCTGTGAGGGGTATACACACACACATTACACAGCCGCCCTGTGAGGGGTATACACACACACACATATATTACACAGCCGCCCTGTGAGGGGTATACACACACATTACACAGCCGCCCTGTGAGGGGTATACACACACACATATTACACAGCCGCCCTGGGAGGGGTATACACACACACACACACACACACACATTACACAGCCGCCCTGTGAGGGATATACACACACTACACAGCTCTGTACCTGCTCCGTCCCCTCCTCCCCGGGGGCCTCCAGCACCTCCTCACTCCCCGGCAGCTCCTCGTCCTCCTCCATCACTTCACCATCCACCTTCTTGTCACTAGAAACTTCCAGCCCGGCGCCTGCAGACAACCGGAAGTAGCTCTGTCCTAGCCCCGCCCACTACACACACACAGGAAACCAGCACTGGAGGACCCGGGCACCATAGAGTGTGAGTAGAGACGACGGTTACAAGAGCCCGCTGATACCATAGAGGATAGATCGTCTGGATAGACAAGAACTCAACAACATTCACCGTAGCCAGGCTACAACAACATGGCGCCTAGTCCGGAGACATATAATTAGTGACATGAGACCGGAAGTAGAGTTTATGCTCTTGGTTGCTATGGAATCACATAAACGTTACATGCTCCTGAGTGCAGAGAAGGGGTGAGACGATGCCTAAAGGACGGCTGAGCAATCCCTGCAGGAAGGAGGAGGGAAGCTGGGTGAGACATCTGCAGACATGACACGGCTCTCTGGGTTTTGTTTCCTACGAGCTTTTTTCCTCCTGGAAATATTTTTTAAAAATGTTTTAATACATATTTGCATGAAAACTTATATTGGAAGAAGGGAGGGAAAATCAAGAATGCAAAAGAAGTTAAAATAAAGCTAATTTCCTGCACATCCCCCCCCCCCCCTTCCTTCTTTTTCCAAGAACCAGAAGGTTTTTATTAATTTTTTATATAGACGGGGGCACAATTCTATCATGGTTCAACTATATTATTAATGTTTTAGGTTACTAGATGCAAAAAAAGGTGCAGCCGTTACTGCGTATCAGTGGGTGTAGTAATATGGCGGGCGCGTTAGCCATGATCTGATTGTAGATGCTAGACTGTATGTCCTCCTCCCAGGTCTGATGTGACATTCACACCCACCAATGAAGCCGATCACACCTACTGATGAATGTATGGTGTGCGTCAAGGTGGGCGTGATTGTGTTAGTTGGCAGGCATAGTGATGTAACGGCCCCGCACCTGTGTGTCTTAACCCCTTAGTGACGGAGCCAATTTCCACCTTAATGACCAGACCGTTTTTTGCAATTCTGACCAGTGTCCCTTTATGAGGTAATATCTCCGGAACGCTTCAACGGATCCTAGCGATTCTGAGATTGTTTTTTCGTGACATATTGGGCTTCATGTTGGTATTAAATTTTCGTCGATAATTTTTGTGTTTATTTGTGAAAATATAAAATAATTGGCAAAAATTTTGAAAATTTGACAATTTTCAAATTTGTAATTTTTATTCTGTTGAACCAGATCTTTATGTGACACAAAAGAGTTAATAAATATCATTTCCCACATGTCTACTTTACATCAGCAACAATTTTGGAAAAAAAAAATTTTTTGGTTAGGACGTTATAAGGGTTCAAAGTTCATCAGTAATTTTTCATTTTTCCAGCAAAATTTACATAACCTTTTTTTTAGTGACCACATCACATTTGAAGTCCTTTTGAGGGGTGTACATGACAGAAAACACCCAAAAGTGACACCATTCCAAAAACTGCACCCCTCAAGCTACTCAAAACTACATTCAAGAAGATTATTAACCCTTCAGGTGCTTCACAGGAACTAAAGCAACGTGGAAACAAAAAATGGCCATTTTAATTTTTCCAACAAAAATGTTCTTTTAGCCTCAATTTTTTCATTTTCACATGGGCAACAGGATAGAATGCATCCTAAAATTTGTTGGCCAATTTCTCCTGAGTACACTGATACCTCATATGTGGTCATAAACCACTGTTTGGGCGCACGGCAGGGCTCAGAAGGGAAGGAGCGCAATTTGACTTTTGGAGCTAATTTACCATTCAAAAAGTGAAATGGCACTCCTTCTCTTCTGAACCCTACCGTGCGCCCAAACAGTGGTTTATGACCACATATGGGGTATCGGTGTACTCAGGAGAAATTGGCAAACAAATTTTAGGATGCGTTTTATCCTGTTGCTTATGTGAAAATGAAAAAATTGAGGACAAAAGAAAATTTTTGCGAAAAAAAAGTACTTTTTCATTTTTACAGATCAATTTGTAAAGCCCCAGAGGGTTCAAAGTGCTCTCTATGCATCTAGATAAGTTCCTTGGGGGGTCTAGTTTCCAAAATGGGGTCACTTGTGGGGGAGCCCCAATGTTTAGGCACACAGGGGCTCTCCATACGCGACATGGTGTCCGCTAACAATTTGAATGGAAAATTAGCTCCAATTGTTAGCGGACACCATGTCACGTATGGAGAGCCCCTGTGTGCCTAAACATTGCAGCTCCCCACAAGTGACCCCATTTTGGAAACTAGACCCCCCAAGGAACTTATCTAGATTGGTGGTGAGCACTTTGAACCCCCAGGTGCTTCACAAATGAATCCGTAAAAATGAAAAAAGAAAATTTTTGTGGAAAAGAAAGTACTTTTTCATTTTTACGGATCAATTTGTGAAGCACATGGGGGTTCAAAGTGCTCTCTATGCATCTAGATAAGTTCCTTGGGGGGTCTGGTTTCCAAAATGGGGTCACTTGTGGGGGAGCTCCAATGTTTAGACACACAGGGGCTCTCCATATGCGACATGGTGTCCGCTAACAATTTGAATGGAAAATTAGCTCCAATTGTTAGCGGACACCATGTCACGTATGGAGAGCCCCTGTGTGCCTAAACATTGCAGCTTCCCCACAAGTGACCCCATTTTGGAAACTAGACCCCCCAAGGAACTTATCTAGATTGGTGTTGAGCATTTTGAACCCCCAGGTGCTTCACAAATGAATCCGTAAAAATGAAAAAAGAAAATTTTTGTGGAAAAGAAAGTACTTTTTCATTTTTACGGATCAATTTGTGAAGCACCTGGGGGTTTAAAGTGCTCTTTATGCATCTAGATAAGTTCCTTGGGGGGTCTAGTTTCCAAAATGGGGTCACTTGTGGGGGAGCGCTAATGTTTAGACACACAGGGGCTCGCCATACACGACATGGTATCCACTTACAATTCCAATTCATAGTGGACACCATGTCACGTATGGAGAGCCCATATGTGCCTAAACATTGGAGCTCCCCCACAAGTGACCTCATTTTGGAAACTAGACACCCCAAGGAACATATCTAGATGCATAGTGAGCACTTTGAACCCCCAGGTGCTTCACAAACTGATCCGTAAAAATGAAAAAGTACTTTTTTTCACAAAAAGTTTCTTTTTTTCCTTTTTACAGACTAATTTGTGAAGCACCTGGGGGTTGAAAGTGCTCACTATGCATCTAGATAAGTTCCTTGGGGGTCTAGTTTCCAAAATGTGGCCACTTGTGGGGGAGCTCCAATGTTTAGTCACACAGGGGCTCTCCATATGCGACATGGTGTCCGCTAACAATTTGAATGGAAAATTAGCTCCAATAGTTAGCGGACACCATGTCGCAGCATATGGGGAGCCCCTATGTGCCTACACATTGGAGTTCCCGCACAAGTCACCCCATTTTGGAAACTAGACACCTCAAGGATTATATCTAGGGGTATAGTGAGCATTTGGAACCTACAGCTACTTCACAGAATTTGATAATGTCATATTGAACATTTTCTTTTTTTCACGCAATTTCTCACTTTTAGAGCATGTGCACAAGACACGGAGACACCGTGTCCTGGTCGTCTCCTCCCCTGCATTTTTTTTTTTATTTCTTTATTAAATTTTTAAAAAAAACGACGTGGGGCTTCGCCATATTTTTGGTCCAGCCAGGTACAGCAGGCAGCTACGGGCTGCCACCAACCCCTTCTGCCTAGTTTTACCTGGCTGGAAACCAAAAATATAGGGAAGTCCCTTTTTTTTTAATTATTTCATGAAATAATTTAAAAAAAAAATGGCGTGGGCTTCGCCATATTTTTGGGCCAGCCAGGTACAACTAGGCAGCTGGGGGCTGGAATCCTCAGCGTAGGGAGGCCCAAGCTTTCTGGGCCCCCCCCGCTGCGAATTGCAGCTCGCAGCCGCCCCAGAAAATGGCGCATTCATAAAAGCGCCATTTTCTGGTGCTGTATCCAGCTCTTCCAGCTGCCGTGTAGCGGTGGCAGACTGGGTAATAAGGAGTTAATGCCAGCTTTTTCGCAGCTGGCACTAAGCCCGAGATTCATAACGTCTGGCCAATATTAGACCGGACCATTAGGAATCTCTAGTAATTTGTAAAGAAGACACAAGACAGAGAAAAATATTTTTATTAGAAAAGAAACACAAACACTATTTGGACTCCATCTTTATTATTCTTTGACGTCCGACGTAGTCCAGTGGGAAGGTCCGACGTAGTCCAGTGGGAGGTCCCGCGACGATTCTCAGTTTTATAGCATATGGGGCATCCCCCATATGCTATAAAAGCAGGTTTATTGCCAGGAGGATGACAGGTCATGAACTCAGTGAGTTCATGACCTATCAGAATCCTCGGGTCACAAGGGGTTAACTGTGCTCTTCATGGCGGTCTCCACATCAGGTCAACATCAGTGGTGATCTATCAGGATCCTGGGATCCCATAGGGATCCTGGGATCACCGCTGATGGTGATCTGATGTGGAGATCACCATAAAGAGCACAGTTAACAAGGGGTTAACTGTGCTGTTCATGGTGGTCTCCACATCAGATCACCATCAGTGGTGATCTATCAGGATCCTGGGATCCCATAGGGATCCTGGGATCACCACTGATGGTGATCTGATATGGAGATCACCATGAAGAGCACAGTTAACAAGGGGTTAAGTGTGCTGTTCAAGGTGGTCTCCACGTCAGATCACCATCAGTGGTGATCCCAGGATCCCAGGATCCCTATGGGATCCCAGGATCCTGATAGATCACCACTGATGGTGATCTGATGTGGAGACCACCATGAACAGCACACTTAACCCCTTGTTAACTGTGCTCTTCATGGTGATCTCCACATCAGATCACCATCAGTGGTGATCCCAGGATCCCAGGATCCCTATGGGATCCCAGGATCCTGATAGATCACCACTGATGGTGATCTGATGTGGAGACCACCATGAACAGCACACTTAACCCCTTGTTAACTGTGCTCTTCATGGTGATCTCCACATCAGATCACCATCAGTGGTGATCCCAGGATCCCAGGATCCCTATGGGATCCCAGGATCCTGATAGATCACCACTGATGGTGATCTGATGTGGAGACCACCATGAATAGCACACTTAACCCCTTGTGACCGAGGATTCTGACAGGTCATGAACTCACTGAGTTCATGACCTGTCATTCCCTGGGCCGCACAGCAGGGGTTAACAGCGGTGCACGCGTGCGCGCACACCAGGGTGCGCGCACAGAGGAGGCGAGCACCGGAGGAGACAGAAGCAGGAGCCGCCGGCAGGAGAAGCCCCCAGGACCGGAGGACCGCGGGACCGGAATCAGGATCGTTGGTAGGTAAGAGTGGTGAGGGGGGATTTACTGGGGCTGGGGGGGGCCCTACAAAGAGTTTAGAGGCGGCGGGGCCTCTGGGGAAAAGGCACCGGCCTTGTGCCCGGTGCCCGGAGGCCGGGGGATGCCCGGTGCCCGGAGGATGCCCGGTGCCCGGAGGCCGGGGGATGCCCGGTGCCCGGAGGCCGGGGGATGCCCGGAGGCTGGGGGATCCCTGCAGGGGGACTAGGGAGCACCGGGGGAGGACATTCCCATGCAGCCTGACATGTGTGACATGTCAGGCTGCATGGAGATACAGGGAAGGCAGCGCACCGCCGCCATTTTTGTTTGGTACGGGGTTTATGGAGGTGTGGGGGCCCGGGGGGGGCTCGAGGGGTCTTAGGGGCCTTAGGGGTTAATGGATCACTTTGATCCGACATGTGTTTTCATGTCGGATCAAAGTGAAAGCATTTTTTACAGAGCACTTTCACTTTTGTAATGTGATGACCGGTAAACGGTGTTTACCGGTCATCACATTACAGGTGCGGGTACAAAAACAGCTAATTACTAATCTCTAGGGTGTCAGCTACAATCGGTACGCTGACACCCTAGAGGTATTAGCTCCAGGGGCGGCGCTATAGAGCTTTTTCCTGCCAACGTCTACAGACGTCGGCTAGGCTTTAGTACCCTTTTTTTCCGACGTCTGTAGACGTAAGGCTGTCGTCTAGAGGTTAAGGCCCAGTTACACGCAGCTCCCAGGACACAGTACCTCGAGGTCCGCACTGCCACTTCAAAAAGGAACAAAAGAAACCAGTACAAGGGAATGTCTGGATCAACGATTCTTCTTTATTAACCAACGCGTTTCAGAGTTATCTCCCAACTCCTTCATCAGGGATGTGCACATTCTTGAATTTTATACAGTTACACGCAGCGACACTCCAGCGATCCCGACAATGATACGACCTGGCAGGGATCGCTGGAATGTCGCTACATGGTCGCTGGTGAGATGCCACACAGGCAGATCTACTCATCGATGCGGCGACCCCCAACGGTCATTGGGATCTGTCACAGGCGTAACATGGAGATCGTTGGTCGTTTTCCCTGTCACACACACCAATGCAGCATGCCCAGCAGGAGACCGACGATGGAAAAATGGCCCAGGCCATTCCGTAACGATTTCACAGCGGGGGGCCGCTCGCTGCTACGTGTTACACGCAAGCAACTTCGCTGGCAAGGTCGCTGCAACATCACAAAACCTGTGAGGTTGCACCGATATTGTTAGCGATATCGCTACATGTAACAAGGCCTTTACTCCCAGACCTCCGCTACAATTCTATTAAAGTCCATGGCCATGTCTCTTCCTAAAGTAATGACCGGAGGTAGCAATATGGCTAAAGCTACACCTGGCTGGCTACTGTGCATGACCGGGTGTACAAAGATGGCGGCTACATCAGTTACTGCACGGGGGCAGGTGTACAAAGATGGTGGCCACGTCACTCACTGTGCATGAGCAGATGTACAAAGATGGCGGCCACATCAGTCACTGCGCATGGGCTGGTGTACAAAGATGGCGGCCACGTTAGTCACTGCACATGGGCTGGTGTACTAAGATGGTGGCCACATCAGTCACTGCGTATGAGTGGGTGTACAAATATGGCAGCCACGTCAGTCACTGCGCATGGGCTGGTGTACAAAGATGGCGGCCACGTTAGTCACTGCACATGGGCTGGTGTACTAAGATGGTGGCCACATCAGTCACTGCGCATGAGTGGGTGTACAAATATGGCAGCCACGTCAGTCACTGCGCATGAGCGAATGTACAAAGATGGCAGCCACATCAGTTACTTCGCATAATCGGGTGAACATAGATGGCGGCCGCATCAGTTCCTGTGCATGAGCATGGAAAGATGTTTTTTTTTTTTTTTTACAATCTGACCAATCAGGAGATACCTGGGTCTGCCTGCGCTGTGGCCAGTGTCCTCTAGGTGGCACTTTTTCAGGGACAAACTTACAGACAGACTGACTAAGGCTACTTTCACATTACGATTTTGAGGGAGCCGATGCTGTCCGATATAAATCGGACAGCATCGGCTCCCTTCTGATGTGCCTGGAATCGGGTGCCAAATAGGCACCCGATTCCGGCATAAAATCGGTGCCTCCGGGGTGTAAAAGAAAAAAAAAAAAGTTTATTCTCACCTCCCTACGAGCCCCCGCCGTCTTCCGCCATCTTCTTTGAGGCTCCCGGTGGATCCCGCAGGCTGCCGGTGGCTGCAGAGCGCTTCCTCTGCTGTACACAGGACCTGCGGTGCTGTCACAGTCACATGACCGCGGGTTCACCATAGTAACCCGCGGTCACATGACTGTGACATCACCGCAGGTCCTATAAGGCAGAGGAAGCGCTCTGCTGACACCGGCAGCCTGCGGGAGCCACCGGGAGCCTCCAAGAAGATGGCGGGAGACGGCGGGGGCTCGTGGAGAGGTGAGAATAACTTTTTTTTTTTTTTTTTTTTTTTTTAACCCTTGTGCTCCTAGTTAGGAGCAGTTTTACTGTACTGAGCATGCTCAGTACAGTAAAACGGGGTCCGAGGAGACATAGATGTTTCCTCGGACCCTTCTCCATAGGGCCCCATGTTATAGGGATCGGACCTAATCGGATGTGCACTAAATGCCATCCGATTTGGTCCGATCCGATTCTGTCCGATTTTATTTTCGGTGCAAAAATCGGAGCAAGCTCCGATTTTTGCACCGATAATGAAATCGGACAGAATCGGATCGGACCAAATCGGATGGCATTTAGTGCACATCCGATTCGGTCCGATGCCCATAGGGATGCATGGGGGCCAAATTCGGATCCGATGCTGTCCGATTTTGATCGGACAGCATCGGAAATCCGAAAATCGTTATGTGAAAGCAGCCTAAGGCTACGTAAGTAGATATACAGGTGGGGTGGGAAAAACAAAAGTGCAATATATAGAAAAAAATATCCTTTGCATGAAAGTTTTATTTTTCTTGCAAATTGTCACTTCAGTGAGGAAGTGAAAACCGCTAATGCCACCCAATAAGGCACTGATGAGGGGCAGTCACCCCGAAATTCAGTGTCTGCAGTTTGGGGTTCTGATCTGGCACAAATCCTAAGTCATATTAAATGGCTTGTTAAAGAGTCAATTATGACCAAGGATTGCTACCTTTATTGGGTGGCATTAGGATTTTTTTTTTTTTTACTCCCTCACTGAAGTGACAATTTGCATATTTCCCAGAGGAGCATTGTGGCTATAAGGCTCCTTATCAGCTTATCTCTCTCCTTATACCGGCAGGCAGATTCCTCTCCATGAGGAGAATAGCTAGTTCCCAAGACCTATGCTTCTTGTGCACTTTCATTTTTTCCTTCAATGTGAATCAATGTGTTGTCAAACAGATGGAAAGAAGAAGGAGGAACGGCTCACCGGTATTTGTAACACCTGCACCCAGTGGAGAAGATCCGCACAGAGCTGTCCAGGCTCCAAGGAAAGGAACAGATCAGGAATGTTGTCCAGCGATATCTTCTCCATAAGTATAACCTTCATTTTATTGAAAAATGTTAAAAAGCGAAAAATACCAAACAATTCAATCTGCGGTGGAGAAAACGACGCGTCTCGGCATCATTCCATAGACCATGACTAGGACACGATGCTGAAACGGGTCGGTTTTCTGAACAGCAGATTGAATTGTTTGTTTGGTATTTTTCGCTTTTTAAAATTCCTCAATAAAATGAAGGTTATACTTATGGAGAAGAGATCGCCGGACAGGACAACTTTTTTATTCTTTACTCCTTACCCTCTTCCCAGAGCCATACGTTTTATTTTTTCTTGGTAACTGTTCAATTGGGTTACTCTGTACTGTATGATATTGTCTATATATGTCCCCTCTGAATTGTAAAGTGCTGTGGACTATGTTGGTGCTATAGAAATAATCATTATTATACCTGGGGACAGATATTTTTTTGAAAGGGGACAGTGCCTTCTACAAGACATCACAGGACAAATTGAAAGAGCAGCTCTCTCCTGGTTCAGCTTGTTTGTGATTGTATCAATTAATAAGAGAGAGAGCAGGTAGCACTCAGCATCCTAAACTATGCAAGGTCTATTGAAGGATGAGTGCTCCTTGCTCTTTTTCTTTTTTTGGCTAACACACATTGACTTTTTCAAGTATAGCACCACGTACATCCATGCATCTGGGGTTGACTCGCCTTCAGATACAGTTAGGGCCAGAAATATTTGGACAGTGACACAATTTTGGCGAGTTGGGCTCTGCATGCCACCACATTGGATTTGAAATGAAACCTCTACAACAGAATTCAAGTGCAGATTGTAACGTTTAATTTGAAGGGTTGAACAAAAATATCTGATAGAAAATGTAGGAATTGTACACATTTCTTTACAAACACTCCACATTTTAGGAGGTCAAAAGTAATTGGACAAATAAACATAACCCAAACAAAATATTTTTATTTTCAATATTTTGTTGCGAATCCTTTGGAGGCAATCACTGCCTTAAGTCTGGAACCCATGGACATCACCAAACACTGGGTTTCCTCCTTCTTAATGCTTTGCCAGGCCTTTACAGCCGCAGCCTTCAGGTCTTGCTTGTTTGTGGGTCTTTCCGTCTTAAGTCTGGATTTGAGCAAGTGAAATGCATGCTCAATTGGGTTAAGATCTGGTGATTGACTTGACCATTGCAGAAGGTTCCACTTTTTTGCACTCATGAACTCCTGGGTAGCTTTGGCTGTATGCTTGGGGTCATTGTCCATCTGTACTATGAAGCGCCGTCCAATCAACTTTGCAGCATTTGGCTGAATCTGGGCTGAAAGTATATCCCGGTACACTTCAGAATTCATCCGGCTACTCTTGTCTGCTGTTATGTCATCAATAAACACAAGTGACCCAGTGCCATTGAAAGCCATGCATGCCCATGCCATCACGTTGCCTCCACCATGTTTTACAGAGGATGTGGTGTGCCTTGGATCATGTGCCGTTCCCTTTCTTCTCCAAACTTTTTTCTTCCCATCATTCTGGTACAGGTTGATCTTTGTCTCATCTGTCCATAGAATACTTTTCCAGAACTGAGCTGGCTTCTTGAGGTGTTTTTCAGCAAATTTAACTCTGGCCTGTCTATTTTTGGAATTGATGAATGGTTTGCATCTAGATGTGAACCCTTTGTATTTACTGTCATGGAGTCTTCTCTTTACTGTTGACTTAGAGACAGATACACCTACTTCACTGAGAGTGTTCTGGACTTCAGTTGATGTTGTGAACAGGTTCTTCTTCACTAAATAAAGTATGCGGCGATCATCCACCACTGTTGTCATCCGTGGACGCCCAGGCCTTTTAGACTTCCCAAGCTCACCAGTCAATTCCTTTTTTCTCAGAATGTACCCAACTGTTGATTTTGCTACTCCAAGCATGTCTGCTATCTCTCTGATGGATTTTTTCTTTTTTTTCAGCCTCAGGATGTTCTGCTTCACCTCAATTGAGAGTTCCTTTGACCGCATGTTGTCTGGTCACAGCAACAGCTTCCAAATGCAAAACCACACACCTGGAATCCACCCCATACCTTTTAACTACTTCATTGATTACAGGTTAATGAGGGAGACGCCTTCAGAGTTAATTGCAGCCCTTAGAGTCCATTGTCCAATTACTTTTGGTCCCTTGAAAAAGAGGAGGCTATGCATTACAGAGCTATGATTCCTAAACCCTTTCTCCGATTTGGATGTGGAAACTCTCATATTGCAGCTGGGAGTGTGCACTTTCAGCCCATATTATATATATAATTGTATTTCTGAACATGTTTTTGTAAACAGCTAAAATAACAAAACTTGTGTCACTGTCCAAATATTTCTGGCCCTAACTGTAGATGTTTTTTAGTATCCAGCAGGGATCCATCACTTTTTAAATATTCAACGGTCACTCCGGCATTTTCGTTTGCATCCAGTTGCTGCCAGATCCGGCCTAAACCATTTTTTTTTTACCAAGCTACAACATGTAGCGTTTTTTGGGCTTGTTAAAAAAAAAAAACGCTTCCAAACTGATCTGGCATACTGTAGAATGATTTGTAATGTGTGTCAATGGGTGCCGGGTCTGGTTTTACTGGAACATTCCTGATCCGGCATGCCTACTGAGCATGCGCAGTATCGTCACACGTAAAGTTCGGGGTCCATACAGGCACAGACCCCGAATAGGAACTTCACTGAGAAGTCCATGATTAAAGTATTATACTCACTCATCTCGACACTGCGGTCACTAACGTGTCTGCTCATTAGTCTCATGTAATATTCGCTGCTGAACAGCCAGTCACAGATGCCCATTGTCTGTGACAGTGTAGGTGATTGGCTGTTGCTCCTCACCCACTGTGCTAGCAACCAATCACAGAAGCAGTGGGTGGGGCACAACAGCCAATCACAGACACTGTCATAAAGAGTGGGCATCTGTGATTGGCTGTTCAGCAGTGCACTCGGAAGTGACAGCAGCAGACGAGACAGGTGAGTATAATGCTTTAATCATAGACTCCTCAGTGAAGTCTCTGTGTGGGGTCCGTGCTAAACACTCAGATGTTCGGCATGGATCCAAAACAGGCAATCTGATCCGGGCAACACCAGAATGTACTGGATGCAGCAGGAGGAAA
Source organism: Allobates femoralis (assembly GCA_033576535.1). Classification (NCBI taxonomy): domain Eukaryota; kingdom Metazoa; phylum Chordata; class Amphibia; order Anura; family Aromobatidae; genus Allobates; species Allobates femoralis. The sequence continues at coordinate 39,835,314 of JARQOC010000006.1, read as the reverse complement.
CCAGAACTGGTACATATATATAATACCGGTATGGTTTCATCCGGCTGCATCCAATTTAAGGGCAAAAACTGTATCCGGTCATATGCGGTTTTCGCCTGATGCAAAAAAAAAGGCCTGTATGAACCTGCCCTTACTAGTCCATGGGTATTTGAGTAGTGCTGAAGATAACCTTTTTCCATTGTCTCTTGTGATTGTATTTTTGCAGTTCCCCCACATTGATGTCAATAATAAGTTACCGCTGAGCAGCACTCAGGAAATGTTCTACCGAGCAAGAACCGCTCCATGGACAGAGGGCCGACTGCCGCATCTATGTACCACCTGTACCAAGGTGAGAGATCAATCCTAGACCAATCACTTCCATCAGGCACATTGTGCGTCCCCCATCTCACTATACAAATGGGGATATACCTGTCAATCAAGCCAAGCTGCGCGGGGAGAAGCCGACAGGGATCCATCTGGTGATCTGTCTTCCAGGTTTTTTTATGTCAGTTTAACCCCTTCATCCCTGGGCGATTTTTTTCAGTTTTCGTTTTTCTTTTCCCTTCTTCCAAGAGCCATAACTTTATTTTTCCATCAATATAGACATATCAGAGCTTGTTTTTTTGCAGAACAAATTGTACTTTTGAATTACATCATTCATTTTCCCATTTAGCTTGCTGGAAAATGGGAAAAAAATCCAAGTGCGGTAAAATTGCAAAAAAGTGCAATTATACATTTGTTTTTTGGGTTTTTCATTCACCACATTCACTGTATGGTAAAAATGACATGTCGGTGTGATGCCGCGGGTCAGTATGAGTTCATAGATACCAAACATGTTACTTTTATTGTTATCCAAGTGGTGAAAAAAATGTCAGAAGTTTTTAAAGAAAAATAATTGTGCTTTTGTTGATTTTTTGGGATCTGGGGCTGTGTGATGGCTTATTTTTTGCGTCTTGAGCTGATGTTTTTAATGACACCATTTTTGGGTAGATTGAATGTTTTGATCATCTGTTATTGCATTTTATTGCAGTGTTGCGGCAACCAAAAAAAACATAATTTTGGCGTTTGGACTTTCCATTGCACAGTTTACCTATCTGATTATTTGATTCATATTTTGATAGAGTATCTCTGAACGCGGCGATACCAAATACATGTGTTTTTTTTTAATAGGCTTATTTCTAATGGGGCAAAAGGGGGATGATTTGACCTTTATGGGTTTTTTTTTCATATTTTTATAAGCATTTTTTATTAGTTTTATTTTATTTTACACTGCTCCTTAGGGGGCTTCAGCACTGCCCACTCAGATTGCTTCTCCTGTGCACAGACCTGCTGCTGCACGTCTGTGCACTGGAGAAATGATCATTTTCTGTGAATGCAGGCGCTAGCCGGGCATCCACAGGAAGGGATTCATGTCAGCATCTGGGGTGATCACAGGCCCCCAGGCTGTTATGGGAACTAATTAAGGTCTCGTAATCACATTACGGGACCTCCAATGCCAGCGGGGAAACAGCGCAATCCCTGCCGCGGTGCTTTGGATTGCTTTGTCAGTGATTGATCACTTGATCGGATTGATCGGATGAGTGATGTTAGCTACACAGATCAGCCGACGTGTGGGGGATGATGCAAGCTCAGGGCGAGCTCTCATCGGAGGAAAGGACATGACCAAGGGAGTAACTGTATTACACCCTTGGTCGTGAAGGGGTTAAACTACAAACCTGTTTTTTTATTTTTGGCGTTTTTCGCTCATTTTTCATTTGCGCCTAATTCTCTTAAATTACTGTAATTTGCGCCTTTTTCTGAAGTCGGTTTTATGTGTTCGCCAGTTGTGGGTTTTTTTATGTTTGGGATTTTCAGTAATTTATCAATTTTAAACTTTTTCAAAAGTTGCACAGATTGTCACAAATGTGGTCCAGTTGAATAACTGTTCATAGTAAGTCATTTTGACCAGGGGTGCTCAAACTTTTACATGCTACTGTATTTCCAAAAGTTACCTAACTATCTTTATTATGATCCTAAAACAACAGATTGGCTTTATTTTAACCAAATATGAGGACAATTTCCAACAGATTTAATAGAAAAATAGAATGTCTTTATCAGCATCAATGAATGGAATGAGCACGGTCTTCACCAAATGTATTTCATTACAGAATGATCTGCAGTATGGCTTCCCCTTCTCCGCACATGACAACAGAAACCTCACTCAGGGCACCGGGGAGTACCTGGATTCTGTAAGTATTTTTTATATTACCATATTTACCTTACCGGTCATTGTAACTCTTTTTGTAATGATGCCCGGATTGGATAAATACCATATTTTTCAGATTATAAAACAAACCGTCCCCCCAATTGGGTGGAAAATGGGGGCGAGTCTTATAATCCGCATCTTGCTTACCCAGGCATTGTGGCGGCTGAGTGGAGGCACTGGAGGATGTCTGTAGTGGGGCAATACATGCAGTCCTGGAGCTAGGGGTGTCGCAGTGTCCGGCGGGCATTGGTACCGTCAAATGGCTGCGGAGGCAGAGCAGGCACAGCTAAAGATCTCAGAGAGTCGAGAGCTGAATCTGTGTCTGCGCTGCCTCTACCGGATGGACAGAGACGGCGCATGCACAGATGGGGATTTTGATTGTCCAAGATCTTAATCTGCGCCTGTGCTGTCTCCGCAGCCATTTGCTGGTACCCAGAAGTATCAATGCTCGCCGAACAACACCACTGAATGCAGCGACACCCCCCAGCTCCAGGCCTGCAAACAATGCCCCACTTTCGACATCCACCGGCGGCCCAGTTTCCTGCCCACAGCATTAGACTTAAGGTACCGTTACACGGTATGATATCACTAACGATCTCGTGGGCACGCGGTCGTTAGGACATCGTTTTGACATCATTTGCGAGATGTCACACGCACAGATATTGTGGACAACGCACCAACAATGTAGCGAGCAGCTATCGTTTGCACAACCCAGCGAACGATACTTGTTTACTGATGTGAATGGGCGAAGTTGTGAACGACATCGTTGTCGTGGTGTCATGCACAACGATGCAGCAGGTTGGCTGATCCAGGATCATTTGATTTGAGAACATGTTCTAACATCTGGATTCAGCGACCCAACGATTTATCGTATCCATATCTGTGTCACACGCAACGACGTCCTAACAATGTCGCTTGAACGACTCCAAACCCGTGACGTTTGAGCGATACTGTTCATGATATCGTACCGTGTAACGGGGCCTTTAGAGTTATGTACCGTATTCTGCAAAAAAGGATTGGACTGAAAAGTAAACCAAGCTCACAACAGCATCATGTTTGTGCCTACATAGACATCTTCTGAAGTCCTGTGATCACAGCCGCCTCAGCACCGCTTCAGTCTCCACTCTCTGGGGTGGAGCGTACAGAACCGTGCCAACAAACAAGGCAGTTACCATTCATTTCTTTCTCCAATATTTTAGGGACTTGGACGAAAGAAAACTTCAATGGAGCGAAGACAACACGGCTCTGGAAATTTTAACCTTTCATGCCACAACCAGCCCCCCAGATCCACGAGGCAGTGGGATGGTTTTACAATTTATCAGACGACCTACAGAGGAAGACAAGAGACAGAGAAGCTGTTCTGCAGGAGATTCCCCAAACACCACAGTGAGAGGTCCGCTTACATAAAGGACCTGCCCGAGAACCATTTCATGTGGTTTGCCAATTACCGCACGGTTTAGTGATGGCACTACTTATCTGTGTGAGACCTAGTAAAGGTACCGTTACACACAGAGATATCTGGCAGACATTGCTTGCAACTCACTGGTTGCAGTGAAATCATGGACACATTGTTACATTTGTACACGGCAACAAAATGGAACAATGTGTCCATGATTTCGCTGCAACCAGTGAGTTGCAAGCAATGTCTGCACAGATATCTCTGCGTGTAACGGTACCTAAAGGCTTTCAGGAGAGCGATATACCTCAGTATAACTACTAGATCCATCACAATAGTGGAAAATAAATTATATAATCGTATACAACATATAGGTCTTGCTAAAATGCAGGTTTATCTTCCTCAGCACTTTGAGTCCCATGAAAAGTTTAATAAACTTTGTATAAACTATGCAGCACTAACCCATTCCTCAGCATTACTTGTGTAAGTGCTGTGGAGCCTACATAATGTGAAGCATATATAACAGCCACATTTAGGCATTGGGATATTTGGGAATATCGTCACAAGTGTGTCTCTCCCTGGTGAGACCTTTCCCGAGTCTGCAAACAGGTCGTCACAATTTATTTACCGCAGGACTTCAACTGGCGTTTAAATGTATTTGCCTACTTTTGGTGCTGCAAGGGTTAAGAACTCTTTCCTAAGGCGGCCGTCACACGCTGGCGATATAGATAACGATGTCATTAACAATCTCGGATTTGCACATCGCCCGAACGATGTGTGAGATCGTTAATCACAACGCTACACCCACAGATATCGCTCAGACGATTCTTCGATGCAGCGATCCAGCGGTCGTATGCGCGACGCACTTATCATCTGTGCACATCGTTCAACAAACCGTCACACAGAAACCTCTAAACGATGTGGGGGTAAATGTGGGCGTTGTTCCAGGCAAAATTGGAGCACATAGGTGTGCTACATGGTTTACAAGCCGCGCCCCTCAATAAACCATTGGTGGTCAGTACTGCGTCCTCATTGGTCAGATCTCCTTGGAAACATGGCGGCCTCATCTTCATTCAATGTCCTGTGATGTGGCTTGCAATGTACCTGTATAAACACGAAAATAAATATGTATATATACCACAAAGAAAACGTATATGTATTGTAAAAGATAGAAAGCGCTCTCCCTCTTGAGCGGCGTGCCGAATCCGAACACTTATGCGTTGCAGAATGGTTATCGGTTGGCCGATCCGTTAAGGACTCACCCTGTAGCGAGCTGTGTGTGCGGCATGAGTGTTTTTGCTTTAAAGCGCATGTGAAACGCATGTGTGTTTGCTGTGTGCTGGTGCTGATGTTTGATTGTGTTTTACAATGCGCATGTATTGTCAAGCGCTATTGTGGGTTAAAATGTATGACAATGCAAAGGAGGCAAAACGCCTCTCAACATTCATTGTTCCAGGTGCACGAATATTGTGTCCTCCTCTACTGTGCTTTTTCCACACGTGTGTTGTGAGCACCATATATGTGGTCCAACATATGCATGTGTGTATGTAATCCTGTTTTCTACAAAAACATTGTCGCAAATATCAAGTTCGGGAACAAAAAGCAGGGCCTTTTGGTTTATACGTTTTCATGGAAAACGCACATTAAGCTGCCTCACCAACTTCACGGTAGGCCCTGGTCGAGACAGTCCTAACTCTGTCCCTACGTGCTAAAATAAAAAAATGTGACCACTGTCACAACGGCCTTTGGGGAGGTATGTGGGTCCTGGTCCCACCCGTCTCTCACAGGACCCATAAGCCCTTCAACCAAAATTACAAAATAGTGCCAACATGCACCAAGAAGCCAAAAACTCGGGCTCATGTCACAGACAAGCCGTATGTCTGCAACACATAGCTCCCCTGAAATGGGCAAGGCCTGGCCCTCCTCAAAACATTAACTAAGGTTTCCCTAAATCTAGGTTTGGAAATCAAAACAACACCTCTTAAAAAAATAAAAGGGGACACATGTCCTGGCTCAAACCCTGAGCTTCAGGACACATTGAAAATGTGTAATAGAAAATTCGGCATGGCACACTGATAATTACGGCAGGTTGTGTTGCCAGCTCACAGCCCCTGGACCATTGAAGTACTGGTAGTACTGGTCCCTCATCTCCTGTGCCTCCTGGCGGCTGCTTCCACCCCCTAATGGCTGTAGGCCTGCCATCTGTGGGGCATCAGCACGCCAGCCCCCCAACACCACCTCACCATTGCTGGAGTCAATGCGGTCCTCATAGTTAGGTGGTGTGTAGGCCTGGCGAGCTCGCCGTCTAAGAAAATTATGGAGCACACAACAGGCCAGAACAACAACGTCAATTGCTTCCAGTCTCATATTAATGGCCGTGTTGAAAATTCGGAAACTGCTAGACATAATGCCAAAGGCATTCTCCACCACTCGTCGTGCCCGGGAAAGCCTATAATTGAAAATGCGTTGTTCGGCATTTAGGTGCCTCTGGGGGTATGGCTTCATCAAATTAGGATGTAGCGGAAAGGCCTCATCTGCCAGGAACACAAAGTTCATGTTTCCACAGGTGCGATTTGTGGGTGGTAAATTGAGACGTCCAGTCTTCAGTTTTTGGCCAAACGACGAATGGTCAAAAAAAACCCCATCAGACACCCTCCTATTTGTGCCCACTGACACAGATACAAATTCATAATTCGCATTCACGACTGCCATCAAAACAATGCTAAAATATGATTTATAATTAAAAAAAATATGACCCACTGTTGTGTGGTTGCGTGATCCTAATATGTTTGCCATCTATGGCACCACCACAGTTTGGAAACTGCCACTTCTGGCTGAAGTCGGCGGCAGTGACCAGCCAATCTTCAGGGTTTTGTGGCAAACGCAGGTAAGTAGGAGCAAGAGCGCGCAGTATAGCCTCACAGGTCTCCGGAATGAGTTGGCTAAGGAGGGGTCGCGAGATAGCAGACGAGTACTCCAAGTCCTGCATGGTGCGACCTGTGGCGAGAAACCGCAGTGTGGCGGCCAACCTCTCCTCCGCAGGCACTGCTGGACGCATCACTGTATCCTGACGAGTGATGAGCGGGCTCACTGCTGCCAACATTTGAAAGGTCTCATCTGACATCCTCAGAAAATTTTGAAAGTCACGTGGGAAGTCGTCCCGAAGTTGGTGCAGAAGGCGAATGTGGGAATGCTGATAGCGCTGCTGCAGCTACTCCATGGCCCAGATGCGTCGTGGTCTCCTCCTGCGTCTCTCCACCCTCTCCTCTTCCACACGTGCTGCCTGCACCAGTAAAGCAGCACCCACCACGGCACGTTCATATGGATTCATGCTGTTTAGAGGCAAAACTATGTTTACTATGCTGCCTACGCACAAAGGTCCTTGGCCTACAATGTGAACATTAAAAAAGGGACTACAAAGGAGCATGAGATTGACAAAAAGTGTACAGGTGCACTACACATGTGCAATTCATGTACTAAAAACCAACTACACATACAGTATCAATGAAGGTGTTGAGGAATGCCACATGTTTATACACGCCAAAATGCCTTGCACCCCAAAATTGAAGACCCCACAAGCCCCTACACACACATGAAGATCACTACCAACATCACCTTTTCTACAGCATTAAAGACGGGAAATACCATTAAACATCAGAAACATGTAGGACCATATGTATGGAGAAACCAGCACTACAGACACACAGTAATAACTCACATGCAGTGGTCGCTGAGATGGGTGTCAATCCAATGTGAAGGCACAGAAAAGCTGAACTTTTCCAAGATGAATTAAGTGCACCAACGTAATGGTTCAGGCCTTGTATTTTACTATATGAAGAGATTTAACATAAAAAACAAGAACAAAAACATCACCTAAACTGCAGAGGGAGGTCAAGAACACAAACCCCGTCATATCTCTTTGGACAACGCCATAGTCACCCCCATTCACAATGTTTTCACATGCTGAAGCTCAAAGTACATACCGCCACCAAGTCAGCAGCAAATACATATTGTGGCTCCCGGAAACTCTACATATACGAGCCCCAGCCAATGACAATGCGAGGCATCCTCCAAAAAGGCGTGTCTCCTCTGCGCTAACCCACATACCAACACGATGTTACGCCCTCCAAACAGGCGTGGTGAAACATTGTGGCACACAAAACGCCGAGGCTATGTTCCACGACAGGCGTGGCTGAAACCGCAGGACCGCACCCAGCGTAGATGTTGCGTGCTGTACCAGGCGTGGCAATTGCGATGCGTATGCATCTCGCACCTGTGATACTCCACCAGCTGTTGGCTGAATTGTGATAAATAAGGAGAATTTTGTGTACTCACCGTAAATTCCTTTTCTCTTAGCCTCTCATTGGGGGACACAGGACCGTGGGGTGTTATGCTGCTGTCCACTAGGAGGTGACACTAAGATACTTCTAAAAAAACAAGAAAACAGTGTAGCTCCTCCCCTGCAGTATATACACCCTGGCTGGCTCCAGCCTCACCAGTTTTGTGACTAAAGCAGTAGGAGAGCCATTAGCCCATCTACACAATTATCTATATCTGAAAAAAAAAAAAAAAAAACAGTTAACCATAACTGATAACGCAGAACTGAAGTAACAAGATAAGAGCCGATAGGCAACAGGGAGGGTGCTGTGTCCCCCAATGAGAGGCTAAGAGAAAAGGAATTTACGGTGAGTACACAAAATTCTCCTTTTCTCCTTCGCCTCATTGGGGGACACAGGACCGTGGGACGTCCAAAAGCAGTCCCTGGGTGGGAATATATAGACGTATCTTGAACCTCTACAGGTGGGCAACTGCCGCCTGCAGAACACGTCTGCCCAGACTAGCCTCAGCCGAGGACTGAACATGCACATTATAATGTTTAGCAAAAGTGTGCAGGCTGGACCAGGTGGCAGCCCTGCACACTTGTTCGGCAGAAGCCTGATGTCGAATAGCCCAGGAGGCCCCTACCGCACGGGTAGAGTGCGCGCGCAGCCCCGGTGGTACGGGCTGACCTTTGAGTTGGTAAGCTTCTGAGATCGTTGCCCTGATCCACCTGGCCAGGGTAGCCTTGGATGCAGGCATTCCTTTACGGGCTCCTTCTGGAAGAATAAACAGAGAATCAGACTTCCGAAAAACCGCCGTCCTTGAAATGTAGAGGCGAAGAGCCCGAACCAAATCCAGCGAATGCAAGGCCCTCTCCACACGATGAACCGGCGCTGGACAGAAAGACGGCAGAGTGATGTCCTGATTCAAATGAAACGAGGACACCACCTTGGGAAGGAAAGACGGAACAGGGCGTAACACAACCCTGTCCTGATGGAAAGAGAGAAAAGGAGACTTGCAGGAAAGAGCTGCCAGTTCCGACACGCGCCGAATGGATGTAATTGCCACAAGAAAAACTACTTTTTGAGACAAAATGCGAAGAGGGACCTCTCTGAGGGGTTCAAAAGGAGGCCTCTGTAAAGCGTCCAGAACTAGATTCAGATCCCATGTTTCCAAAGGCCTCTTGTAGGGTGGAACCAGGCGGGAGACCCCCTGTAAAAAGGTCCTGACCTGTGATCTGTTAGCCAATTTGCGCTGAAAAAGAACGGACAAGGCAGAAACTTGTCCCTTCAAAGAGCCTAGGGAAAGACCGGAGTCAAGACCAGACTGAAGAAACCCTAAAATGGCTGGCAATGAGAATTGCATGGGCGGCCGGTTCTGAGAGTTACACCAGGAGAAGAAGGCCTTCCAAGTGCGATGGTAAATGCGAGCCGAAGAAGGCTTCCTTGCATTAAGCATGGTTGTGATGACATCCGGAGACAAACCTGCCTGGGTTAACACCCAGGTCTCAACGGCCACGCCGTCAAACTCAGGGCCGAGGATTTCTGGTGGAGGAGAGGACCCTGTGAGAGTAGATCTGGCCGATCTGGGAGACGCCAGGGGGAGTCGCCGAGAAGACGGACCAGATCGGCGTACCATGCGCGACGTGGCCAATCTGGAGCGACGAGAATGACTGGCACACCCTCCGCTTTGATCTTCTTCACCACCCTGGGTATGAGGGGAAGCGGAGGGAAGATGTAACAAAGACGAAATTGAGTCCAGGGCTGGACCAGAGCGTCTGCTCCCAGAGCTTGAGGATCGTGGCATCGGGCCATAAACCTGGATACCTTGCGGTTCAGCCGTGAAGCCATCAGGTCCACGTCCGGAGGCCCCCACTTGATGCATATTTGATGGAAGACATCGGGGTGCAGGCTCCATTCTCCCGAGGCGATGCCCTGGCGACTGAGGAAGTCTGCCGCCCAATTGTCCACCCCGGGAATGTGGACGGCTGAAATCACCGATCTCGTGGATTCTGCCCATTCCAGTATCGGGCGGACCTCGCGCATTGCTGTTGCACTGCGCGTGCCGCCCTGGTGGTTTACATATGCCACCGCCGTGGCGTTGTCTGACTGGACTCGCACGTGACGCCCTGCTAGCAGATGATGGAAGTCCCGCAGGGCTAGGAAGATGGCCCGAATCTCCAGTAAGTTGATGGGAAGAGTGGTCTCTTGACGGGACCACCTGCCCTGAGCCGTGTGGTGACTGAGAACCGCTCCCCAGCCCGTTAGGCTGGCATCGGTGGTCAGAACGTTCCAATGTGCCGGCAGGAAGGACTTGCCCACCTGGAGAGAGGCAGGACGGAGCCACCAAAGAAGAGACTGTTTCACTGCTGCGGTCAGTCGCAGGGTCCTGTCTAGAGTAGCCGGATTCCTGTTCCAGCGAGACAGGAGAGCGAGTTGGAGTGGCCTGAGATGCAACTGAGCGAACGGCACCGCTTCCATAGCCGCTACCATCTTTCCCAGGACTCTCATTCCTGAGCGAAGGGAATGAGGTCTTGGCAGTAGAAGAGTACGAACGCCTTGCCGCAAGGCGACTGCCTTCTCGCGCGGAAGCAGAACGAGCCCTCGATGAGTGTCGAAGTCCATTCCCAAAAAAGTGATGGTCTGGCTCGGGATTGGAGAGGACTTGGAAAGGTTTAACAACCAGCCTAGACGGACGAGTGTGTCCATGGTGATCTTTACACTTTCGTCGCAGTCTGTGAAGGATGGTGCCTTGATAAGAAGGTCGTCCAGATAGGGCAAGACCATGATTCCCCTGGAATGAAGTAGCTTCATGACCGTGGCCATGACCTTCGTAAAAAACCCTTGGGGCAGTGGCGAGGCCGAACGGCAAGGCTACGAACTGGAAATGGTCCTGACCCACTGCGAAGCGTAGGAATCGCTGATGGGCATGAGAGATTGGTATGTGGAGATACGCGTCCCTGATGTCTATCGACGCGAGAAATTCCCCTTCGTCCATTGAAGTGATGATGGATCGCAACGACTCCATGCGGAAGTGACGCAGTCTGATAAATTTGTTGAGAAACTTGAGGTCGAGAATCGGCCTCACCGACCCGTCTTTTTTGGGCACCACAAAGAGGTTCGAGTAGAACCCTGTGTACCTTTCGTTTGGAGGTACTGGCACAATGACTCCTGCCTGCCGAAGAGAGTCGACTGCCTTGAAGAAAGCGCGAGCCTTCTTTGGAGACCTCGGGGGGGAAGACAGGAAGAAACGTTTGGTCGGGCGGGTGTGAAATTCTATGGAATATCCGGACGAAATCACCTCCCTGACCCACTTGTCGTCTATGACTGCAAGCCAGATGTCCCGAAAAAAAGAGAGGCGGCCGCCTACTCGGGAGGGATCGTCCGGGAGGGGAAGAGAGTCAGGAAGAAGAGAATGGTTGGGACCGTGATCCCTTGGACTTTGACTGTCTGGAGCGTGCCTGCCAGGAAGTCGAGGTTCTCTGCGGAGCCTGCGAGATTCTATCTCTCCGTGGGAATCTGGTATTAGCCTGTGAGGGGCGGGAGGTCGACCATCCAAATGAGTTGCGAAAGGACCTAAACCGAGTCTGTTGACGTCTGAAAAGGGGACGTTTCGGCTTTTGTTGCGGGAGGGAAGTGCTCTTCCCTCCGGTGGCATCCGAAATCAGCTTGTCAAGCTTTTCCCCAAACAGTCGTCCGCTGAGATACGGCAGGCTGGTTAGGGATTTCTTGGAGGCTGAGTCTGCCTTCCATTCACGCAGCCAGAGCGCTCTGCGGATGGTGATAGCGTTAGCTGCTGCAATAGCTGAACAGGCAGCAGCATCCAGGGAAGCTTGAAGGATATATTCAGCCGCGACGGAGATCTGAGCAGCCATCTCTGAGTCTTCCAGAGATTGAGAATTATCACGGAGAGAGGATGCCCAGGTGGTAACCGCCTTGGCTACCCAGACTGAGGCAAAAATAGGGGACAATGCCGAGCCCGAAGCCTCAAAAATAGACCGAGCTAATTGCTCAACCTGACGGTCGGTAGGATCCTTGATAGATGATCCGTCTGGAAGGGAGAGGAGTGTACGTGTGGCCAGACGGGAAACTGGCGGGTCAACCTGTGGGGACTCAGCCCAATTCTGGCTTACAGTAGGGGGAAAGGGATAGCGAGATTCCATGGCTTTTCGGTTACCAAAACGTTTATCCGGGTGATTTCTGTACTTGGTCATGAGTTCCTGGAACTCATGGTGGTCCGTGAAAAACTTGTGTGGCCGCTTTGTTCGTTTAAATGATATTGCGGACCCTGGAGTTTCTAAAGTGGGGCTATCAACTTTACAGGTCTGATTGACGGCCGTAATCAGGTCCTGAATCAGAGACTGAGTGTCAGGGTTGTCCAAGTCAAGCGACATTTCGTGCTCCGGGTCAGAATCGTATGGACCTTGAGACGAAGGGGACCCTGGTCCCTGGTCATGGGACGGAGAACCCTGGGAGCTCCCTGAAGGAGAGGGAGGGGGGTCCCTTCTCTTAAGAGAGGGCCGGTGGGAGGAAGATTCCTGTCTCTGCTCCCTGGGGTCAGAATCGTGTCTCTGAGCGGTATCCTGTTCGGGCTCAGGGGGCGCAGGGGTATCTGCCGTGGGCTGGGCATGCATAGCCTGTATCAGAGTCGCAGTCAGTCTGTCCATGGATTGAGACATGGATTGAGTTAAGGACTGAGACAAGAAGACCACCCAATCAGGGGTAGCGCGGGGACTATCAGTGGCGGCAGAGGCGCTGGGCTCCGAGGAAACCTCAGGAGCAGGGGCAGCTGTACTGACCGGCTCTGTATTAGATGGGTCACAGGCCTAGCAGAAAGGGGTCGTCTGACCGCTGGGCAGATGGTTCTTGCAGGTTGTGCAAGAGGCAAAGAATGTAGCCATCTTAGAGCCCTTTTTGTTGCTCTTGGAGTTCTGCATATTGTTATGGAGAGCTGCAGCCTAAGAGACACTATGTATGCTGCTGGGAAGAGAAGCAGCAGGTGCAGTACACTGAAGGGAGGAGTGCACAGCTAAAATGCAAGCAGACTGAGGGCACCAGCGAATGCTGTGCCCCTTACCGCTTCCAGTGGACTGCAGGCCAGGTCCGGTGTCCCCCTGAGAAAAACCGTCCCTCGTGGTGCTGGGCACAGAAGATGGCGGCCAGGGCGTCCTCTCCCAGAGAAAAGGCGCGCAGGAGGTCTCGCGATGAGCGAGACGCGCCAGGGAGAAGAGATCCGCCTCTAGTAACACGGCCGGGATCTCTAATTCCCGGCCGCATGACGTCACCCGGGGGCGGCGACGAGGGGCGGCAACAGGGGCGGGCTTAGGAGTAGGCCGCAAGCCGGGGGCTCGATTAGGCTCCTGAGGCCGAAAACGAGCGCGCATCGGCGCGGAAGTGCGGGAAGCACACGCCGCGAGTGCCCTCGGCCCTCTGAATCCCTGCAGTGGAGGACCCAGCCCAGGCCCCCAGGAGCTGGGGAGCCAAGGTAAAAGTTGCAGCCTTCCAGGGGCAATACTAAGGTCCGCAGGCCAGGGCTATGGGAGCTAGGGAAAGCTGAAGCCCAACCTGCAGCTCACAGGGAGAGAACACATGCATGCAGGGTCCCTCAGGAGCCCTGCTTACCTTATGGAGGCACCTCAACCCAAAACCCCTGGCAGGGAATGGGGAGGGCATCTTGAATGCTCGACTCATAATCCCAGGAGTATGAGGAGAGTGTCGGCCTGGCGTCCCTGTCCGGCAGGATCTGCTCCAGAGATCCTGGGAGGTAGCTGTGCCTGTCACCCTGGGTCCCGCAGGGGGTAGAGTAGGGATAACGCCGGCGAAAAAACGGAACACAAGGAAATCGGAACGCTGAGGAACCGTCGCCTTGCTTCCTGTCCATCGAAGCAGAAGGGGGTACGTGGAGGTAACACTCCGCGTTCCCGTCTGTTGTTGGTTTTGGGAGATCGGTATGCAGAGATACCGTCGCCCTCTAGTATCCTTGTAAAAAGAAAAAAGAATCTAAAAATCTAAGGAAAAAAACCTAACTATGTACTAGTATTGTGGTCCTTGGACCGCATCTACCTCCTAATGAGACACTAAGCAAAAACTGGGGAGGCTGGAGCCAGCCAGGGTGTATATACTGCAGGGGAGGAGCTACACTGTTTTCTTGTTTTTTTAGAAGTATCTTAGTGTCACCTCCTAGTGGACAGCAGCATAACACCCCACGGTCCTGTGTCCCCAATGAGGCGAAGGAGAAAGTGCATTGTGAACGTGTTTTGGCCCTGCTCTTTTGTGTTTCCCTAGACACAAGTGCTTGAGAGCAGCCAGCCAGCTTCCAGCATCTTGTTGATTTGTCAACTATATCCTGTGTACACACTGTCTGTGTTATAGCCAAGGTATGTTCACATTATTAGATGGCACAGACCCATCGACCCTTCATGTTATTATATGGTACTCCAGGCACACATTTTGGATTGACACTGTCACAACAGCACACATCCCAGTGACTTGAGCAACATTGTTGGTCTAAGCAACTGTGGTGTTGTGTTATTGAGCTGCTGCTTTTCACATTGCTCAGGCCAGGTGCCTTATCATCCTGTGGATGTTCTTTGCCACATGGTTTAAACCATGTGCCACTGTGATTTCCACTGAGTACCTTTTTAATTCTTTATTTATATCACCGCATTAATTGAGGCCTACCGACAGCACCCATGCCTCTGGCAAACCCGGTGTGTGGCCTATCGAAACCGGGCCCTACGCAATGCGGCGTACGAGAGTCTCCTGGAGGTCGCCCGCCCATTCATGCCAGGGCAACGACTGGATGTGGAGTACGTCAAAAAAAAAATTCAATACTTAAAAACTGAGTTCCACAAAGAACACAAGAAGGTGGAGGAGTCACATCGTTCAGGCATGGCTGCAGAGGAGTGCTACACCTCAACCCTCTGGTGCTACCCGCTGCTCCTCTTCACCCTGGACCAGCAGGAGCCACGGCGAGTGCTGGACATCGAGGAGTTTGCCCACCAACAACCGGACAATGTTGTTGAGGCCGTGGAGGGGGAAAATGTAAGTCCATCATCTAGGCCAATACTAACACACTTGGCACAGCATACACATTATTGCAAACAATCAGATCCATGTTTCAAACGTAGAGAACGCAACCATACACCCATTTGGCCTCCCATCTTGCTTTTGGCTTTTCCAACCACCTACAATTGGAGCTATCACTCCATTTGCACACAAGTAGTGAGTGTTGTGTTATTGTCACAAGCTGTAAGGCCAAGTCACTATATTTTGCTGGAGATCAGGCACAATGTGGGTTACTGACATACCTGTAACTTGATCCTTAATGCAAAAATTATCACGAAAGTTGTACTGCCATGTTTGCTGATGTGTTTTTCCTTTCAACATGTAGGATCCGCTTGAAGGTCAGTCTTCCGGGTGTGTGTCAGAGTCCCCTGACCAGCCACCATCACAGCCCAATGTCCAGTCTGCTTCAGCGCCCATCCGTCCCCCTATGAGCTTTTCAGGTCCCCGAGCCCGGGAACGCAGTACACCACCGGCAACAGCAAATAACCTGGTGTCCCTGGCCGAGTAGGTCTTGACCCAGCAGGTCCGGGAGCCCCAATGCCCCTTTGCCGCCGTGGTGGCTCAGCGGCTCCCAACTTTTTCTCAAGACCAAAGGGAGCATGCTGAGCGAGTCATCATGCTGGTGATGGAGCAGGCCCGTTTGGGGAACCTAACGGCGGAATCAACCTTCCCTGCTGCCGTTCCCCAGCCACCAGCAAACCCACCCGCCTGGCAGTACCAGGGCCCTCAACATTACCAAGTAGGTCCTCCATTTGGCCCAGCACAGCACATGGCTCGGCGAGGGAGGGATGGATGGTATCCACCTCAGCGTCCCGACAACCGATTCCACCAGGAGGGTGATGTTTTGGACCAGCCCCATTATGCTGATATGTAGTTTTTTTTTTTTTGTTCACGGTTTAGTGGAGGTTTGTGGGGCAAAGTAATTGGCCTATATCCAACCCTCTTTTTTTTTTTTTCCCAAACCTTTGTGCAAGACTGCAAGTTTTTGTTAGGTATCTCAAATTGTTAGCCCGTCCAATTTAAGTTTACCCCTAACTGAACAGAGATTCAGTCATTTTGTATGAATAAAATATACTTTCAGTTCATTCAACTTTGAGATATGTTGTCCATGATTTTGCCATTGTGGTTACCCTTTAAAAACACAAGGTGTCACGCTGACCATCTATAGTAGGCCACATGCTGGATCTCGCTGCACCTACATATGTAGAGATTAATTATACTTAAAGATTTTGTAGCCAGCAGTAGCCTTCACTACTTCTTGGTGTACCCACAAGGCCGCAGAGATGTCCTTTACCATAATTGTATGTATTGCACACATTTAGTAAAGTTATTGGCCCAGGAGACACCAGCTGGGAGATCTGGACGCAGTGAATACACATTGTTGGTGATGGTGTCAACACCGGTCTCTCAATACAATCATCACTTTACCTACAAACGGATGTGTGCCTGCTTGGTGCACATACGGCATGCTGACAATGTGCACCTTGTGTTACAAGATGTGTTATTGAGGGCTTCCTTGGGCAGAACGTGTTGAGGCCATGTTCTAGCCTTCAGGCTCTCAAAGTGTAACATAAACCTCCCACAATCTTTTACATACATGTGTGCTTAGATAGAGGCAATTACATAAAGTTGTATGTACACCTTCTATTTTTGGGTCCAAAATAGCCATACCATGCACACCAAGAACACATTGGTGTTTGAGTGTAGGAAGAACCCCTATTCACTTGTGATGGTCCAAATGTTGGACACTATAAGAAAAGAGCCCAACGTGGTAGTCCCAACATACTCCATAAGGTCCAAATGTTGGACACTATAAGAAAAGAGCCCAACGTGGGCTTAAACAACAAACAAACAATGCCAAAATGGCAAAAAAAGCAAAATTGGGTCCAACATGGACAACAGTCTTTGAGGCCCTCATTTACCCGGCCAGTGTCTTTTTGTCACCAGGTTAAGGGAGGCCACCATGTCCTTGCTGTAGGGCAGCCAGCATCTCCCACAAGCGTAGGACGTGTTCTATATGTTGGTTGATAGCCGACTGGAGCTGTATGGCAAAATCTAAGTGCGCCTTGATTACATCATCCAAAGTGGGGACACCTGTATTGGGAAGATGACCACAGTTAACAAACAACAGTCCTTGTTGATATGTACTACTGTTTGATAACAACATGGTCGTTACCCTGATGATCGCCATCCTCC
This sequence comes from Allobates femoralis, assembly GCA_033576535.1. Classification (NCBI taxonomy): domain Eukaryota; kingdom Metazoa; phylum Chordata; class Amphibia; order Anura; family Aromobatidae; genus Allobates; species Allobates femoralis. Next base: position 39,818,111 of record JARQOC010000006.1, on the reverse strand, counting down.
GAACTATCATGGGTTGATGGGGACGCACTTAGGCTCCAGCCCGCAGCTCCTGCACGTTCGCCATCTGCACAAACATTATGTGTAAACATTAATGCACATTCTGCAACAAAAATGAGGGCAAATAGAGCCACATAACACATACAGATCTCACAACTGTTCTTTATAATTAATGTATTTTTCAAGTGAAATAATGGACACATTCTTCCATTTGGACAGAGCAACTAAATGAAGCAATGTATCCAGAATTGAACTTCAACCACACATTCCAGAACTATATCTGCCACTTTTTCTGTGTGTGTGATGTGCCCCATAAACACCACAGTCAATACAGTATGCATGGTCTATGACCCACAATTAGACATTTACCTCCATAGTCCTCCAAGTATAGGTCCTGATCAACCGCCGCAATCTCCTCCTCGACAGGCCCTGTTGGTGATGGCACGTTGTTGGCTTCGGCCGCCCACATATCCTCCTCAGTTGGCCCTGTTGGGGAGGGCAAACTGTCGGGCTCTGCCACCCTCATCTCCTCCTCGACAGGCCCTGTTGGGGAGGGCAAACTGTCGGGCTCTGCCACCCTCATCTCCTCCTCGACAGGCCCTGTTGGGGAGGGCACAGTGTCGGGCTCGGCCGCCCACATATCCTCCTCATCAGCCGTGTCCGGGGACATGGCGAACCCTGGGCTGGCCACGGAGCTGGACAGTGTGGCAGGTGGGGGAACTGGGGGGCTTGGGCTCTGTGGCCACATGACATGGCCTGGTGGCAATAAGGGCCCTGGGCTGGAGGGTGCCCAATCATCCCATCAGCCTGTTGTGCAGCATCCTCGCCCTCCTGTGGGCATGGTGGTGAGGGCATGTCATCATGCTCCTCCATCCATGGCTGGGAGGAGTTGGTTGAAGACTCCTCGGTAGCACACTGGCCGGACCCCTCTTCACTCTCCTCATGGTCCGCAGCAGCTGGCAGGTCGTCATCATTATGCCCACCATGACTCGGGGGGATGATGTCCCTGGCGCCGGAAATGCCGGTATGTTCGGTGGGCCTCCAACAGGTGGGACATGCTGGCCCTCTTCCGAAGAAGAATCCTCAGTACCTGTACTGTGATGCACAATGATGAAGGTTTTAGGTTGAACTTTGCAAAAGAATTGTTGCCTATCGTTTTAAAATGAGGGGAAATTATGTTTTGGGATTGTGAGGTTGGTTCACAACGCCAAAGTGTAGGGGCTCCCTTGACATTTGGGTTCACTCACACTTGCACATGCCTAAGCACCGTTTGCCCGAGCCATGTGCAAGCCTCTGCATACAGCGGACAGACCTAGCCTTTGTCATGATAGACACGGTGTCTGCAGATGCATGCAGACCGCCATGCACTCCCATTGGTCACCATTACAGGTTGCATTCCTGGTGTGGAGGGGAGTGTGTGATCTGTGGCCATGGGTACGTATGCACACAGATCAGTCATGGGGGCCAATGGGAGCACAGATGTGTGTGCAAGCATGTCCTGACACCATGAGCATCATGGATGGTGATTTTTGGCCCGTCTGCATGCACAGGCTTGCAGATGTCTCCGCAGAACACTGCAGAGCCATATGCACCTGTGAAGGCGGTGTGAACGCAGATTATATGTTACCACATGGGCGGGTGCAGGCCGGGGACAACACTATCTTAATATGTTTGGAGACGTTGCTGTCTAGTGTGGTACATGTACATGTGCAGATGTGTTGTGGGGTCCAACAGTGACTCACCACGCAGCCTGGCAATCCTGGCACGGATGTCCACAATGCGGCCTGGGCACTTGAATTTCAGATCCGCAATCTTGTGCTGGATCTGCTTGGGAGTCCTGTCGACACACAGCTGGCGGAGCAGGGCATTCTGGATTTTGCGCACAGTGCAGAGGTTACGCAGCCTGGGGTGCCGGTGGTGATGGTGGCCCCAATAATCCAATCGATCGCAATGATCGATTAGGATCATGAGCTCCGCCATCCCCCATGTGGCAGCGCACCCTGTTGCGGCCATGGCTGTGCTGCAATGTGCACGGGCGGAGCTAGCACCTAGCAGGCGGAATGAAACCGAAACCAAAATCATGACGTCAGTACGGCCGCTTGCGTGGCCCAAGCAAATTACAACGCGCTGTAAGCGCGGTGACACGGCAAGGAACACTTCTACGCCACCTACGGACCAACAACCCGTGTGCGTGGCGTAAGAAAACCGTTGGGTACAGCGTAACGCCAAATCGTTGGGAGTATGACCAGACTGGATTGGGCCCATAAGAATACATGAGTGTTTCGAGTTGGCCGCCTTTTGTGTGTGGCCGTAAATTCTATACAAAAATGCATGATCAGCTAAACGGCGCCTATGTGTATTGGTGCTGAAGTGACAGCTCAACCAAAATGGCACCATGGCAAGTGAGAACCAATCGTAACGCAGGAGCTTCAACCAATAATAGCAGAGGTTGCCCCAGCCAATCGTAACGCATGAGGGTTCACGAATCACAACTGAGGAGGCGTGACACAGGTGAATACCCGGCACGCCTACGTGTTGGATTTCGCCATCGCTCAAATCACACCTTTCGTACGATATCGTTCAATTACACGTGACGATTGTGCGTATCCACTTAGCCGACATCGTCAGATGTGAGGTCCGGAGCTCAGATCTCGATTTTGCGATTTGATCATGTATCGTTCGTCGTACACGCCCCTGTGTTGTATCATTTGCAGTGATGAGTCTAGTGAACTCACAGACCTGCTCACTAGCCAGGGTAAATTCAGGGCAAATGAGGGCTTAGGCACATCACAGCGAGAAATGAGGGGAGGACCTGAATAGGGACGTCAGAGTACAGGGCACAGACCCAGGTGAGTGTCAGGAGGTGACCCCTGTCCCCATCATGAAGGCCGCCTTCCTTCTTTTCCAGCCCGTTGCTTCCTGTGTGTTGCGTTGCCCACCCTGGCGGGACACATACCCACCCATAAGACATATATGCTGCTTACCATTGTGGCTATATAAGCCACTGACAGATGGCCCTTTAAAGGGAACCTTTCAGGGTCCTAGTGCACCCAGAACAACAAGCAGTTCTGAGAACATATCCCGAATCCCTCCCTAACAGTCCCAGCATCCAGCAGTATACATACACAGATCTTAAGAAAAAGTATTTCTAAAGAGTATATATGATAAGCTAATTATAGTAGTCACAGAGGTGTTTGGTCCCTGGCTATTTAGTGCACTTTGCATGTTATCACGCCCCTGTGGCTGTGATAACATGCTTTACAATGCTCAGCCTCATGTCAGCATGATAAAAAGCCGCGCATGTGTGTGGCTTTGTACCTCTTAGGATTGAGCGTCTCAAATCGCTGGATGTATGTGTATCTGGCTTTAAAGACGCTCACTGCCAATGATTGAAAATTGCCCACACTTGCTCTCATGCGCGCTACTCCTCTCTGAAGCCGGGACATACACCTGACTTCAGAGTAGTGCGCATGACCAGATGTGCAGATTACTTCTGATCATGGGCAACGAGCGTCTTTGAAGCCTGGTACACATGCACCTAATGATCTAAGAAGCTCAATGAGAAAAGGTACACGCATGTGACGTGCACTAGAAGTGGTAAAACTCCTTAGAAGTGTTTAGTAGCCGTAAAGTGCACTGAAACATCTTTCCCATACTGGTGAATAGGAGAGTGTTTGCAATACATTCACTGCACAATGTATTCAACTGTGCCAGTGTTGCTGCGCCATAGCCCATTCAATCAGATTGGAGGAGTTACCGTATATACTCGTGTATAAGCCGACCCGTGTATAAGCCGACCCCCCTACTTTTGCCCCCAAAACCTGGGAAAACCTATTGACTCGTGTATAAGCCGAGGGTGGACCCCAGCACAGGTATACAGGCCTCCCCAGTGGTAGTATACAGCAGCAGCCCGAGTGGTAGTATACAGCAGCCTCCCCAGTGGTAGTATACAGCAGCCTCCCCAGTGGTAGTATACAGCCGCCTCCCCAGTGGTAGTATACAGCAGCCTCCCCAGTGGTAGTATACAGCAGCCTCCCCAGTGGTAGTATACAGCAGCCCCAGTGGTGTATACAGCAGCAGCCCCAGTGGTTAGTATACAGCAGCCCCAGAGGTGTATACAGCAGCCCAAGTGGTAGTATACAGCAGCAGCCCCAGTGGTATATACAGCAGCAGCCCCAGTGGTTAGTATACAGCAGCCCCAGTGGTAGTATACAGCAGCCCCAGAGGTATATACAGCCCCAGAGGTATATACAGCAGCACTTAGGTAGTATACAGCAGCCCCAGTGGTGTATACAGCAGCCCCAGAGGTAGTATACAGCAGCCCCAGAGGTATATACAGCCCCAGAGGTGTATACAGCAGCCCCAGAGGTAGTATACAGCAGCCCCAGAGGTAGTATACAGCAGCCCCAGAGGTAGTATACAGCAGCCCCAGAGGTAGTATACAGCAGCCCCAGAGGTAGTATACAGCAGCCTCAGAGGTAGTATACAGCAGCCCCACAGGTAGTATACAGCAGCCCCACAGGTAGTATACAGCAGCCCCAGAGGTAGTATACAGCAGCCCCAGAGGTAGTATACAGCAGCCCCAGAGGTAGTATACAGCAGCCCCAGAGGTAGTATACAGCAGCCCCAGAGGTAGTATACAGCCCCATAGGTATATACAGCAGCCCTAGTGGTGTATACAGCAGCCCCAGAGGTAGTATACAGCAGCCCCAGAGGTAGTATACAGCAGCCTCAGAGGTAGTATACAGCAGCCCCACAGGTAGTATACAGCAGCCCCAGAGGTAGTATACAGCAGCCCCAGAGGTAGTATACAGCAGCCCCACAGGTAGTATACAGCAGCCTCAGAGGTAGTATACAGCAGCCTCAGAGGTAGTATACAGCAGCCCCAGAGGTAGTATACAGCAGCCTCAGAGGTAGTATACAGCAGCCCCACAGGTAGTATACAGCAGCCCCAGAGGTAGTATACAGCAGCCCCAGAGGTAGTATACAGCAGCCCCAGAGGTAGTATACAGCCCCATAGGTATATACAGCAGCCCTAGTGGTGTATACAGCAGCCCCAGAGGTAGTATACAGCAGCCCCAGAGGTAGTATACAGCAGCCTCAGAGGTAGTATACAGCAGCCCCACAGGTAGTATACAGCAGCCCCAGAGGTAGTATACAGCAGCCCCAGAGGTAGTATACAGCAGCCCCAGAGGTAGTATACAGCAGCCCCAGAGGTAGTATACAGCAGCCCCAGAGGTAATATACAGCAGCCTCAGAGGTAGTATACAGCAGCCCTTAGGTAGTATACAGCAGCCCCAGAGGTAATATACAGCAGCCTCAGAGGTAGTATACAGCAGCCCTTAGGTAGTATACAGCAGCCCCAGGGTGTGTACAGCAGCAGCCCCAAGGGTGTATACAGCAGGGGGGGGGGGGGGGACGGCAGAGCCGGTAGAACAAACAGTATTATAGTGGGCACTTGTGTCTGTCTCTCCTCCGTCTCCTCCGTCCCCAGTGGATCGGCGCCGCAGCGTTCCTCCGCTCCCCTCGCACCCCCACCTCACCTCCGACCGGAGCTCAGGGACACCTCGTTGCACTCTCTGATCCGGGTCTCCCGGCCGGTGTCAGCAGGCGCAGGCGGGTGTCAGCAGGCGCAGGCAGGTGTCAGCAGGCGCAGTGTCAGCTGGTTCGGCGGGTGCTCGTCTCCGTGATCCTCCGGCTCCCCGCGGTGATGCGGCGGTCGGTGACACCAATTCCCCCTTCTGCCAGTTGCAGCAGGCGGCTCTCACCTCCTCTCCTCCCCCGCACCTCACCTCAGCCAGAGAGCCCGGATCGCTCCTCAGCTCCCTCGGTCCAGCACCACGTGCAGCTCAGGCAGTCGCAGACACAGGGGATCGCGTGCACAGCGGCGACTGATCTAGTTTGCACGTGTCTCCGTAGCTCCTTGCTTCACTCCACCGGTTCTCGGAGTCGTCTACTCCTGTTTCCCAGGACACAGCAGCCCTGGCTTGGTGTATGGCTCCGGACCCTCTGTCAGGCCCGCATCTCCGTGGGTCCCAGGTGCTGCGGTTTTGTATACTCGCGTATAAGCCGAGGGGGCACTTTTCAGCCCAAATTTTGGGCTGAAAAACTCGGCTTATACGCGAGTATATACGGTATGTCATAACTTATTTACACACACTGTATGCAACAATATTGGGATACTCTCAGCCACGAAGTGGAGACCCCGTAAAGCAACAGAGCGGGGGGCCAAGTGCTGAGGACAGAAAAGTCACCACTACTTTGCTGACCCCATAACTGCAGAGTCCAGACCTCATCTGTAACATCGGCACAAACACTGCGCCAAATGGCAGGAGCTTCATGGCCGAGCAGCTTCAGTCGTACATCACCAAGCCCAATGCCGAGCGTCGTCCATCACCAAGCCCAATGCCGAGCGTCCTCCATCACCAAGCCCAATGCCGAGCGTCCTCCATCACCAAGCCCAATGCCGAGCGTCCTCCATCACCAAGCCCAATGCCGAGCGTCGTACATCACCAAGCACAATGCCGAGCGTCATACATCACCAAGCACAATGCCGAGCGTCGTACATCACCAAGCCCAGTGCCGACTGTTGGATGGAGTGGTGTAAAGCCGCCACCACTGGACTGTGGAGAAGCCTTGTTCTGTGCAGTGATGGATCATATTGCTCTATCTGGTGATGGAGGAGTCTGGGTTTAGTGTCTCCAGGAGACCATTACCCCCTAACTGCATTGTGCTGCTGTACAGATGGTAGAGGAGAATGATGCTCCGGGCTGTTATCAGGGATCGGCCTCGGTCCTGTATTTTCAGTAAAGTGAAATTTTAATTCTTCAACGCAAGATGTAGTAGACAATTGTAACTTCCAGCTTTGTGGGAACAATCTGAGGAAGGATCTTTTCTGCTCACAATAAATGCCCTGTGCATAAGTTCCATACAGACATGGTGGGGGGAGGGGGGAGTTTGGTGGAAGAACATGACCGGCCGCACACCTCATCCCCAACGAACACCTACAACGGAGATTGTGAGCCCGACCTCCCTGAACATCAGTGTCTGACCTCACGAATGGATGAAGGGCAAAAATTCCCACAAACCCCTCCAAAATCTTGTAAAAATTCTTTCCAGAAGAGCGGGAGCTGTTATAGCTGCAGAGGGGCTGACTCCATTGTCTTTGGATGTAGTATTGGTTGTCAAAGCACCTGTAGGTGGAGTATGGAGGTATTGTACACAACCAATGCAGAGAGTGAGGACAGAACATTTCATTAGTTTTTGACAATTTTATTAAGTGGAATTGAACATTTCAAAGCTTCATGTTTTAACCATTCGGCCAAGAAGAATCAATCGTACAAAGTTAGAAATTTAAAAAAGAAAAAAATACCAAAAATATCTTAGAAATTGAAATCAAACTATATTTTCAGATGATCGTCCATAAAGCACTGCAAGGAATCTACTTTACAATGGCTCACTCTTCAGTATATCCTTTATCTGCCCTTAAATATTTTTCTACATCAGCCAAATCAGCTCAAAGTCATTGAAAGTCGCAGACATTTAAAATAAATTTCAAGCTTGAATCTTTCTGGGCGTCCATTATGGTAAAAATCTCACCGGCAGGAGCTCCACACCGCGGGTCCTGCAGGAACCGTATTATAAGTGCTATGTCATTGACCAATATCACTACTGTGCAGAATTAAAAGCCAAGACCATCGGCAGCCGAGCGCACAAGGGCGGATGCACAGTCTGTGCCTTTATGAAGCTTTTTGGAAGGTTTCTGGGGTCTTGGTTATTTGATTGAGGTGCATAGTTTCTTAATCTCACAGTCAGTGCCGTTAGCAGTGACTGCTTGGTTAATCCCTGGATCTAGATGAGGTCTGTACTGGCAGTGGTCAGCCTGGGTTTTAGCTGCTTGTCCTCTGTGGCACAGGAATATTCTCGTGTAGATACTTCATACTTCCTTGCTCGGAGAAGTCGGAGACCACGTGATTCTCTCCTCGGAGTAGCCACTTGGTGGTAAGTAGTCCTTCTATGCCCACTGGCCCTCGAGCATGGATCCGGGCTGTGCTGATGCCAACCTCCGCTCCTAGGATCGAAGAGGAATAATATATGTAAGGAGCAGTAAAAGGGTTTGACCAGGGTTACGTAAAAAAGGTTTAAGAAGACCCGCACTTATTGAACCACGGCCGGTTTTGCACATTAGCAGATTGACAATACCATGTTCAGCGTATGAACAGGTGTGGTGGTTATTAAAACAGGATATCATTTATTTGCTTCCCAAATGCAAAATTTAGTAACTTTCTAAATAGTTGACATTAAGAATTGTCTACCATTTTGCAGCTGCAGAGTTATCAATTAAAAATGTTACAGATTTGGCAGAGCCTGTGATTCTGACTGCACTCAGCTCTCCCTCCTCTATTCTCTCAGTGTTAGATATAACAGAAGGGAGGGTGAGGGGCTTGTACACAGAGCTAGTAGCGGAGAGGGCAGAGAACACAGGCTTGGAAAAGGAGTAAAGCACATGCAGGGAATTTGCAGGATAAAGCTGTGCTGATAAATTAGCTACTGAAAGCCTTCAACTCCTTCTATGCACACAGAGCTCATATCCAGCCTATATTACAAGGAAGGACACGCCAATAAAAGAAAATCTGAAACTCGGGCTTCAAACATCACATCAGGGGTGAAAATTAATGAAGCAGTAGATTGCAGACAAACATAGTAGTTAATTCATACAATTGTACTATCATATATAAAAATAATTATTTCAAAATAAAAAAGGTGTCCCATAGCCTTTCAATAAAACATTCTTCATGCCAAATCTTTGGTGCACAAAGTGGTAGAGCAGGGAGTCCTCTTCCCCACCATTCCCTCTATAGGTAGCTCGGTGTAGGCAGATACTGTGATGTCATCACACCACCTATGACTAATCTTCCAACAACTCAGGCTTTGGATATTCTTGTAATGGGATGGGCGAGTATTAGGAAGAGCTACATGATGTGACAAAAAGGCGGATTTTAAGAGATGAAACCTACCCAGTCCAAAGCGGTAACCGTCTGAAAATCTGGTGCTGCTGTTCCAGAACACACAGGCGCTGTCCACATGCTGAAGGAAATATTCTGCTGTCGCTTCTGTAATGGGAAACGATAGAGATGGTGCATCGCCAAATCACATCAGGCCAACGCGATACAACAGGGCAGAGGACTCACCGTTCTCAGTGATGATGGCATCTGTGTGGGAGCTGCCATATTTGTGGATGTGTTCAATTGCATCTTCAACGCTGTCCACCACTTCAATGCAGCACTCCAGATCTCCATATTCTGACCGCAGGGATTTCACTTCTGAGGGGCTAAAGTCAAATAGGAGGCAAACCTTGGACCAGCGTGGATTTTTACCTGCAAGAAGTAAGAATTGTTTTTAGGATATTTTTCCCTCTGCTCTCCCCATATGTGTGTGGGATCAATTTCTAGAACCGTCCAACTATGATCTCAGTTCAACGAGCCAAACTAGCCAACTGCAATGGCTGCACATAATAGGGGGGCAAATGGAGAGGTGGCCTCACTAATGGGACTCTTAAGAAAAATCCTACAAACTTTAACATTTATTGGGGCTGACGGAAACAGATGAAAGCTGCACTTGACTGTTTCCATTAGTGCCGGACATATTGACTGGAGCAGCGGATAAGCATGCAGTGCTACTCTATCAATGTTTGTCTTATTACTGGGGTCACACAGAAAACAGGATTCAGAAATCCCACTATAGGGATCACTTCGAGCACCAGCAATCAGAAAGTTAACAAACATATAGTAGTATAGATAACTCTACAATTAAGGTTTGTATTAATTGCATTGCCTGTCCAGTCGCCACAGAGGTACTGCACCTCAGCCAGAGGTGTGGTACCCCACTCTCGAGTAAGGAGGGTAAACTACCCGGTACCCACACACTAGCATTCAACACCACACCACTCCAGGCCAGGGAATCTAGGCGGACCCTATTGAGGGAGGGCCCAATCTCAGGCTGGAAGGGAAATTGGTAGAGGGCGCAGGTGGAGGAAGTAGATAGGGAGCACATCAGGAAGTAGTGAAGCAAGTGGTGACAACGTAGAGGACGTGAGAGAGGTGCAGAACAGTCGAGAAGTTAGGCAGTTGGTGACATGAGGCTCTCAGGAGTGGAAAGACAGATCCGTCCTGGGGACTGGAGCTGGTTGGAGCTCATCCCAGGCATAAGAAAGGTGAAAACGGACGGAGGAGCCAGTGAGGGGCTCTAGAGACACTGAAGGGGTCCCAGGGGCACGGGAAGTGAGAAATCAACCCATGGCGCCCGTATTCACTCAGACCGTGATCGGAGTTGGGTGGAGGGATCGGGCCGCAGAGGACACCGGCCCCAGACTAGTGGAGAGATTGTAGGACTCAGCTAGCTAACGGGAAAGGGTGCGGTATCTTCAAGTGCAGCAGCCAAAGCCACACTTAATCGCTGAAAAGGCAGCCACATAGGGTTAAGGGGACAGAGTATGTTGCCCGACAGGACCCGTGGCTGCTGGCTTGGGACACAGTGTGAGGGGCAGGAGGGAGAGAACCAGCGCAGAGAGACGACCCAGGAAGATACACCGGAGGGGGTCCGGTAAGGTTAACCTAAGTTATTCGAAAGTTGGCTGGGTCCCTGACCCAGAGGACACAGCATTAGGCTGGTTGTTGAAAACCTGTGAGAACTGTGATTAAAACATGAAGACTGCACCCTGCTGTGCCCTCAAATTATTACTGCGTCACCAGCCCTACACTACATTGATAACATCAGCTAATAGAGTTTATAACTGCCCTGGGGCCACGCTGTACCCATGGAGAGCGACAACAACTCTGCTGCGACATCAACTGCCCCAGTGGATCTGTACTGCAGCGTTGGCCATCCATCCAACTGCTGAAAACCATGGATGACGCTCATGAATTAATCCCCTTATAAACTTCCCCCATTTTTATGACACAGCCAGGGTCACGGAGCTGGGTCACGCCACCGTGACATTCCCTAAAAAAATAGACTAGCCCAGTTTAGAGTACCCCACTGCCCTGGTGTGGGCATGTCACAAAGCTCCAGCCGGAGCAAAAAAAAAAAAAATCACCTGTTCCACTCTCAGCATGTCAATGATTTGGTCAAACAGCGGCGTCCTCAGGACATCTCGGTGGATGAGCAGGGTCTCCATAGAATTGCAGGCAGCGGGATACTCGCACTTTGAATCTCTAACTAATAATTCAAATTATAAAAAGGGAAAAAAATAAATCAGCAAATAATCAAAACCAGCAAAGCATGTTTTTTTCCTTCCTCCTTAAAGTGAGAGAAAATATTAACCGATGATTGGCCACATTGCTGCAATCATATCTTTATGAAGGGAAAACATCATTAGAAAATTACCTTTTGTTTCAATTAGGATTTTACATGTTAGCTGTATTTTATTTTACATGATATAGAAAATTGGCAGAATAAAAAAAAAACAAACAAACAAAAAAAAAAAACTATGAAAATAGAATTATTCTTACCGTTAATTCGGTTTCTAGGAACCTTCCACGACAGCATAGCAGGTTGCCTCTCCACGCCCAATTGGGACAGGAAGCACAAGAGAGGTTAAAAGGACCCTCCCACCTCCCATTAGCCAGTGTCTTACAAAGAACCATAGCATGAGAGTAACAACCATAACACATTCCAGGAATAATCGAGGAATAGAGGGAATTAAGTGCTGTCGTGGAAGGTTACTGGAAACCGAATTAATGGTAAGAATAATTCTATTTTCTCTAGTCACCTTCCATGACAGCATAGGAGGGATACCAACAAATTAATACCTAGGGTGGGACTACAGCCTGCAGGACTATCCTGCCAAAAGCCAAATCCCCATTGGAAGCCAGGTCCAGACGGTAGTGCTTTGTGAAGCATGCAATGAGACCAGGTAGCAGCCTAGCAAATCTGCACCGGAGAAGCCCCTGCCGTTCCTCCCAGGAGACAGAGGTAGAACTGGTGGAATGAGCAGAAACTGCGGGGAAAAGAAGGCTTCCGTAATGGCTTTCCGACTCCAGGAGGCGAAAGTACTAATAGCCACATCCTCGCCCGTACGGCGACCAAAGGGCTGGACAAAGATAGTGATCCACACGCCAGGGCGCCCTCACTGCAAGAGCACTATGGACATCCAATGAAGGAAAGTCCTCCTCCATTGGAGTCCGAGGATGTCGACAAAAGGAAGGAAGAAATATCCACTGGGAGCGAAGGAAGGCCAAGACTACCTTAGGAAGAAACAAAGGGTCCAGGTGAAGGACAAAGCAGTCATCCCGGACTGGTAGGGACGGTTCCCGGACAGATAAAGCATGAAGCTCCCCAACTCGTCAGGCAGAAGCAATCGCCATCAGAAACGCCGTCTTGTGAGACAACAAACGGATACCACAGGTTGACAGTGGTCCACAGGGAGGGCGAAAAAGCCCAGTCAGGACAACATTGAGGTCCCAGAGGGTGGAAGAACCTTAGTCCGCAGACAAATACGACTAGCAGACACCAAGAATCGCCAAATCCAGCGATGAGTTGCCAAATCTGAGGCATACACGGAACAGAGAGCCGAAACCGGCACATTCAATGCGCTGGGTTGAAGACCCCGGCCCAAACCATACCGAAGAAAATCCAAATACATGATATAGTGGGTTGGAGTGGGTCAGATGAATTGGAGCTACACCAGGAGGAAAATCGCGACCAACTCTCATTACAAATTGCATTAGTGACCAGGTTGCGGATTTCAGCAAGGAGGCTACCACCTCTTCCGACAGGCCCGGAGCCCTCAGCACCCGGACCTCAGAAACCCTGCAGCCAAGTTGAGCTTCTGTGGATTCGGATGGAACAAATGACCCTGGGACAGCAAGCTAGGGTCTGGACGCAAAATGACTGGTCCATCGACCCGAGGGTTCAGGGGGAAATAGGTTGCTACTTTACGATTTGCACGGGAGGCAAACAGGTCGATCTCCAGGTTACCCAATCTTGCGACCAGGGAAAAGAACACAGCTTGGTTCAAGCTCCCCCTTCCCAAGTGGATGTCCCAGCAGCTGAGAAAATCTGCCTGAAGGATTAATGGGACCCTTTCAGGTGTACTGCAGAAGGAAGAGGAGGAATGAGGTCGGCCCAGAGGAAGATCCGAGAGGACACAGACTTCAGGGAGCCGGACCCCGTACTACCCAGGTGACGGAGGGGCGCCTGAATGGAATGTGAGCAGCAAGAAGGGCCTCTACTACCGCTCACAGTTCCTGGCCAATGGAGGACCGGGAAACTGACGGCGCAACTCCAGACTCCTTGGAGAGGGTGTGGGCCACCACAGCCCCCCCCCTCCTTTAGCTAGCATCCGTAGGAAAAGTTACCAGGGGTGTCTAAGCCCAGGCCACCCCTTTGAGCAGGTTGTTGGGATTCAACCACCAGAGGAGGGATGAGGAGGCAATACCCGGGAGACGAACCCGGCGATTCAGAGATGAAGGCAGTCTGCCCCAACAGGACAGGACATGGACCTGAAGTACCCGAGAGGGAGCCTTTATCCCACCTGACAGTCGGGATGTAGGACGTCATGGATCCCAGAGCCAACATAGTCGCTTGAAGGATGGGAGACGCTCGATGTTGCAGAGCCAAAATTGTAGCAGACTCCGCCACCCAGCTCCTGAGGGACTGTGGCGAAGGAGAAACAAGAAGGAAATTGTCCAGATATGGCACCTAGACAGATGCCGCGATCACATAGGAAGGCAACAACCTCCTCCAGAATGTTCAAGAAAATCCTGGGAGCCGAGGAGATCCCGAAGGGAAGGACATTAAAAAGAAAGTGGAGGACTGCCCCTCTGTACAAGATTGTGAACCTGAGGAACTTCCGGTGCCGAGGGTGAATGGGCACCTGAAAGTACGCGTCAGTCAAGTCTATTGGTGCCATCTGGTGGTGTAGCCCTGTCAACTCAATCACTGACAACTCAATCGCTGACCTGATCGATTCCATTTTGAAACGAAAATCAGACATTTGGGTGAGGCATTGCAATTTGATGATGACACAAGCGCCTCCAGATGGCTTTTTTGACCAAGAAGAGCAGAGAATAGACCTAACCCCTCCTCACAGCCTGGAACAGATGAGATGACATGTTCGAAGGAGCTCCTGCACCTCTGTGTACAAGAGATCCTAAGTACCCTGAGAGGGCAGGGTAGGGACCCAGAGATCAGGCGGAGGAGGCGACTTGAAATCGATGAGGAGACCTTCGGAAATGACCCTCAGAAACCACTGGCAAGTGGTGATAGTCGGCCACTGAGGGAGAAAGGCCGAGAGTCGCCCCCAAACCGCCCCCCCCCCCCCCGGACCGAGCCACTGATTGGCAGAGTGCAGCAGCTGCTGCTGACAAGGCACGAGGACATTTGTCTCACTACCTATTAGGGAACTCCACCGGTTTCCCTTTGGGCTGGGAGGTCTGAGGCCAAAAGCGCCACCGTCTGGGAAGCTGCAGTTCCGGGAGAGCCTTGCAGTCAGTCGCCTGGTTCATAAGGACAGCAAGGGCAGGCCCAAACACCACTTTAAGTCAGCCGTAACCAGGATAAACAGGCATTAATGGACTTTCCAGAGGCCTCCTGGGGCAGACCTGTCCCCTGAAACAAAGCACAGTCGAGGGACTATGAAAAAAAACTGCCCTTTAGGTAGAAATGGGCCACCCCCCCCCCCCCCTCTCCAGCAGACATACACTGTGGCAGGGGAACACTGGCTCTGCAGATGCAGGAGGAGACCCAGCAGCACACACAGTACATTACCTTACCGTGGCTCAGAAGTCTTCAGGGCAGCCTTCCTAAAGAAAGGCCTGCCCCTCCAGTGTCTGCAATGAGTTCCCCGCCTCCCGCACTGGGTCCTGGGCAGGCCATCTGCAGAGGTGGCATGGCCGCATGCTGTCCGCCGGGTCCCGCCATCGAACCTGCAAGCGCTACGCTCCAGCCGGGGAGCGCATGACCGGACGTCCCGCCCACCGGCATCACTTTAGGTCACGCTGGGACAGCACGAAAGAGCGGGAAGCGGCCGGCGGGCTCCGGAACAGGGTAGGCCGCCGGCCAGGGAGCTCCTCAGCCCGCATCACCCCAGAGGAGATCCGGAGGGCCAGGGCAGCGGTCCCACATACGTGGGAGCAGCAGGAGGTGGAGCGGAAGCCTGACCAACACTGCCCGGCTGGAGGCCAAAAAACAGGAACAAAAAGGTATGCTGCAGCTCGCCGCCCACCACAGCATAGGAGAAAGAAAAAAACCTCTCCATGTCCCATGGGGACGGAAAGAAACTGGCTAGTGGGAGGGTCCTTTTAACCTCTCTTGTGCTTCCTGTCCCAATTCGGTCGTGGAGAGGCAACCTCCTATGCCGTCGTGGAAGGTGACTAGAGAAAAGTTTTTTTTGCACTCGGTTCTGTACAGACGACCTTTCAGCAGTCTCCTTGTAATTTTGTCCTTGATAACTGACAGCACACCTCTACTCAGGGCCATATTTGGCCTTCATGCTACCCTAGGCACTTTTAGTGGTCACTCCCCTTACTGACGTCTAACACTGAGTCTGTGCACATGAGATCTTTTTAAGATTAGGGATGGGTGAACAAATCGTATTTCCCCATGTTCAGGATCGAGGCCGCCCTGTTAAAGCAATGAAAGAGTTGCTAAACCTCCTCATTATATTCACCGAGTCCACGTTATGTGGTCCAGCTGTGCGGCGGCACAATGCCAGTTCCAGGTTTCTGGGAGATTAGTCATGTGACCGGCTCCAACAACCAATCACATTTAGGCAAAAGATAAGGGGCGGCCCGGAGGTGATGCAGAGCGTATCAGACCATGAAGACATAACACATACACGTTAAGTATATCAGCTGTATTAACTCTTTGATTGTTTTAACAGGGCGGACCCAATCCTGAACACGGGGAAATACGTGATGTTCACCTATCCCTAGTTAAGGCAGATCTACTCTGTAAAACATTTTAAAAAGCGCTAATTAAAACACTAAAAGAATAAACGTCTGCACTCGCTGCGCTCAGGTTCAGTCTGTTGAGTGTTTTTTTTTTGTTTTGTTTTTTAACACAGTCAGCTTTTCAAAGTCATCAAGAGATTAAAATAGGTGACCTAACCATTGCTTCAGTGAGGAAGAGAGGTCTAGTGATATAGACATGATGTCTGCTCATTCACCCCTCCTCTCTACTGAAGCTGTTCAAAGGGAACCAAGAGCAGATAGGTCCCAGGCGTCAGAGCGAGCCTGCAGCCACATTGTGTGCACCCACACTGACACTTGGAGCGCGCTACTGCACTCATCCAGTGTCGCTGGTTTCACACGTTGGTTTTTTTTTCCAAATCAGGCAAAATCAAGTTTTCCAGACAAATCCTTATCCTTTTAGGATCCAGTTTTTTGCCCATTCACTTTTATGGTGTCTGGTAGAATCTTGTTACTTCAGGTTGCTCCCTGACCTTATTAAAGTGAATGGGAAAAAAATGGATCCTGAAAGGATAAGGATTTGGCTGGAAAACCTGATTTTGCCTGACTTGAAA
Organism: Allobates femoralis; assembly: GCA_033576535.1. Lineage (NCBI taxonomy): Eukaryota > Metazoa > Chordata > Amphibia > Anura > Aromobatidae > Allobates > Allobates femoralis. Next base: position 39,801,589 of record JARQOC010000006.1, on the reverse strand, counting down.
GAAACACAAGTGTGAAATGAACCTCAGTGATTAAGCACAGACCTGCAAGCTGATTTTAGACAGCACTCACTTATACTAATGGAGCGCTGTCAATAAAGACTAGCTTTAGTATACAAACACGAGAGTGCTGCGAAGCACCCTCATTTGTATATTAAAGTAGATTTTACTTCATAGCTCCAATAAAATCTATTCTACAGTAATATGCACCCCCAGTCCCCATTCTAAAGAGTCAGCTTCCCCAAATCCCCAGCCTGCATAACGTCAGCCTCCCCTGCCACTAGTATATAGCAGTAGCCCCCCTGTTCACCAGTATATAGCAGCAGCAGCCTTCCCTGTTCACCAATATATAGCAGCAGCCTCCCCTGTTCACCAATATATAGCAGCAGCCTCCCCTGTTCACCAATATATAGCAGCAGCCTCCCCTGTTCACCAATATATAGCAGCAGCCTCCCCTGTTCAACAGTATATAGCTGCAGCCACCTCCACTGTTCAACAGTATATAGCAGCAGCCCCCCCCCCCCATCTGCCAGTATACCAGCCCCAGCCTCCTCTCACCAGTATTCCGACCCCAGCCTCCTCTCACCAGTATCCCAGCCCCAGCCTCCTCTCACCAGTATCCCAGCCCCAGCCTCCTCTCACCAGTATCCCAGCCCCAGCCTCCTCTCACCAGTATCCCAGCCCCAGCCTCCTCTCACCAGTATCCCAGCCCCAGCCTCCTCTCACTAGTATCCCAACCCCAGCCCCAGCCTCCTCTCATCAGTATCCTGGCCCCAGCCTCCTCTCATCAGTATACAGCACCGCCCCCCTCCTCCCCCATCTTCAGCTCTATGAGCTCTCACCTCTCCTGTGTCTTCCTCCTCCTCTGCCCTGCTTTGATGTCTGCAGTGGGAGGGACGATCTCACTCCTCAAATGCAGACGCTGCAGCACCTTGGACTACTCTGACCCCGGGAGTTGCGGCGCCAGAACTTCCTGGGTCAGCAGCTCCCTGCATCAAGGTGAATATGGAGGTGCGCCCTCGCCCCCTCCTCACCCTGACCTTCACCCCACTCTGAAAACAAAAGACATCAGATTTCCTGTATTGTCTAACAGAGGGGACGTTAAAAAAAAAAAAAATTGTTTTCCCTTGTGTTGGTGCCACCCCCTGCAACCTGGCTCACCAGGCATTTGCTCTCCAGTGCCTAAGGGCAAATACAGCCCTGCCTGTACTATACGAGTAAATATCACAGAATCCACAATTCACAATAGGTGATGTCACAGCTCGCCTCCTCCTCCTGTACAATGACTGATAACACCTCTATATACAGTAGATAACACAGGATCCACCATTCACAATTGGTGATGTCACAGTTCATCTCCTCCTCCTTTTCGAACCTCTATACCCAACTCAATGTCACAGCGATGATAAACAAGGATCAAAAGACCACATTTTGGAAATTCTTGAGGGTCTTAGACATGTGACTTGCCTCTATCAGACTTTTATATATCCTGTGGGTATGCCTTTTTATTGACTCTTCAGGTTTACAGCAAATCGTTCACTCATGTACTCACCAATCCTTGTGACCTTCTCCACACTGGCCTCACTGTCCACATAGACATGACAAATGCCCTCACTGTGGCCCATAACCGGTATTCCCTTAGCTGCTTTCTCAATATCCCTGACCAGCTGAGAAGAGCCGCGTGGGATGATCAAATCAATAAGCTTATTCAAGCGACACAGATCCTCAACGTCTTCCCTGGTGTTCACCTTTAATACAGAGGGGACACAATGCACAGATTCAAGTCTATACATTCATTAAAATAAATCACACCAATAGAGATGTTATTTTATGACCCAATGCCGCACACATTTGTCACTCATCCAAGTATTGAAAGAACAATGATCCACTAGGTGTTCCATTGGACATTTAGTCAAATAACATCATGGTGGAGATTAAAATGTATAAATAAGTTATGAAAAAGGCCTCCATAATATATATATATTATATATATATATATATATTACATATATATATACATATATACATATATATATATATATTATATATACACACACACATAATATATATATATATATATATATATATAATGTATGTGTGTATATATATATATATATATATATATATATATATATATATATATATATAATACGCACACACATATACACACACATGTATGTTTTACAAATTTAAAAATTTTGCAACTAGCAATGAAAACAATCTGTAAAACGCAAAGTGTGAACATTTTTAAATATATCCAAGAGTAATTTTTATCCAAAAACACATGTATTTAAAAAAAACGTATATACAAAAAGTAATATAGTAATATAAATATAAAACTATAAAAAGTGTCAAAAAAATATAAAAATTAACAGAAAATTCCAATTTAAACAGGCACATATATAATAATAATAATAATAATAATAATAATAATAATAATAAATGTACCAGCTGGATGGCATCCTTAACTCCATGAATGGACAGCGCTTCTTGGGTGAGCCGGTATAGAGTCTGGTTGCTGTTGGACGCCTCTTTTCCACCTTTTAACAACAAACCATTCCCACTGGCGATAGCCAATGCAGAAACCTGGTAAAAAAACAAAAAGGGCACACATCAAGCACAATGGTCAGGATCCGCATAATAAATTTCCATGTGAAGGCCGTAAAAAGAACAACAAGTGTCTGGATATTTATAGTGTGTCTGCACTTTTAAAAACTTTTGCAAAGTCAAGTTTTGATCAATGGAGACTCCCACAGAAAAAAAAAGATGCACTCTTCCCAGCGCTGTGCTCCTCCAAAACTCAAAATGGGCCCATAGACTTTCCATTAAATCAGTCTTCAGTCTCCAGTTGTTTAAGTGACTACCCCTTAATTATAGAAATTGGTTGCAGTCTAGAACATCCACTGTTAATAATCCTAATATTTTTTTTTTTTAGAACTTTATACCTGGTCCTCTGTGGCAGAATAATCTATCGCTGACCACTATGAATGTACTGTAAGAATTACAGAATTTTAGACCTAATAAGGTTTTCCAGTGCAGCAGTAGGGAGAGCTGGGCTCTTCTCATTCATTATCAAATTAAACTTTTTGAGGTACCTGTGGAAGACAGTCTGGCCGAGACTCGAAGATAACAAGCAGGACTCCTATTGGAACAGTAACTTGTTCCAGTTCTAATTCCTTGGCGATCCGTGTTCTACGTATGACCCGACCCACACTGTCCTGGGAGGAGGCCGCGATCTGCCTAAGTCCTATGGCCAAGCTGTTCAGTTTTGCTGTTGAAAGGCTTAATCTTTTCAATAATGGAGCAGCCAGTCTTCCTAAAACAAAAGAATTTTTTTTAAAAATTAAGAAAAAAAAGCACCACCTTAGTTTGTCTATTTTTGACTGTCATGTTTCTCCTGCTAAATGGGATGTATGGAAATAACTCACCTTTATCCTCTGCGTCTTCCATGTCCTTCCTGTTTGCGGCCAGAATCTCATCTCTGTGATCGGTCAGTAAATCAGCAAGGTGATAAATGATTTCTGCTCTCTGTCATGGGAAGTTATAAAATGTTAGCTTCTATATATAATGCAGTATAATGTTTAATAAACTACCTACACATTGATTGCGATTCCTATTGTAAAATCTGTAACAAGATCCCCCACCTACTCTGTGATATATAAAACTGGGGATTATGTGACAAAGGGGTTCTGAGCTGTGGAGCGACTGTTTTCCGATTCCTGAATTATATCCTGATTTATACTCAAGAGCTGCACTCACTATTCTGCCTGTGTACATACATTACATTACTGCTCCTGAACTGATCCTGAGCTACCTAGTGTAATTATACTCCAGAGCTGCACCCCCTATTCTGCTGGTGCAGTCACTATGTACGGTAAATACATTATTTATCCTGTACTCATCCGGAGTTACCTCCTGTATTATACTCCAGAGCTGAACTCTCTATTCTGCTGGTGCAGTCACTGTGTACATACATTACATTACTGATCTGAGTTACATCCTGTATTATACTCCAGAGCTGCACTCACTATTCTGCTGGTGCAGTCACTGTGTACATACATTACATTACTGATCCTGAGTTACCTCCTGTATTATACTCCAGAGCTGCACTCACTATTCTGCTGGTGCAGTCACTGTGTACATACATTACATTACTGATCCTGAGTTACCTCCTGTATTATACTACGGAGTTCTACTCACTATTCTGCTGGTGCAGTCACTGTGTACATACTGTATGTTACTTGTTAATTCTGATCCTGAGATATATTTCCTATAAGTTACATCTCTGCTGCATATAACACAGTATTCTCAAGCGTACGTCAAAGGGAGAATAGTCAAATAAGATAAACACAGTCTTAGTTCTCACTGTAAGAATATTCTAAAAAGGTGCCAACTGGATCATTTCAACATTGCACCTACGAGATTAGCTGAGTTTGTCATTTGAAATTGACTATTCCTGATGTAGTGAAATGCATATTACTATTGACAACTACACAGTGGATGAAGAATCAGAATGAACAGGTCAGTTGATCATCTGCACAATACAGTCACAGCTACGATACCCCATCGACACTACAGCACACCAATTCCACTCTGCTACATATGGACTGTCTGGACATGCTCACCTGCTCTGGCTTTAGTGTTGCCAGACTCCTTCCACCTGTCCGCGCCATTTCAGCCTGTTGCTCCACAGTGGGCCCTAAAAACACAACAACAACAAACTACACATCAGATAAGACCTAGGGGTGAATGATAGAATGGAGAGAATGACACTATTGCAATAAAATACAAACATAAAAGAGCTTATTAAGTGCCATTAACTTGAACAAAAATGGCGCCGATGACATTATGATGTTGCACATCTGCGTCGACGTATGAACGATGCCTGCAAATCGTACAAGATTCAGCAGGTGTGTGGGGTCATAACATCCTCGGCACCGCTGGATACCACCATTAAGGGTGGAGTAATGGAGACTAACCAAAAAACTGGTATATAAAAGCTGGACATTTTTGTGCACATAACTGGGCTAAACATTTGTGACTTTTGGAGTCTGCTACAATATTTGCGTCTTGTTTGATTTGTCGTGGTATTCGTTGACTTTTTTGTGGCAAATCCTTGAAAATGGTGCACTTAGTTCCTAAATTTTGCAAAAAAAAAAAAAAAGGTTCCTTATATTAAACCTTCTTGGCCTTTAACACAAGGTTTTGGCACTTCTGCAAAGTGATACATTTTCTGAAAAACATCATGCAACAACAAATAAAAAAAAAAAAAAAAAAAAAAAAAAACCACACCTAAAAAAAGGGGGTTGGGGAGGAAGGGGGGACCGGAGTATAATTTTTTGACTTTTTTACATCAGTTGTAAAAGGCTGGAAAAAGTAAGCCCCACTCACCGTGACAAAGCTAAAAACAAAAATACGTCTATGCAAACATATAATGTAGGTTTGTTGTTTTGTTTAATAAAAACAAAACAAAAAGAGGACACAAATGATAGATATAATAGTATAAAGCGCAAATGGAAAACAGGTAAAAGTCAACCAAAATAACCCCACACAAATGTAATAATGGACCAGGCGTCTATACGCCGGCTCCACCACTTTTTGGAAAGGTAAAAAAGCAAAGCAAGAAAGCAATCCCATTGCAGCTGGGGCAGTTTTAGGACTATGGTGCAAGGGCAACCAAGGAGGTGCACCACAATCACAAAGAGGTGCGTGCCTGTTAACGAATTTGCTGAATCTTCCACCAGGGAACTTTTCATCAAGGTTGGTGTAAGAAACGCTAATCTTGGTGAATTGGGCCCATTAGGCTGGATTCATACTCAGTAGGCCTCATTTCTCAAAACTATCTTTGTTGCCCATAGCAGCCAATCACACCACAGCTTTCATTTTTCCCAAGCAGTTTAAACAATGAAAGCTGAGCTCTGATTGGCTGTTATGGGCACTTTGTACCTTGATTATGAGAAACTGCAGCGGCCTTCACTCAGTTTTATTTATTTTTTTTTGTTTCCAGCCAAAGCAAGGAGTGGGAGATATTAAAGGGAGGCCTTGTGTCTCCTTCCTACTGGATACACTTCTGGCTGTGGCTCAAAGCAAAAAAACTGCATCAAAAACCATGTGCACATTGAATGAGCTTTTTACCTCAGTATATGAGGTAAACGACAAAAATCAGAAGTGGAACAATCAGAGGAAAAGTATAATAGAAACACCTCACCACTTGTTTATTTATCACCCACTCCTGGTTTTGGCTACAAATACTGAGGTAAAAAACTCACCAAATACTCAATGAGTGCACATGGTCTCATTATTAGGTCAACTGTGTCTTAGGCCATGTTCACACATTGAGTATTTGGTGAGATTTTTTACCTCAGTGTTGTACCCAAAACCAGAAGAGGAACAATCAGAGGAAAAGTATGATAGAAACACATCACCACTTCTGTATTTATCACCCCAATCCTGGTTTTGTCTACAAATACTGAGGCAAAATCTCACCAAATACTCAGTGTGTGAACGTGGCCTAACTCTTAGGTCAGTTGTGTCTTAGGCCACGTTCACACGTTGGGCATTTGGTGAGTTTTTTACCTCAGTATTTGTAGCCAAAACCATTAGTGGGTGATAAATACAGAAGTGGTGACATGTTTCTATTATACTTTTCCTCCGATTATTTCATTCCTGCTTTTTGGCTACAATTACTGAGGTAAAAAACTCAAACACTCAGCATGTGCACATGGCCTAAAAGTGTTCTTATCAAGATATAAAAGGAAAAAAATACTACAGAAAATTAAACCACCCTTAATTTTTTCCATCTAATACAGTAATGCAATTTCCAGAACCTGGCTTTGCCCATTATGATCATTATGATTTTTTTGTGCGACTCACCAGCAGGTTTTACTTCAGAAAAAAAAGTGCCGACTTTTTTCCCTTCAACAATATCAGTAATCACATGGCCGGATATTTTTGGATGAGTCCCATTAGCAATCACAACAGATGTGCCGCCCTGAAGAGCCCACAGGGCAGCCTTCACCTAAAACAGGAAAAAAATAAACTATCCATGTTTCTAACTCATTTAATTTTATATTAGAACTTTTATATTGTAATAATTTCTTTTTAACTTTTTTTTAAACTCTTATATTATTATTAGTCATCTAGGGCATATGACCCTGCAAGCGTTTGGATCGCTTGTTCTATATACTGCAATGCTATAGTTTCACCATTTGTAGAGAAAATGAAGGAACAAGATGGCATGAACTACAGCTGCCCCCGGATGTCATGGGGATCCAATTGGCACTCTCATCACTCTAAAGGCCCAGTTACACACACAGATAATTGTGCAGAGATTGTTCACAGATCTCTGGTTGCAGTGAAATCATGGACACATTGTTCTATTTTGTGGCTGTGTACAAATGTAACAATGTGTTCATGATTTCACTGCAACCAGAGATCTGCAAACAATCTCTGCACAATTATCTGTGTGTGTGACTGGGCCTTAAGGGTTTGTGCATACATTTAGAATTTGGTGCAGAAATTTCAGCATCTCTTGGCAGGAAAAACCGCAGCTAAAATGTGTGCTTTTTCCCATGTTTTTGGTGCGTTTCTGCAGAGCTGTGGAGCCTGTGTCCATTTTGGTGGAGTCGGAACTGGATTCAGAGAAATTAGAGTCCGAGCTGAAGTCGGAGGTTTGGCTTACTGACTCTACAGTCTTGTGTTTTTGCCACGTTTTGCCCTGCATTTTTGGTGCAGCTATTTCCCATTCATTAGAATGAGTGAAATCTGCCACAAAAATGCTGAAAGAAATGCTGCAGATTTATTTCCGCAATAAATCTGCAAGGAGAATTCTCAACGTGTGCAGGAAACTTCAGGATTCTCAGCGACTTTGCTGGTATCGGGAAACCCTTCAGGTTTTGTGACAAATCTGCAATCAAATACTTATCAAAAAAAATGCAACGTGTGCACACAGTCTAAGGCCTCTTTCACATATCCGTATCACCACAGACGTGTGAAGCCAGGCCGTTTAGGGGCGGGGCGTGCACACGTGTCATAGATGTGTGACACAATGTGTGCAGTCCGTGGTCTGTGGATAGCAGGCGGACAGCCTGTCACCCGCATACTCACCTAACTCCAGCACCACTGCTCCTCTTACTTCTGGTCCGCTCTTGGGCTCAGTGAAGTGAAGTGAATATTCATGAGCCTAATGAGCGGCACCGGAAGTGAGAGGAACAGGCAGCACTGGGGCGAGGAGAGTATGAAATCCTTTATTTTGTAGTTTTAAAGTTGTGTCCTTGGTCCGTGCACACGGATGTTAGGGCCGCTTTACCACACCAACTTCTGTGTCCAACTTCTGAACAGATCTCTGGTTGCAGTGAAATCATGGACACATTGCTCCATTTTGGGGCTGTGTACAAATGTAACATGTCTCCATGATTTCACTGCAACCAGAGATCTGTTCAGAAGTTGGACACAGAAGTTGGTGTGTGTAAAGCGGCCCTTACACTGTGAACATCTGTGTGCAGGACGTTTGGACGTAAATGCCTCTGCAAAAAAAGAACATGTCACCGTGTGGAGCACACGGACACGCATGTGCACCACACGGAGACACGGTCTGTGCGGAAATACGGACGTGTGCACAGGACCATAGGGGTTCGTGTGTCCCCGTATGTCCGTGCCCCCGGCATATGTACGCACGGTCCACACACGTGCCGGAGGCACGGATATGTGAATGAGCCCTAACAGGCCATTAAAATGCACCTGTCAGGGATAGACATCAACACCAAAATGTTAAATAGCAGCGATTGGTGCTGGTAAGCGGAAGGCGGTGGCTGTATAACACAGCCAACATCTTTCGAGTGTCGTGCAGTCTCATTTCCTGAGCCCATGCCATACCTGACACAGACATAATATTACATACTAATTTGACAAAGTGTTAAATTATAGCCACACTCCAAAAAAGAGAGAGAAATAAAGTTATGTTTTGCTAAAAAGTTGCAATGGGGTGGGTATGTGCACACAACGTCCTTCAGTCTTCAGGACCTTCCAGAAAAAGAACTTTGAAAAGAGAAAAAAAAAAAAACTACATCAAGAACAATAAAAATATGCACAGCAATGTCAATTTTCCATCCTTTGTTACTACTTTTAATCTTTTCAAGCTTCGAAAGCAGTGAAGTGGCTGGTCCATTCTTCTGGCGACTTCTGCTTGGAAGCCTACACTATTTTATACTTAGAATAAGGAAAGAAAGCTGCCGGAAATGACGTCTAAACAGACATTAAAAAAGATTATAACATACTGCTGGGGTTTTCTTGAATCATCTTCCTATGTGGGTACCCCAGCGTCGAAAAGAAGCCGTGTGCACATACACTTTAACAGTACGCTGTTTCCTCTGAAGATCTACCTTAAAGCACCAGTCCAGCATTTGGAGTTGCGCTTTAAATGCAACCCCCCTGCCTGCAATCATATCGGAGTGATCTTGTTCCTGTAACGTCTGACGGGTCGAAAGTCAGAAGTTACGTCACAAGGTCTCCAAGCAAGTCTATGAGAACTAGAGCAAGAGCAGAATGAGGCTCTCACAGAGATGTATTGAGTTGTGACTATGAAACACTTAAGCTGCCAGCAGGTCACAAATCCCCGCAGACAGACCAGAGTGCCGCCGGAAAAATGTGAAGCCGCCAGAAGGTGAGTATCAGACCAGAGGGAGGGGGGCAGATTTAAAGCGGCAATCCAGTGGTGTGATAATAAAAAAAAAAAAACATTAAGAGTTGTGCTTTAAATGGGTTTGTCTAATCAGTGGCAATCGTTTTAAAATGTAGCCCAACTGATCCTGGTCCCAAATCTGGAAAATACAGCTGAAGCCACTTAGTATACAATTTTTTTTTATTCCTATGTGGCTGTACCTTGGCCTCCATGCCTCCCATGCCAACTCTTGATTTGGTTCCAAACGTCACCGACTGCTGGTCTCCCGGATAGAAAATGTCAATCAGTTTAGCATCATCTGATCCAGGAGGGCTGTCGAAAAGTCCTGCAAGCAAGAAGTGAAGAAAGCATTGCCAATAAAACCTTTCACATTGTAGAATGGAACAAATCTGCACATGAAAAGAAAAAAAGAAAAGAGCAACATAAAATAGCAAACAAAACAAAAACTGAAACAAAAAAGAAATAATGAATTGTATTTCAAATGGATAAACAGTTTAGCATCCGGTTTTTATGTTATAGAATTGCAATATATTCATAAACGGTTTGCTCTTGTAAAATTTTAATACCAGCTGATGCCATACAGATAAAAAAAAAAATCGTCCGAGTTTTCTAGATGAAAAACGTAATGGCCACTTTATACACACCAACTTATCTGTCCAACGTCTGACCAACTTACTGGTTGCAGTGAAATCATGGACACATTGTTCCATTTGTACACAGCCACAAAATGGAGCAATGTGTCCATGAGTTCACTGCAACCAGTAAGTTGGTCAGAAGTTGGACAGATAAGTTGGTGTGTGTAAAGTGGCCATCAGATTTATTTACAAGCTCGTGTGAACTTAGCCTTAAGGCAAGATTTTTTTCCCCTATCAGGTGCAGGTTAGTAACAGCTATAATATTTTCCATTTTAGTCCCCAAGCCGAGTTTGGGCAGTCTTTTGGACTTCTCTATAGCCAGAGTCATGGCAGAGCTCTAGAACATATGAATGTTGTTCAGTTTAGGCCGGTTTCACACCACGGTTTTTCAGCTGTCAGGCTATGTCCAGTGCTTTGCAGGAGGCAACGGACACACAGAACTGGAATATTAATATGCCCTCCGGTCCCGTTTGCAGCCGGATTCGGCAGAGCGCAGGTTCAGGAGCTGTCTCTGCTGAAATGACAGAATAGCGGCTAGTGGGGAGCTACCCACGGTTCTGAAATCTCAGCAGGGACAGCTCCAGGTGCTGAAGTTCAGCGCGTCTGGTGCTGAGCTTCAGCACCCGCCGTCCAGGATCCTGACAGATTCTCTGTTGGGTCCAGCGCGATCCGGCACTCCATAGACTCCCATGTTTAGGGGCGCCGGATTCAGGAGAATCCGTCAGGATCTGGTTTGGTTTAATTTTTTGCCCCGGACACAAAAATGCTGCCCCATTCTGTGTCCGGTGCAAAAAACAAATGCAGCCTGATGCTGCCGGACAGGGATAAAACCGGATGGCAAATCACTGCCATCCGGCACCATAGGGCTACATTGTGTCTAAATCGGGTCTGGGGCTGTCAGGTTCGCATCGGACAACCTCGGACCTGATCAAACCGTGGTGTGAAACTGGCCTTATAAGCCATTCAGATCACACCTTGACTCCATCAGGGGCCCTGACACTTAAGAAGCCTAAAGTGGTGTACAACCTAATCACAGAGTATAAATTAGGCTGGTTTACACTTGCATTTTTTTTTCTTGCGTCTCAATCCACCCAAATCCTAAACTATCCTGATCAGGCATGCATCTCTATACTTATAATGGGGCCGCCGGGACATCTGGTGGCGTCATGTTTTGGACGGATGCAGACGAGTGCGTCGATTTGAGCTACTGAGCCCCACCCCGGCCACATCAGGTTGTAATTTTGCATTGAAGAAAAATCCTTATTCGCCCAGATGCAACGTAATGCGTCTAAACGACATTGATTTCAATGAAGACGCATCCGGCTCAAGATAAATGAAGCAAAGCTGGGTCAGTATTTGACACACAGCATGCCGAGATTAGTTCTTGCATGCCTGGGGATTCAGTCCATTCATTCTCTCTTTCATTCATCGTCTCTCTGTCTTGACCAACCGTCATACAAATTACTGGTCAAAATGTAAATTCTACTGCAAAACGCAAGGACGGATAAGGACAAATTGCAAAACTGATACAACCGCAGTGAAAAAAACACTATGGTGTAATGTGTTTTGCAGGTACGTGTGCTTTCATCCTGATCAGGACGCAACACAGGTGTGAAACCAGCCTAAGGGAGGACACATTTCATTGACTTGTCTACAGAAGACCATTCCTGAAGTTACTTCATAAGTGGACAAAGGAACCCAGTGGTTATCTTCTATGCGGATATTCTCACATTATGTCCCATTCTCTGTTTTTTTTTTTTTTTTATGATGTGCACTAGTATGTTGCATTTCTGGTGTAATAATAGCAGGTCAAAAACTCATTTATTCTTGACTCATATTCTTAGAAAGTTTTATTATGCTTTGCCTCGTGATGGGAGAGTAAGTCAATGGGGTCATGTCCAGTTATCACTGCAGAATGTTGGCACAGAATACAGAAATCTAACAATATTACCTCCCACATCAGACAGGACGATGATTAGATCGGCCTTCATCTCCACAGCTAGCCGTGCTGCCAAGCTGTCATTGTCCTTGATGCTGATCACCTGAGGAATAAAATAAGGTGAGCGGAGAAAACCTACACCAAGGTGAAGACAGATGGGATATAGAAGAAATGGGGGACATGAAGGGGAGCCAGCAGCACAGAAGACCGAGTTCAGCCATACTGCATGCGAAGTTTGGGTTGAATGCAAGTCAAGGACAAAAAAAGGCAACAACCTAGAGAACTACACTACACACCTTGTATATTAAAGTTAGGAGATACCCACAGATTTGTTAAGGAAAAAGTCTCTTATCACACACCAAACTAGGGGAACAGTATGTGCTCATCCATTAAAAGATGTTCATGGATGCATCATAGCAAAGCATGCACTGTGCACATGAAGCAAAGACGTTAGTCTGCAGAAAAGATGACCATGGGCAAGTAGTTGATCTAGCCCTGATCTACCCCTAGCAGGACATTGTACTCCAACTTGTTTCTGCAATCATCGCCTTATTCCCAAGCACTACAACAGTGTTCTACCTCCAGAGCAAGAACATTGCTGTGGTACAAAGTAAAGACGAGCAAATCCATTTTGTTACGACTTTCTGCAGAATCTGACATTTTTGGGATTCGATTCTCTCTAATTCAGCGTATTGCTGGATTCCTCAGAGTTTGGGAAAGGATTAATAATAGAAAACTTCCTCTTACGCCACTCCAGTGCCGCAGGTCCACTGCCCTCTGTGCAGGTCCACAGACATTAGATCCATGTGGATAGAAGAAGATAACACACTGCGGCAACGTAGACAAAACAGAGACCAAATGTTTCGGAGTCAAAGTGCTCCTTCCTCAAGATAAAGATCACTTTATGATTTTTGTCCTGAGGAGGGAGAACTTTGACTCTGAAATTTGGTCCTTGCATTATTCTACTTCAGCAGTTTTTTAAACCCTCTATCCACCCAACCTGCGCAGTCGTTTATTACTTGCTGGTATAGTGGTTGTGACAGTCACAACCACCAAAGTTGCACAAAGGGTTTAAAGACTGCGCTGCCAGACTTCACAGGACCTCAGAATCCAGGTGGCATTGAATGTTGAATAAAGGCTATGGGTTATGTGTCTATGCGTTTCTGGACTCTAATGACCACCCACTGTGCTGGATTGTCCTGATGAAGGGGCCATTAGAGCCCAGAGATGCGTAGATAAGTAAACCATAGCCTTTATTCAACATTTAATGCCTCCTGGATTCTGATGTCCTGTGAAGTCTGGCAGCGCAGTCTTTAACCCCTTCTGCTACTGATGGCATGATTTTTCGTGCTGGGGAATGCTGCGGCTGTGAATTGCATATACAGTGGTTGTGACTCATCACAACCACGAAAGGTGAGCCTTGTTATTGAGAATTTTAGACATATTTCTCCAAGATAAGACCCTATTGCACTTTTTTTTTTACTCCCTTCTCTATAGTTGGTTTGCACAACGTGAGCCATCCTGATCTACAGGTGCATCTCAGTGTAATAGAATGTCATTAAAAAGTTAATTTTTGTCAGTAATTCAATACAAAAAGTGAAACGCATATATTATATAGAGTCGTTACACACAGAGTGTTCTATTGCATGTGTTTATTTCTGTTAATGTTGATGATTATGGCTTACAGCCAATGAAAACTGAAAGTAGGGAGTATAAAGTGTTAAAAACCACGCTGCCGTATTCCACGAGACATCAAAGAGTGAATATAATATTGATTTATTGGTAAGCGTGTTTCAGGGCTCCAAGAAACTCCCTATAACATGGCAATATGATATTCTAATTCATGGACATGCACTAGTATATTAGGTTCCTTTTCTATACGTTTTTCTATTAATTACGGACTAATTCATTCCAATTTTGTTTCACTATAACCCCAGATAAGAACCTATCTTTGCTTTCTTCTCTCCCCCCTTTTTATTATCTTCAGATATTATGAGGTACATTGTGCCCCCACATGAATGGATGAGGAACAGAAAGCTGGAAGAACATAAGACAAGTGCAGAGAACAGGGAAGCTGCAGCAGAGACAGAGGCGGCCAAAGAACAGCCGAGGAGCAATTTCGATTTGGACTGAATCCATCCGAATAGAATTTGAGGCGATAGTTTCATCTCTAGTGTCAGGGAGCATAAAGGTCTGCAGGAACAAGAGAGACCTGTCTGTATTATATTTAGGCATAGGAGCGGTGCTGTGCAAGATCTATCTGCACCTGTGTATGCACTATTCTTTACTTAAACTAAAGGCTTTAGTGTCCCGTGATTAGCATTACAATGTCACATGTACATGCCCTCTGCTGTAAATGACACATCACAGTCAATACACAATCTCTATAGAGAGCCTGCTGTGGGCAGGGACAGCTCTCCCAGCTCTGCTGTGTCTCTAGAACTAAATTCTTTGATTATGTGAGAGCGGCTGCAGACAGATCCATGTGTATCTATGTGATACACTGATTCAGGGTTTATTTGCCACAGTATGATGCTGTCAGCTGAGGTAGCAAAAACCTGCTGACAGATTCATTTTAAATATACTTTGGTTGCAAAAGTCGACTGTTTAGAGTGTTGACTATTTCCTATGTAGAGTCATTTGATAGTCCTGCTCTTTGTTACAGATTACGGCCCTTTGCTGCACACATACGTCACCTACTTTCGCCATCTTCAGCACTCGTGTTAGTTAGCCATGCCATGCACTATTAGTACAGCGGCTCCGCATGCAGCCGGACACCCATAGAAATACTTCACCCACATTTACCCCCTGCAGGTCACTGTTGGGTTCTGGAGGAGGTACGACGGCGTCGTTGGTATTGATGATTGGCACAATGTTCATCCGCAGCAGCTCATGTAAGGTGCCATTTAAATTCCGTCTTTTCTGCTCATCATGGAAATCCAGGTTCGTCACCAAGATCTTAAAGACGGAAATAAAATCACGTGCAAAGTCAACTTTTTTTCTAAAGGACCGTTTAAGTCAGTGACCTATACCCCATTGTGCCAGATGACCCGACCGCAGGCGACAAGCCCGGGGCTAGCTTTCCAGCCAAGTCTCCTCCCGCACCAATGAGTCTTTTCAGGTGAAATCACAGACAGAACAGCAATATAAATATCACATATTCCAGATAGCGTGTGACTCAGCCGTCTGCAGTGCAGGAGGGTAATAAAGCCTGGCTTATCAATGCTAAGTGTCTGCTTTCTAATAAGGACACGGAGGGCACGAGGTTCAGCAAACAAGCATGCAAGTAGGCAACTACTTATAAAGCAATTCCCTAAAATATATTATTGCCACTCTTCTTTTACAAAAGGAAACCAATCCGAGAATGAATACTTCTCCCCCATCAGCAGCCACAGGTAGCACTACAAAAAGAACGAGTGCAGCTCCTGAAGCAGAGTACAGGCTGCGGAGGAGGTCTATGCAATTGCTTAAAGGGTTATGCCATATTTTTCAGACTATAGGACACACTTTTTTCCCTCAATATGTATGGAGGAAAGTGGGAGGTGGGTCTTCTAGTCTGGATGTACCTAGCAGTAGCTGGCGAGGGGCATGCACATCTTCAAGTCTAGTGTTAGATTTTAAGATGGGATAGCGCATGCGCTGCCTCAGGCGCCACTTGAGGATTCTACAGACTGATTCAAAGTTGGCACAATTAAAGAGCTAGTCTGAGACCCGCAAATTATTTCCCGACTTCCTATCTAATATATCCCTCTACTCTAAGCTATTTTCTAGTATTCTTCCTTTATTAATTCCCTACGGTTCCCGCAGTACACCAACAGCTGCTTTTTTTTTCTATTTCCACCTTGATGACGTCCCGTGTGAGTGCCCCACTGCATGCTGGGATTCTCACACGGCTGTCAGACAGGCCCAAGGCACTACCTCGGCCCCTCCCTGAAACACAGAGTCACTGTGATGCTGGTTCCAGGGGCAGGGCTTTGGAAATATTTATAAAAGGTCTCCACCCCTTCTTCCCCTTCCTCCCTGCAGTGTGCGTTCTTTGCCCAACCATCGCCCACTCCTACCTACACCCTAAAGTGTGGTGTGACAACTTTACAAACTGCAGCGTTTCTCCCTCTGTGCCACCGCTTCAGACTGGCCATACAGAGAGCATAGAGAGCTTCAGACCGGCTGTCTAGAGAGCACCGCCCAAGGTATCCTGGGGCATATGCATATTGATGAGCCAGCTCATTAATATGCATAAGCCCCGGGATACCTACTAAGGTCACTTGTGGGTGGTGCTTGTGATGACTGCACGGCCGGTCTGACGCGATGGCACAGACAGAGAAATACATAGATCGGGGGGGCAAAGAACGCACACTGCAGAGAGGAGGAAAGAAGTGGGGGGGCTGAGACACCAGACTGTGGGAAAGGAAGAAGAGAGGTGGGGCAAAGAGATTACTCTGCGGGAAGGGGAGCGGGCGGCGGTTCGGGAGTTTGCTGGGGACCTTATAAAACATTTGGACAGCCCGCCCCTGGGACCAGCCCCACAGTGACGCTGTGTTTAAGGCAGGGACTGAGGAAGTGCCTGGGCCTGTCTGACAGCCATGTCGGGATCCCAGCATACAGCAGGGCACTCACATGGGACATCATCGGGGAGAAGATACAAAAAATAACAACAACAGCAGTTAGCGTACAGATGGAACTGTAGGGAATTAATAAAGGAAGAATATTAGAAAATAGCTTAGATCAGAGGGATATATTAGATAGGAAGTTAGGAAAGAAGTTGCTGATCTTGGACTACCCCTTTAAACAACAAAGCCACCAGTAAGCCTAACTTCTTACTACAGGAGCCTTCGGCAGATTCATTTTCTAAGGCCAGTGGCAAGCAGGGTAATTGGGCGGTTGGGGTGGAATAAGGGACCTGTAACCCCCAGTAATAGGATGTATAGTATTAGAGGCGAGTATTCATGTCAATGGTGACCGACTCGATAGACGCATGTGGTCTTCTAGCCCTAGCCGTTGGCTCCTAGCCCTGGATCACAGAAGGCCCCAGCCCTATCACTCTATGGGCATGTTCTCTTTCTTGTATCACCACTTACCTGAGCTGCACATATACTGTACTGGGTAAACATGGCTTCATAGAGTGCCATGAGCCCGCTCTGACCCGCCGCGGCACAAGCTCGGGCCTCCAGAACCGGAACTTGCTAAACAAAGCAAAGTTTGGGAGAATTAGAATGTGTACCGAAATTTGCTTAATTTCCTAGACATTCATACTATGGTTGTGGCGCTCACCATGTCCTTCAGCTGATTCTGTCCCGAATGCAAAGCTTGCCGCACACTCTGAGACAAGAGGATTTCATGGCGGAGACGTTGCTTCCCAAATGCCACGGCCCCACTGGTGACAATCATCATCTCCCGACCCTGATTCTGCAGAACGGATACCTGCAGCAGAAGAAGGTCCAAGTAATACCCTGTGGCACACACCGACCCTATACTAGAACAATGTGGAACCTGCAATTTATAATCCCCAATAATTCTTCTTTTAACAAGTTTCTAGCTTCATTAGTGGGAGTAGAACTCCCGGAAGATAATGCAGAACTTTGTTGTTTCCATAGGTAAAAAAAGATTTGTCACAATGCAAAGCACATACAATATATAGAGATCTTAGACATGACAATCATGGTGTGCTTACTTGGAAATCCACATGAATAGCTGTACAATCCTGATATTAAAATGATATATTTTTTAAATTAGCTAAAGAGTGGGAAAGCTCACGAGCCGAGGTGAATTCAGTCTGCAGCTTGTACTGAGCAGTGAGAGATCTCAGCCGGGAAGAGGGACAGTGAGAAGCTGTCAATCAGGTTAGGTGGTGAGGACCAAGTGTAACCTTTCAGCCATTCTCACATGGATGATCAAAGTAAATACAGCATTCTCATCACGTCTAAAAGCTATTTATCAAAATGAAAATGAGTGACAGATCAGACTTTAAGATCTAGATGCACTATGTGAGTCCAGGTGCTGAGACACATTAGTTGGTGAAAGGAATTGGCACAAACCCTTCCCTAAGCACCGAGCCTTTTTGGCTGTGATTGCCTTACCTTAGGTAGTAGCAACGCATGGGATCATAGAAGTCTTCAAGTCCACACACCACAAACCCTGTCTACCCAAGGAGATCCAATCAGAGCGCTTGGCTAAGTCCTTCTGCCCCTTCTTCTCAGGGATTAGTGGGGCCTCAATTCCAGAACCCCCAATGATAAAAACTTCTAACATGTCACTATAACATTAAATTTGTCATGGACCGAGGAAAAGTGGATTCCATTACTCCAGTGTGAACGGAGCCTAAATAATCATGTGAATTCAAGGTATCGAAAGCCACAGGACCTCGCAGGATTAATCACCATCTGTGGTCATGGTTAGAATGATAGCCCCTGTATTGATCAAAATGCAAGATCATTTTATTTTATAGTTGTGTGTACAGTCCACAAATGGACACTATACACCCAGGAATGAGTCGAGCTTATCCATTATTACAGATCCAAACTGAACCCCGAAATTAGGGGGACACTTATCCTGTCCCCATGTATACCACCAGGTCAGTAATGGCTTACAGTTATATGTGTGTACATACAATTTAAAATAAAGTAAAAAATAAATTAAATAAGTCAAAAATTCATATTATAATCCTTAAAGCAGCACTACTGAGGGTTTTTTTTTTTTTAATTTGCTCACTGTAGTGGTACTTAAAATTTAAGTCCCCTACCCCCGGTCTTCTACTCACTGGCCATCTCTGTTTCCAGTGTCCTTCCAGTCAGTCTCCTGCGAGTTGTGACCTGCCGGCAGTTCCAGTATTTTATGGAGCACACCCGAGGTTAAAGTCTATAGAAGCCTCTTTCTGGCTCTCATAGATTTGTACTGGGCACTCGTGACATAACTTCTGACTTCCATACAGTCAAACATAATGGGCACAAGATGGCTCCACGGGACCAAAGTGGTGCCGAACAAAGGGGAGGGTGAGTATAATACAGGGGGGCAGAAGACTTAGATTAGAATTAAGTACCACCAACACTGAAAAAAAATGCTGGAGTGCTGCTTTAATATTTTCTTTGGTTATATGTAGACTTCATAACACCCTGGGGTACCTGAGGCCATTCAGTCAATGACTGTAGAGTCCAAAAGGCAACTTTAACAACTATTTGCCTTTACAGCAGACCGGTCATCAGATTTCACAACACAAACTATAGAACTTAAGGAAAAAAATCTCGTAGACCTGAAAAGGCCGGTGTACTTACTCTGAAAGTCCACGTCAGAATGTCTGTGTAATCCTGATATTAAAATTAGCATTTTCCAAGTAGTAACTAAATTCCCCAAAATTTTCTTTTTTATCAGATGGCAAAACTTGAAGGGTTTTACAGCAACTCCGACATTCATTTTTTTTTTCAAGGTAAGTACAACAGCCTCATCAGGTCTAAAAATGAGGCAATAGTTAAGCTTTAAAGATGAAACCACACCAAGGGGACTCACCTGCTCAACAATAGACGCCAACCGACCTAGCGCCAGCCCGCACTCGTCTCCTCGCGTCACCACCGCGCTCCCTAGCTTTACCACGATGCGCTTGGCATGTTTCAGCTCGCTCGGTGCGCAAATGGCTTTCCGTGAGAGCGGAGGAGAGGCATGGTCATAAATGGGATGTTGCTCAGTTGCCTTGAATGACGTTGAGCGGTGATGGAGGCCGGAACATCTGCAACACAAACCATAAAGTTAGAAGAACCACAACGGCCATCAGGCAAGAAACCAGTCAACGCCCCATGCCATGTGCTCCAAGTGATCGTTAGCGAAAAGTAGAAGGGGTCCAACCGGTAAACTGAAGGTTGTGCACTCGGTGGGGCAGGATCATTGGTGCTATGGCACTCTGGCACTGGAACTGGGGGTGTATGACACATACAATGCTCACCATGTAATAGTATATGTGTGACCGGACTAACTGCATTCACCCGACATACCCTTACACACAGCCCCAAGAAACAAAAACTTACTTACATGTTAAATGAGAAGATACTGTGGTCCGAACACGGGAAAACAAAGATCGTCCATTTGAGGAGCCCCTACAACTCAGTGCAGCCCGAGACAACATTGTGCTAAGGAAGAAAGACAGATCAGGAGTGGAGTGGAGTTAGATCAGTAAGAGTTTACAACATAATAACACACCCTTCAAGGCTGTAAAAGGAGTGACGGTGAAAAGAAATGAAAAAAAGAAAAGTTCAGAAGATAACGTTATACAGCTGAGAAAGTCTAAGGCTGGCTTCACACCACGGTAAGGTCCGGGGCTGTCCGGTGTAAACCAGACAGCCCCGGACCGGATTTTGGCCCCATAGTAGCCTATGGAGCCGGATGGCAGCTCTCTGCCATCTCGGTTTCCACATCTCAGGAAGAATCCAGGAGAATTCAGATTTTTCTCACCGGAGACAAAAACGTTGCTTGCAAAAAATCTCCCCAAATTGCCGTATACCGGATTCTCCTGGATTCCTAACATGGGAGCCTATGGGGCCGGATAGCCCCAGTCCAGGAGGATCCAGGAACCAGATACCTGCGGCTGCACGCCGCTGTTGTTTCAGGACCGCGGCTAGCTCCCAGCTAATCAGCAGCTGGAGCTGCGTCCGGCTGCACACCGAAACGGAGGGCATATTTGTCCTCCGGTTCTGTGTGCTGATCCGGTCCGGAGCGGTCAGCCCCGCATCAGACCTTACCGTGGTGTGAAGCTGCCCTGAGGCTGGTTTCACACTGCAGTTTTTTCCCTGATCAGGTTCGATCAGGTTTGTGAGCCAAAACCAGGAGAGGAACTTGCAGAGAAAAACTATCATTGAAAGATTGACCCCTGTTCTGAGTTTTGGAGACACTCCTGTTTTGATACAGAAACCTGATCGAACTGATCAAGAAAAAAACCGTGGTGTGAAGGGGGCCTAAGGCCGGCTTCACACTACATTTTTGTTCCTGTTCGTTGGATCCTGTTTTTTTACAGGATCCAACGAACAGGAACGGACAGCACCGGATCGGCAACTCCAGATGCCATTTCTGTGTCCGGTCCGGTATCCAGACTCAAAAATGGCAGCGGGGAGCCGAGCCGCTGTCGGCGCTGTGTAATATCACTTTAGTAGTGTATTTATATACATTGCTAAAGTGATATTAAATAAAAGGATGGTTAAAAATAAAAAATAATAAATATCACCCAGATCAGGGAGAAAAGTAAAGAACTGGATGCACCCGAAAGTGCCTGGGGACTCATTGAAAGTCAATGGGGCCGAAAACAGATCACACGGATTCCAAAAGACAGCAGTGGGACACCAGCCTTTGGCTATGTACACACACACACTTCTGCACCAAATACATGCAGCGTTTTTGATGCACATTTGCCGCCTTTTCAGTGCACATAGATGTAGTAATGACGGCTGGAAGTTAGTGGGACATGACCAGCTTAGGCGGTAGGCATGGTTTGGCATTGGTGGGAATGTCCTGAAGGAATAAACAGACATTTTTAAGTCCATGTGGCCATGGAGTGGTTTATAACAGAAGTGGGGGTCTGATCAATTGTGATCAATTATAGTGTGAATACGGCTGCCCCGCCACGCTCATCACCTAAGCTGGTCATGCCCACAAACATCCGACTGTTGTTACTACATGTATGGCTTATTCAGGGCTGGAAATCTGCAGCAAACACACACCAAGAATTGACACGCTGCAGATTTATTTCTGCACCAAATCCTCAAGGGAAAAATCGCAGCATGGGCACAAGACTCAGGATTCTCATTGACTTTGCTGGCATAAGGCCCCCTTCACATCACGTTCTTTGCATATCCGTGGTGATCCTTGAATGTCATGGATCAGACGGACAGGCACGAATCGGTGCCAACAGATGCCACTGATGCCCACGGATCCATGTTTTCCATGGATCCACCATCAGTTAGCAGAGATAGGGCAGTACCTTGCTTCTGGGCATGCGCAGTACACAAATTAGATCCGGATCCGATTTTTTGTCAAATCCGGTTTGATCTGTTGCCATAGAGGTCTATGTTATTTATTTGAAACAGACAGCAATTGGATCAGTTTCTTCCGATTTTTCAAGGCAGGCCAGTATCGAGCAGCTGATTTTGGGAAGGAAATAAGCTGACACAACGGATGCCAATAAAGGACCAATCCATGCACATTCGTGCCTATAGGGATAGATGAGGCCAAATCAGATCTGTGGCTATCAGTTTTACAACGGACAGACACGGATCCACAAAAACGTGATGTGAAGGGACCTAAGGATAGGTATGGAGATGTGACAAAACTGCACCAAAAAATGCATTAAAAAAATGCACTGTACCTACTGAGACAGATTCGCCATTCAGTATTCTCGGAAAGCTGGATGACAACTTCTTCAGAGATATATCAAGGGCACACTGGCTGTCACTTGGCGTCAGAAACACTAAAATCAGGACAGTTTGACAGTAAAGACTGAGCAAGGTTTCCTATCTGCTGACCTGTGTGCCACGTTACACACCAGCTATATCATCTGTAAACCCTGCATGCCCTGCCGCCCTCTGACCATCCGCTACCCTCGCTGTCTGCCCGATGACTCCTACCCACATCATTTGCATTTGCAGTGAACGGCTTGAGGGATTCACACAGCGACCAATGAGAGAAGCAGAACGATGAACACACGGAGGATGATGAAACCCTCGTGCAGGATTGCAGATCAGAAAAAGAAAGAAACAATACACACCAATGGGAATGAAAACAAGAGGCAGGAAATAAAAGACAATATACAGCCTGCACCGAGAATGAAGGAAGGAGAAAGAAAAGGAAATGAGTAATTAATGACTCTCAGGCGAATTGTCGATTAGAACTCCAGCGTGTTCTAACAACACAATGTGGTGAAGCAAAAGCGAATCAGTAGCTTTAGGAAGTTATTAGGCTGGCTTCACACTGCGGGTCAGATCCGATTCCGAGGCTGTCAGGAGGGTGATAGCTAATATTCCCTCTGGTCCGGTGTGCACCCGCACGCAGCTGCCTGCCACTGATGAATCAGGACCGCGGCTGGCAGGGAGCTAAACAACTCAGCGAGCTGCAGGAGTCTGGTTCCCGGATCCTCCCGGACCGTGCAATCGGCCCCATAGGCTTCAATGTTAGGGAGCGCCGGATTGCCCCAGATCCTCCTGGATCTGGGCGAATCCGGGGCAATCCGGGAATTGCCAATTAGAGGAGATATTCTCCTCTCGGACACAAAAATGCTGCATTCGTGGGAGAATACTGAATTCTCCCGGATTGTCCCGGACAGATAGAAACCGGATGGCAGAGAGCTGCCATCCGGCTTCTACCCGGCCCCATAGCATACTATGGGGCCAAAATCCGATCCGGGGCTGTCCGGTTTACACGTACAGCTACGGATCGGAACCATCCCGCAATGTGAAGCCAGCCTTAGACGTTCATCAAGTGATGTTGCAACAGATCCAACACTTTCTGATCACCATTTTCTACTTTAACTTGGTGAATGGAAAAGAAGAAAACTGCAGTCCGGGCTATACCCGGCTGATACGAGGTCGATTGCACCTTTTGTTTCCCGTTCCATTTTGGGAAGAGTTTGTTATTTGAACAAACCAGAGTTCCCATGTCCAGTAATCCTCCGGTAGATCAAATCCAGCACAATCCATTGTGTAAAGGCAACATTTCGGTCCGTTTTGAAGAAATTGATTTCTGAGGGATCCGTTTATTTAACATTGGAGTCTATGGAAAACAAATCCGTTTTTCTGTTATCTGTAAAGAATTCGGTTTTTGGTACATTGAAGTCTATGGAGAATGGATTTGGTAACTGATCGCTATTTGTCCTCCGTCTTTCTGTCATTTGTAAAAGATCCGTTTTCTTTTTACTGGACCAGTTTCTAATGGAAGATAAACAGTTACCGGATCCGTTCTCCATAGACGCCAATGTTAAGTAAATGGATCCTGCAGAAATCAATTTTTTCAATACAGACAGACAAAAAGTTGTGTTTACACAATGGATCGTGCTGGATCCGATCTATCGGACAATTAGTGGGAATGTGAACTCAGCCTTAGTATCTTTTTGGGTGTAGCATATTTTCGTTGCATCGTATAGTATCAGCACAGTGGATGGATTAATAGAAATCTCCTGTCTACTGTGCTTCTCGTATCCATAACATAAACTGACCTGGGGTATGAACTTGCCAATTTCTCGTGTGGATTCTATGTCCAGAACACTACACAACCCTGATCATGGGCATGTACCCTTATTCCTCCCCAGTGGCGTAACTAGAAGCTCCTAGGCCCCGATGTGAAAATTTCAACAGGGCCCCAATTATTGAAGCTCTTTAATAATATTAGTCTTTTTCTATAGGCCAAATGGACCTTTGGGGCCCCCTAGGTTCCAGGGCCCAGGTGCGATTGCAACCCCTGCACCTATTGTAGTTACAGCCCTGGTTCGCTCTTACATCAGTTATGCACAGAGGAGCAAAGGGGATCCTATTTACAATGGTGTCCGTCAGTGTAGATTCAGAAGTTTTACTTCCATTTAAAAAACAAATACGGTAATAATGAACCCCATAACAATCAATGGGGGGTGCAGGGGGTCTACTTCCATTTGATACAACAGATTACTTATTGTTCTTTTCCTGTAACAGGACAGGTGGACTCAGTGGCGTAACTTAGAACTCATGAGCCCAAAGCAAAAGCTCCAATGGGGCCCCCAATTATTGCAAATCTTTAATAGCATTAGTCTTTTACTATAGGCCAAAGGGACTTTTTGGGGCCCCCTCGGCTGCAGGGCCCGGTGCGATGGCATCCCCTGCACCTGTTGTAGTTACGCCCCTGAGTAGACTAAATTTGGATGCGTTTGCTTGTCAATATTAAGTGGAGCCACTTTACGAAAATCTCCCAAGTATCCGGCACAATACCCAATGTGGTTGGACGCAATGCACTAAGTTAGACTGCACATGTGGACGATCCCTTTAAGGCGGGATCTACCATATAACAAGCCATCGTTCCGTGTGGTCACATGACCGCGCCGTGCTCCTGTGCAGATTAACATTCAGGTGATGCCGCGGGATTGAATTTGGAAGCAAAATTGTCAGTCCTGTGCCCAGGAAGCCTGAACCCTCCTGGACCGTCCCTTTAAATAATGGAACACTTTGCATTCGCCAGACACCCAAGAGAGAGGATGGAGCAATGCACACAGTGCGGCATTCTGCTACAAATAACCAAGGAAACCTCAAATACATGATACAAAATTAACTTCAGCACAACAAACACATAAGAGAGGAGCAGAGAGCACACTGGAGACAGAGAGATGGACACAGACAGGAAGCAGCAGGGAGTGATCACAGCCCGTCCTCACCTGTCACTGCAGGATCCCGGCAACAACAAGAAACACTGAGATGCCTTACAATTTATCCTGCACAAAATACTGTGCTAGCAGCATGATCTAGCGCGCATGAGCAGAGAACACGCGCAGGAGCCGGCGCGCAGGCGCAGAATGTTTCCTTCCTCCTGGCAGAAGCCGGCTTACTGAGCATGCGCGCTGCCGTGTACACGTGTCAGTGCGGGAGCGCGCGGCCATAGCCAATATGATAGGGACGAGCAAATCTGCAGGATGAGCTCCAACAACAAACTTTAAATATCAACCCCCTGCAGAAACAAACAGTTCCCATATCTTTGTCATTTTTACCATCTGGGTTCATTTATTATTATTATTATTATTATTATTATTATTAATAACCTAGATAATATTACTACTATTACTAATATTACTAATAATAATACTAATCAGAATACATTATTATTATTATTATATTATTATATGTGAATATATAATAATAATTTAACCCTGATACTACTACTACTAATATTAATCAGAATAATAATTAGAATATCAATTACATTAATTATTATAATCATTGTTAGTAATTAACCAGATATATATATATTACTTTACCAATAATAATATTTCATCATAATAATAATATCAGAATAAATATTATTATTTGTTATTGTGTTAATAATAATAATAATAATAATACATTAACCCAGATAATACTACTTACTTACTACTACTACTACTACTAATAATAATAAATATAATCAGAATAAATTATTATTAATATGAATTATAATAATTAGTTATTAATTGTATATTTTCATAGTACAGACAGTTACAGATACGATACTGTAAATGTTACAATATTCATTGGTGAATGGACAATGATTTAAACTATGTAATTTTTTCATATTTTTTTTTTTTTTCTCATAAATGTTTGGTCTTACTTGTAGTTTACACTGCAATACATAAAAACATTACAATCTCCTATGAAGCCGTGTCACAAGATGGGGCAGGGGCGGACATATCATTGGTGCAACCTGTGCAGCCCAACAGGGGCCAAAGCAGGTGAAAAAATGTATTCGAATATGCTAAAGAACTGCAAAGGGCCCAGTAAACTGTTTTTGCACAGGGGTACCTTTTCTGTCTGCGTCCACCAGTGTGGTGGGGCTACATTGGAACACCAAATGGTAGAAAAGGGAACGTTAATTTGGACCTTGGCTGCCACTGCAACCCATGGGCACTGTCAGGGCCGGAATCGGCACCCAACGCACCCGGGCAAGTGCCGGGGCCCAGACTGCTGGGGAGGGCCCACTGGGCCCCTGAGCACTGTATACTCGGGGGTCCCTGACCACTGCCCCCACACACCTCACCCTCGGGGGCCCCTGACCACTGCCCCCACATGTCATCTTCAGGGGTCCCCTTAGCGCTGCCTCCCCCTCTCTCCCTTCTAACCTTAGCGGCAGTCACTGATCTCAGCCTGTCATGTAGTGAGAGCTGCAGCCGCTCTATTTCGTGTGTGCGACGATACAGGAAATAGAGTGGCGCCGGCTGCAGCTCTCACTACATGACAGGCTGAGATCAGCGACTGCCGCTAAGGTTAGAAGGGAGAGAGGGGGAAGCAGGGCTAAGGGGGCCCCCGAAGATGACATGTGCGGGCAGCAGTAGGGGACCCCTGAGGATGACGTGTGGGGGAAGCTCTCAGAGGACCCCGAAGATGGCGTGTGGGGGCAGCTCTTGGCCCTCGAGGGTGAGATGTGTGGGGGTAAAGCTCAGGGGCCCTCGAGGGTGAGGTGTGTGGGGGCAACGCTCAGGGGCCTCCAAGGCTGAGATGTAGGGGAAGCACTCAGGGACCCCCGAGGCTGAGGTGTGTGGGGGCAGCGCACAGGGGCCCCCGAGGCTGAGGTGTGGGGGCAGCACTCTGGGGCCCCCAAGGGTGAGGTATGTGGGGGCAGCGCTCAGGTGCCCCCGAGGGTGGGGTGGGAGGCAGTGCTCAGGGGGACCCTAGGGGTGATGTGGGGGGCAGGCAGTGCTCAGGCGGCCCTCTGGGATGGGGTGGGGAGCAGTACTCAGGGGGCCCTGTCAGGGGCAAATTACACCCAGGAGGGAGACAGGTACTGGGGGGAGACAGGTGCAGGGGGAGACAGGTACTGAGGTGTGACAGGCGCAGGGGGGAAACAACATGCAGGGGGGAGACAGGTACTGGGGGTAGACAGCATGCAGGGGGAAGACAGGTACTGGTGTAGATAGCATGCAGAGGGGAGAGAGGTACTGGGGGGAGACAGCGTGCAGGGGGAAGACAGCATGCAGTAGGAAGACAGTGTGCAGGGGGGAGACAGCGTGCAGGGGAGAGACAGGTGCAGGGGGGAAACAGCGTGCAGGGGGAAGTCAGGTACTGGGGGGAGACATAGCATGTAGGGGGGAGACAAGTGCACAGAAAGGAGACAGGCGTATGGAGGACACAGCGTATAGGGGGGGACAGGTGCAGGGGGAAGATAACGTGCAGGTGGAGATGTGGCGCCCCTGCGACCAGGGTGGCCACAGGTAGGAACTGCAGCCAGGCAGGTGGAGACAGGATTTGCACAAACCACCTTTATACATATACCCACTGACACAAGACCCAACCGGGAGCCTGGGACTCTAGGTGGGCAAGGGGTGGTAGGGCCAGTCACAGTGGGTGGGACGTAGTCAAGGTGACGGACGGGTACAAAAGGGGAAAACTAGGAGGAGTTAGTTAATAGGCCAGAGTGAGCCGAGCAGTAAAGACAAGGACAGAGAGAAACGTCCCTGAAGGTTGCGGGCTCCCTGGAGGCGCAGAATCCTGCGAGGCACAGTCCCCTGGAGAGAAAGCCCGCTCCACAGCCTGTAACCCAAGGGAAGGGGAAAGACCGGAACAGTGCAGCTGGGTCTGAGGAAAACGGCAGCGGTGGCAGAGGACGACCGGAGGGAAGGACCCCTGAAGTACACGGTAGTTACACAGGTAGGAAAGAGCCCAGTGATCCCCTGCAACATAGGGACACCCAAGGCTAGGCTGGGACCAGAGAGTCGGCTCTGAGGTGACTGTAACTACATGCTGGATCACAGACCAAGTCTGACCTCCTACGGGCTGGAGGGACAGCAGCATATAGGACCAGGCTTGCCACCCACACACCGGGGGAAGCCAAACAAGTGACCGAGTTGCCACCATACAACCCACAGGGAGAGAAGTGTAGGGAAGAGTCTGAAAGGTATAAAGAAAGAGAAGGGTCTCAGAAGGAAAACCTGGCTGCAGAAGGGTTAACTGAAAGCACGGAGTTAACTTGGTGAATGAACTGTACTTGTGAACTGTACTGAAGGAAACTGCCAGTAAAACCCGGTGAACCCTGCTAAAGTCTCCGGTGTGTGATTCCCTGCATGATAAACGGTTATATATACATTACACCCTATCAGGAGCTGCCCGACCCACGGTGGGTTCCTCCATCTGGATGCTGCACCATCCATCCTCCTGGCAGGAACAGCAGCAGCGGTGGTTCCCTCACTAACCACAACCCGTGGATGGCGTCACGACAATCCCAGTAAATAACAGCTTTACTTGTGGGCTCGGGACACGGTCCGGACCAAGACTGCCGTGATAACCCCCGTGATACGCCGGTCCAATACCGAGTACCCTGTCCCAGTGGGCTCCACAACTTGGCGTCACGAACAGGATGGACCAACAGAACCAGACCCCCGTGTGCCTAAAACTCGAAATTTGGACTGTTCTACTAAATCTGCGCTTAATAGCGGCCATAGGAGCCTGAGACCAATTGCAGAGGAGGCGTGCCAAGACCCCCATCGTGGGCCGGTCTGGTCCAGAGCGGGAAAAGAAAGGTCCGCCCTGGCTCCCCTTAACTCTGGGGGAGCCAGCCATCAATCCAAAAGAAGATCCACCGCCCCAAACTCCGGCTACCAATGATGATATGGCGGGAGTCGAAGAGAATGCCCAAAGAAGGCGGGGCGAGGGACAGAATGGCGTGCGGAAGCCATTGCTGGACATCCGGATGGAAGGAGAGGACACCAGGCTGGATAGTGTGATTGGGAGACCCAAGTTGATTCCAGAGGGCCCACAAGAATTGATCGTGGAGGAACCCGGCCAGGAAAAGACACTTGGTGACCAAGAAGGTATGGCAGAAGGCAGCAGAAAGAATCCGGAGGTCCGAAACACCCGGCGGGGTGTACTGAGACTGTTGCCTCAACAACCAACACGTGTTCAAGCTGAACTGAGAACCTGGATTCGGATTGATTGTAGCCTGTACCAGCAGTTCCTGACCGTCCACAGGTACTGCACCCCAAACAGCAGGTGTAGTGCCTCGTGGTTATGAGTTTTGGGTTCCCCTTAATAGAGTCTGTTTTCACACACACAGGACTAGGCCACCTTAGTATAGAAGGACTGATTATTCAGTAAGTCCCAGGGGGTGGAGCCTAGGCTAGAGTGGGAAAATCAGGAAGTGAGGAGAGTTTTAGTTCAGTTAGTGCTGGGAAGGCAGCTAGAGAGGATGTGCCTGGCAGGCTGCTGACAGGAGGGCTCCTCTCTCCAAGAGGGTGACCCAGAACAGAGGGGGACGATCCAGGACTGGTTGGAGTCGGCTGGAAACGTCTGGGGACAGCAACCGGCATACCGGAGCCGAGGTAGTGAGTGGTCTATCCCTCACTGCGAACCGCACGACTACGGGACCAGAATAAGGCAGCCGTAGTGCCACAAAGAGGCACCTCCACCTCAGTCCCAAAACAGGTCCACTCTAGATAACGGGTCAAATTCCGGTGGCTGGAGGATTTGCTGGGTGTCGCTCCCGTCCGTACCAGTAAAGTTACCTTTACACGCGGCAACTTTTCTAGGAATTTCACTGGCAACTTACTGGTTGCAGTGAAATCATGGAGACATTGTTCCATTTGTACACAGCAACAAGATACAACAATGTGTCCATGATTTCCCTGCAACCAGTAAGTTGCCAGTGAAATTCCTAGAAAAGTTGCCGCGTGAAAGGTACCCTAAGGAACAAGCCGTATCTACTAGTAACACACCAGGACACTGGCGAGGTGCTCTGCAAAGTTGGTTAAGGAAGTGAAAGACAAAAGGAAGGACACTGACAGACTCTATTAGGCAACCCAAAACCTGTGGCTACGTTCCCGTTAAACCAGACCGTTACTGTGTACTATAACATCTGCCAGTACCAGTAAAGTGAAGTCTCCCGTGTGTGATTCCCTGCATGATAAACTGTTATATATACATTACACCCTGTCAGGAGCTGCCCAACCCATGGCGGGCTCCTCAATCCAGCTGCAGCACCATCCATCCTCCTGGAAAGAACAGCAGCAGTGGTGGTCCCCTCACTGACCACAACCCGTGGGTGGCATCACGACAATCCCTGTAAATAACAGTGACTCACCGTGGGCCGGGGACTCCGGTTTAGACAGGCGATGCTTCCTTCCTCCTTGTCACGGGTGGACCGCGCCTGCCGGTAGTGGGGCCCGGTGTAGTGCAGATCAAAAGGGTTGAAGACGTCTTGGTGGAACAGATTGAAGGGGTTTTTTAATTTATTCGTGACGCCACCTATGAGAAGATTCGGTAAGGGCTACCGACGCTGCGGAGCCCCCGGGGGATGGATAGCAACAAGATGTTACGCTCCCCACAGGCTGAGCGGTGATCCCCGGAGGCTGGAGCTGTTTAAGATGTTGTGCGGCAGCTGCGGTTACCTTGTAGTGCGGACGGGCAGTTCATAAGGAAGCACAGACACAGAAAGTCTCTATAACGGGTCTTTACTGTAACCAGTAGGCAGTACATGGCATACAGTGGTTGAGTAGTAGACCGGGTGGACTCAGCAGTGATAGTGTCCCTCAGAGATCCGCAAGTGTTCCTCCTTTCTACCTAACTTGATTGCCAGCGTCGCCCAGGAATACCAGGTCGGGTACGGGGAGGCTGCTTCAATGCCCTATCCATGATGTACGTTCTGGATTCTTTGGGGAGCCTTGGATCCCTCGGTGGGTACACCGCTGGTTAGACGACTGGAAACTGGCTGGTGGTGGGGTGCTCCTGTAAAGCTGCTCCTCCACTCTTCTGGTTCGCGTAGCAGAGGTGAACTGCTGCCAGCTTCGGTACCAGTGAACCGGCTGTAGGTCGTAGGCACGGGAGTCTTTTGGGAACCCGTGTAGATAATGCCCAATCCCGGTAGTTAAGGCCTCAGGTGCTGACATCCGACCGGTGATGGCCCAGGGGCCCGCACGGGGTGCGGAGCCCCCGCTCCTCTCCAAGCTCTGTGTTCTAGGTCCTTCTCTAGATCCAGGCTCTACTCTTCTCCTGGTCTAGACTATTGTGTTCTGTTACTCTACCCTAACACTCCACCCACCAGGACCTAGGATTGGCCCTCTGTTCTAGGTGTTGCATGTAGGGTTGGATCTCAGAGTTAACTGTATGACTGCTGTGTCAGAGAATATTGCGGCTGCAATACTCCCTTGTGACGCACTCGTTGCGGGGCGCCACAACAGCTTTACTTGTGGGCTCGGGACACGGTCAGGACCAAGACCGCCGTGATAACACCCGTGATACCCCGGTCCAGTACCGAGTACCCCATCCCAGTGGGCTCCACAGAGACAGGTGCAATGAAGAGACACAGCGCGCAGGGGGAGATAGGT
Source organism: Allobates femoralis (assembly GCA_033576535.1). Taxonomy (NCBI): domain Eukaryota; kingdom Metazoa; phylum Chordata; class Amphibia; order Anura; family Aromobatidae; genus Allobates; species Allobates femoralis. The sequence continues at coordinate 39,769,349 of JARQOC010000006.1, read as the reverse complement.
GCGCAGGGGGGACACAGCGCATGTTGAGCCCCAGGCTTTGGGGTACTCGGGTATCAGGCTCCAAGGGGTTAACTGTGTCACTGGGAGTGGTGGCCGCACCTGATCCCGTGTCCTGGGGGACTTCTTTGAAAAGGGAATATTTACAGGGGATGTTATATACAAGATATTATGACGCCTTATATACAAGATGTCGTGACGCCACCTGTAGTTTCTGGTGAGGTGTCACCAGCGCCGCCACAGTCCGCCGGAGGTAGATGGTAATGCGGCAAGTTGGCAAAGTCCTCTACAGGTGGGGCTGTACCTCCGGGGCAGCGTTACTGTATGGAGAACAAGTTCATTCAAATGAAACACAGGCACAGGCAAATTCACTTTTCCTCTGGGGACTTTACTGTTAACTTGCATTGGCATCATACAGAATTACAGTTCAGCACTTTTGATGTTATAGGAACAGGTAGCTTATCGGGTGGCTGCAGGTGGATCCCAGGTGGTATGGTGGAAGCCTTGGTGTGCCTTCTTTCACTAACCTGTGTCTGTTCCTTCCTGCTTTGCAGTTTTGATGTGAAGCCTGGTGACTTGAAATCAGCATGACCTCCTTTCCTCTCTCACCTTCACTGCCGTCGGGTAACCCTCTACTGTCTGGCCGCTCGTTCCTTTGGTGGTGCCTGGTACCCTCTTTGTATATGTAAATAAACAGAAAAGGATGCGCAATGGGTGCACCTGTATAAACAATTTCTTTCCCTAACTACCGTGTTTCCCCGAAAGTAAGGCCCCCCCGATTGTAAGGCCGCCTGGGGGTAAAGGGGGGGCCTGCTAATGTAAGGCCTCCCCCGATTATAAGGCCTTACAACCGGGGGGGCCAATGTAAGGCCCCTAGCGGGGGGGGGGGGGAGCGGGAGCGGGTCGCACGTCGCGTGCACCCGCTCATTACATATGCACTGCATCCCCCTGTCAATCAGCGACAGGGGGAGCAGTGCATTATACGGTATATATGGGCCCCCTCCTGCTGGCACACTACCCCCCTGTTCTGAGGCCCCCACCGCTGCTGCAGACATCTTACCCTCCAGGGTCTTCTTGCAGCAGCCAGCGCGTCGGTCCTCTGTCCTCGGCTGTCTCCCGGATCATGTGACCGGCCGGTCGCAGTCGCGATGACGTCATGCGCTGCGACGGGTCACATGATCCGGGAGACAGCCGAGGACAGAGGACCGACGCGCTGGCTGCTGCAAGAAGACCCTGGAGGGTAAGATGTCTGCAGCAGCAGCAGCGGTGGGGGCCTCAGAACAGGGGGGTAGTGTGCCAGCAGGAGGGGGCCCATATATACCGTATAATGCACTGCTCCCCCTGTCGCTGATTGACAGGGGGATGCAGTGCATATGTAATGAGCGGGCGCACGTGACGTGCGACCCGCTCCCGCAGTGTCCCAGCAGGAGGGGGCCTGTAGGCCACACTGCTGGGGCACCCAATGTAAGATCCCCCCCCCCCGAAAGTAAGACCGGGGGACCACTTTTGGCCCCCAAAAAAAGTAAGACAGGGTCTTACTTTCGGGGAAACATGGTAGTAAAAAAGCTGCTCACCTTGGAGGGCTGTGCACTGCCCTGCACAGCCCTGGTAAATCACTTGAAGTGTGGAGCTTAATCGCTCTCCCTGGAATCTCTGTGTGCTGCTGCCTGTGAGCTGCTTCCTCTGGCCCCAGCTCTGAACACGTGACCACTCAGACAGGAAAGGTCCTGTAGTTCCAGGCCTTCACCTCACACCACACAGGTCCTTTTGTTGATGTGCCTTCCAAGCTGCTCCTGCTGCTGATCCTCCATGAGAGAAACTAGAACATATGATTAATGCAAAGCAGTCTGTGGAGCGCTCAGGAAAGGCAGGCAGGGTGAATTATAGATAAAACTTAACTTTTTATTTTTCTCCTTCACAGCCACAACGCGTTTCCACTGACACAGCAGTCTTCCTCAGGTGGAATGGCCATTCCACCTGAGGAAGACTGCTGTGTCAGTGGAAACGCGTTGTGGCTGTGAAGGAGAAAAATAAAAAGTTAAGTTTTATCTATAATTCACCCTGCCTGCCTTTCCTGAGCGCTCCACAGACTGCTTTGCATTAATCATATGGTACCCTCCTTGTGGACTGCACTGGTGCCCGGGAGAATTGAAGACTCCACGGGAATCCGGATTCTCTGTCATGCTTGTAGCTATGGCAGTCTGCGGGCTCCGGTGCCCGGTAAGCTGTCTGGGAGAACCTAACGACGGCCCCTCTTCCCAGACCGGCTGCTCTCTTGGAAAGCTCCTTCTCCTTAGACCCTCTCTTCCTCTTCCATCTCTGCTCCTGGTCCCTCAGCCGAGTGACCTAGCAGAAAAACTAAGAGGCAAAGACTCCAAAAGCCCTTCTTGTTCTCCCTAGAGGTGATTTTATCCCCTCCCGGGTAACCTCCCACCGTGTATACTAGTGTAGAAGTGCTGGAAATGGGTCCCACCCACAATCCTAGGGTCCACCTGCAGCTGGAGTATCTGCACCTCTTTTACGGGTGCAGTACCCCTCTGTGACGCCTGCTTGGCGGGGCGCCACACGCACATGAAGGAGACAGGCGCAGGGGGAGACAGGTGTAGGGGAGAGACACAGCACAGGTAAGGGACAGGCTCAAGGGAGAGGCAGATACAGCGCACAGGGAAGAGAGACTGCACAGAGAGAGGAGAGACTGCACAAGGGAAGAGACATGCACAGAAAGGGGAGAGATAACGAACAAGGGGTGACAGGCACAGAGAGGGGAGAGACTGTGCGAAGGAGGGAGAGACTGCTCACAGGAGGGAGAGACAGTGCACAGAATGGGAGAGACAGACAATATATACATACAGACCACAGAAAAAAAACTGTATATCAAACATGTGGAAGTACTCTGCTATAATAAATAGTAATAAAAAGCAAGTGCTAGTAAAAAAACAGTATAAAAACAGGGTACTTAGTTAATACGTTTTTGCAAAAAAGTACGTAAGCCGTTCTACGTCTTCAACGTGACCCATATCAGAACGGTCCTATCTAAACTAATTTAAAACCGGATCCTGTATAGTATACCTCATGGATGGAGGGTGAAGAGAGGCCAGAATCCAACATGGACACGGTGTAGCAGATGGCTTATGTGTTATGTGGCGTTATGTTATCACGTTTGATATACAGTTTTTTCCTGTGGTCTAGATATTTGGTGTGAATGAACGTAGTCTTACACACCCGTTCACATTGTGCCCTGGCTCAGGTGCAGTTTTCTCATATTCAGTCTTTTAGCAAGACAGGGAGTGCCCCACCTGAGCCAGGCACATAAGCCATCTGCTACACCGTGTCCATGTTGGATTCTGGCCTCTCTTCACCCTGCATCCATGAGGTATACTATACAGGATCAGGTTTTAAATTAGTTTAGATAGGACCGTTCTGATATGGGTCACGTTGAAGACGTAGAACGGCTTACATACTTTTTTGCAAAAACGTATTAACTAAGTACCCTGTTTTTATACTGTTTTTTTACTAGCACCTGCTTTTTATTACTATTTATTATAGCAGAGTACTTCCACACGTTTGATATACAGTTTTTTTCTGTGGTCTAGATATTTGGTGTGAGTGAACGTAGTCTTACACACCCGTTCACATTGTGCCCTGGCTCAGGTGCAGTTTTCTAATATATACATACATACAACAGCAATATGTGCTAAAAGGGGCCCACTGAGAGTCTTTCGCCCGGGGTCCACGAAAACCTGGAGCCGGCCCTGCTTGTGGGATTAACTGGGGCTGGACATTTCTTCAAATGGTCACTTGAAACAGTTGCAATAGTATTCCATTATCTTTACTGATAACGCAAGTTTTTGAGTTGTCATAGTGTGACGGCATAACGGTGTAGGGTATCAGATTCCCAACTATTATTCAATTTGTTGGTTTTTCCTTTTCTTTTTAGCACTAAGTCTCCTGTAGCTATGGTTCAGCTGAGGCGTGCTTGTTGAAGTATTTTTCTTGTTTAGTTCTGCTGATTTCTAGGTTCCTTTCAACCTTTCTTGTACTTTCTGTACTGTTCTTGGCATTGGCTGACCCAATCTTCATCAGAAGAATCTTCTGTGGGTTCAATGGTTCCCATCTGTAAATCAATAGGCAATTTACCTGGTCTTGCTCGCATCAAGTAAGCAGGTGTGTAGTTGGTTGAACTGACAGGTATGTGGTTGTAGATGTCCACTAGATCTGGAAGTCTCTCAGGCCATTGATTCCTCTCATCAACTGGTAAGGTCTTGAGCATGTCAATGACAATGTGGTCCATCTTCTCACATAAACCGTTCGTCTGGGATGATGAGGTGTGGTGCGGATCTTTTTACACCCATATAGTCCTAAGAATTCTTGAAACAGAGCTGATTCGAAGGCTGGCCCTTGGTCAGTCAAGACTTGGTCTGGATACCCATGGGGGCGACAGAAGTAACTCTTGAACGCTTTGGCTGCTACCTCCGCAGTTAAGTCCTTAACTGGAACGACTACCAGGAATCTTGAATAGTGGTCAACAATGGTGAGAGCGTAAGTGTACCCGGTTCGACTTGGGGTAAGCTTCACGTGGTCGAGAGCAACTATTTCAAGAGGTTTGGTGGTAACAATTGGCTGCAACGGAGCTTTCTGAGTTAGGTGGTCTTTCCTTCGAAGGTATATATCTAAAGGGTTGAGAATGCGCAAATAGGGTCTTATCTTTTTTAGACAGATGTATGATGTGAATATTGGTATTGCTCACCTGATGTGGTTGTGTAGCACACAACCAGCGTAATCGCTCAGAAAAAACAGCTGCTGCAGGGACCGTACTTCCACAGGATGCGGTGCTCAAATCAAAAGGTTATTCGGACGAAGTACCTTTATGTCCGCGCTGCTGTCAGACCGGTATACCAATGACACTGGACGTCTAGGTATTGGAGATATAGATTTATTTCCTTATTTCCAACGCGTTTCGGAGCCACGTGCCGAGCTCCTTCCTCAGGGAACATCATTTCCTTCGAAGGTGACATGGTCCACAGTTTTTACACCACTTGTCAATTAAGCCTCGCATACCGACCCAGTAGAACCGATCCTTCAGGAGTGTCTCCAGCTTCTTCCATCCAAAGTGTCCGGCATCATCATGGTATGCTTCAAGGATCATCTGGACTTCAGTCTTGGGAACTACAATCTGCCAGATTAGTTTGTGGGTTCTTGGATTGAGGTATCTTCTGCATAGTTTACCTTGGTAGACGAACAACCTTCCTTTCTCTTTCCACAGGCGTTTAGCGGTTGGTGAGGCATCAGAGTCCATGTTGGCGTGTTCTTGAGTAATCAGCTCTCTTACTAGGCTGACATCTGGATCGTTAGCTTGTACCTCCTTCCAGTCATGGTGGGGTAAAGGGTTCATGGTCCTCTCTACACGTTTCTGGTCTCTCTGATGACACGTTACTGTACCTGTACGGTGGAAAGCAGGTAGTTCAATCTCTTCCAGGTCATCTATGTCTTATCCCTCTTCACGAAGGTTAGGCATTCTGGACAGGGTATCAGCATTGGCGTTCTTGTGACCTGCCCGGTACTTTACAGTGAAGTCGTAGTTAGCGAGTCTTGCTACCCAACGCTGTTCTAGGGCTCCCAGCTTTGCAGTCTCTAAATGAGTTAGAGGATTGTTGTCTGTGAAAGCTGTGAACGGAGCGGAAGCCAGGTAATGCTTGAAACGCTCTGTGATTGCCCAGACCAGGGCCAGGAACTCTAGCTTGAAGGAGCTGTAGTTCTCTGGGTTCCTTTCCGTGGGACGGAGCTTTCTGCTGGCGTAGGCTATCACCTTTCCTTGCCTGCTGGCGTTGAGCTAGGACGGCTCCTAAACCTTCATTGCTTGCATCGAGTGTACAATAGAAACGGGCGATTGTAATCAGGATAGGTCAGGATTTCTTCTCCAGTGAGAGCGTCTTTCAGCTTCTGGAAGGATTGTTCCTGTTCTGGTCCCCAGTGCAACGGGGGTCCCCTGATCTTGCCGTTTTTGGATTGACCTACTAAGAGATCTTGCATAGGCGCTGCTATCTTGGTATAGCCTTTGATGAATCGTCGGTAGTACCCGACCAGTCCTAGAAATTGACGTACCTCTTTGTGGTTGGTTGGTGCTGGCCAGTCCTTGATGACGGTTACTTTATCCGGATCCGGTGCTACGCCTTCAGCGCTGACCACGTGTCCTAGGTATTGGACATTGGGTTTCAGCAGGTGGCACTTGGATGGTTTCAGTTTCATCCCGTACTTGGACAGTGACTCGAACACTTCACTCAGGTGTTGGAGGTGATCTTCATACGTCTGAGAGTAGACAATGACATCATCAAGGTATAACAACACAGTCTCAAAGTTCTTGTGGCCCAAACAACACTCCATCAGTCTCTGAAATGTTCCTGGGGCATTGCACAACCCGAATGGCATACTGTTGAACTCGCATAGTCCCATAGGTGTCGTGAAGGCTGTCTTCTCACGATCCTCCTCTGCAACAGCAACCTGCCAGTACCCACTACTAAGATCTAATGTGGAGAAGTAGTTGGCAGACTTAAGTGCAGCTAGTGACTCTTCTATGCGTGGTAACAGGTATGCATCCTTGTGTGTGACTTTGTTGATTTGTCTGTAGTCTACGCACATCCTCATACTACCATCTTTCTTTTTAACCAGGACTAGTGGTGCTCCCCAGGGACTACAGCTATCCCTAATGACCCCTGCATTTTTCATGTCCTGAAGCATTTCTTTTGCTTTTTGGTAGTGTGTGGGTGGTATAGGCCTGTACCTTTCTTTGATAGGTGCATGGTTGCATGTGGGGATATGGTGTAGTACAACTTTAATCCTCCCAAAGTCAAGTGGGTGTTTGCTGAACACTTGTTCATACTCCCGAACTACCCGGTATACTCCATTTTTCTGGTGAGTAGGTGTATTGTCAGTTCCTACACTGAGCTCCTGACACCATTTCTCTAACTGATCTTTGGAGTGAGGGGGTTCATCAGTGACTGTTTGGTTTGAGGATTTTACATCAATTACAGCATCATCTTTAACTTGGTATAATTTTGCGACAGTTGCATATCTTGGCAGTCTGACTTCGTCATCACCATAATTCAATATGCATACGGGGACTCTCCCTTTTCTCACATCGACCAACCCTCTGGCTGTCAAGAGCGTAGGACTACTATCGGACATTACACGTTCTACTACAGCTTGGTAGTCCTGCCCTCTGAGGCCTATGGCTGCTCGACACTAGATCATCATTTCACTTCTGGGTGGTACCACAATTGGAATGGGATCTGTAACCCGCACTCTGCCAATTTCACCATTAGACAATGTCACCTGTTGTTGATAAACCAGAGATCGGATCTGCTTTTGGATGGCTCTCCTCTCTCTGGGCCTACCAGCTTCAACACTCTGTTGGAGTAAAAACAACACTTTAGCTTCCCATTGTCCCTCAATTGTAACCGGTATACCATTAGTGGCTTCAAGGTTCAGATCGGGGTTTGGGGGTTCTAGCTTAACATCTGGCCAGAACCGCTTGTAAAGGGTACTCGGGATGGATGTCACCTGGGATCCAGTGTCTATCAAGGCGGATATAGCGATGCCATCGATGACGATCGGTAGATATGGACAGTCTCCTACATACTTGTGTTCCCAGCTGGTGGTTGGGCCTGGACAGTCTACTGCTGGGGTTGGCCCTTCTCGCCCAGGGGTTGCCCGTTTAAAGGAAGGGACTGTTGAGTACGTCCTCCTAAGTCATTCTGCTGACTGGTGCGGCGTCTGTCAGGACTGCGACGGTCTGCAGGTTTTCCTCATCCACGGGACGTCGTCCAGGCTGTCAGCGAACTGAATCTTGTCTGATGACCTTGCATCTGTCTTGGGTCTTCTCCCAGCTTGTAGCTTGGCCACGTCCTTCATGAGCTGCTCCACATTAGCACACAGTTGTTCAAACCGGTCAGGTGTTACAGTCTGTGCACTGGACTGAACCGCAGGGATTGGAGATGCTGTTGCCAGCACGGAAGGGGTGTCAAAATGCTGCTGCTGTGAAGCGGGGTCAGGCACTGCGGCGAGCCGTTGTCCCCAAACTGTTAAAGTGATCCTAAACCCAGAAATTGACCCCCCCATATCTTTAGACCTGTTCCTGCACCCCCTCTTATCATTTCTAGCCATCCCTTTTGCAGAAAAAATCGCTTTTGTAAAGTAAGAGAAAAGGTTATAATACTTTGACCTGTGTGAGTTCTCTGTTTCTGTGGAAGCCGAGATGGGACGGGCCTGTCTGCTGCTGCCTGGTAATTATGCACGCCCCTCTCTGCTTGCTGCCTTTGTGAGTGTCTGGCCGCGTCATGAAAGGGGACGGGGCTCCGGCATGACGCGATTTAGCCCCGCCCCTTTCGTGACGCGGCCAGACACTCACAAAGGCAGCAGAGAGGGGCGTGCATAATTACCAGGCAGCAGCAGACAGGCCCGTCCCATCTCGGCTTTCACAGAAACAGAGAACTCACACAGGTCAAAGTATTATAACCTTTTCTCTTACTTTACAAAAGCGATTTTTTCTGCAAAAGGGATGGCTAGAAATGATAAGAGGGGGTGCAGGGACAGGTCTAAAGATACGGGGGGGTCAGTTTCTGGGTTTAGGATCACTTTAAGTCTCTCAAAGTGTCAAACTCTGCGCCAGGATTTTGTATGGCCCACCAGCTTGCTTGCTTTCTATCCTCAGATAGTCGAAGACCCACAATAAATTGTTCAATTAACGCTTTGTTTTCATCTCTGACACCATCAGGATCAACTTGTTTTAACAGTCTTAGGGTAAGTTCACACATACGTCGGCTTAGTGTCGGCGGCGGCTGGGCGGACCCGACAGGAAGCTCGGCAGCCGTTCACCGGCTTCCTGTCGGGTATGTGCGGCGGGAGACGGGCGGGTGTGCGGCGGGTGCACAGCGGGTTAGCGGCAGCGGTTCTGCAGCGGCTGGAAGCAGCACATGATTCTGCTTGCAGCCGCTGCAGAACCGGCTGGATTATAGAACATGCTCATTCTTTGCTAACCCGCTGGGAACCCAGCGGGTTAGCAACAGATGAGCATGTGGAAACCGCCGTGTGTGCACACCGGGGGTCTGTTTCCATAGGTTTATATGTTAACCCAAAAGCCACTTTTGGATTAACATAAATTTACATAAACCTCATGGAAACCGACCTGCGGTTTCCGCTGCTAAACCGAGGTTAAAACTGTATGTGTGAACTTACCCTTAATGCTTCCTGCAATCGCAGTGAATAATCCAGGACACTTTCTTGTGCCCCTTGGTTACAACGATAGAATGACAGTCTTAATTCAGCTTCGGTATGGCGTTCAAAAACCCGGGTTAACTTAGCGAATACCTGCTCCACAGATTCCTGAGTTTCTACAGGCCAGCTGCGGCTCTGCAGCTCGGCTGCGCCCGTTAACTGTCCCATAACAACTGAAGCTCTCTGCTTACCGGTCATAGCGTACATGTCCATCATTTGGCATATCTTCCTCTGGAAGGTCTCCAAGGTGCTGGGTGTACCACTGTACTTAGGTAACCAGGTCGCACTCGGAACGTAAGGCAGAGATAACGGCATAATCGGAGCGGGTTGTGGTGGCATACCGCCGGCTTGTGGCTGTCCATCAAGAGGTATGTTTTGAGGTGCCGCTTGGTTTAGCGGGGGTACCGCGTTTTTGGGAACCGGGTTACTCATGGTCGCTCCCCCTTCGTTAAGCGTGGCCAGTCCTTTTGTTTCAAACGGAAGTGTCGGCCTCGCGGTGAGGAGTGAGGCACCACGGGAGTTTCCGGTTCCTGCTGCGTACAGGGGAAGTCGTCAGAGCGTAGGGGGGCGGGGCCTATCTTCGCGCTCTTTGCCTGGGAACGCCCCTTCTTTTCCCGCCTTTCTCGCAGCAATGGCGGTTCAAATTTACAGTTCGATATTTACAGTCATTAAATAGCACACAATACCCGTGATAACGGGCCTGCTCGTATCCTGTTCGTGACGCCAAATTCTGACTCACCGTGACCGGGGTGTTCACGTCGCAGGCGTTGACTCTCCTCTTGTCACGGAACCGCACCTGCGGCTGCGGGGCCCGGTGGTCCAGATCAATAGGGGGGGATGGCTGAACAGTAGGGGTAGTTTGTCTTCGTGATGCCATCGGCGGGTGTTCTGGTAACTTTACCAGCGCTGCTAGGCCTCCGGGGGATGTTAGGCAGCAAGATGGGACGCTCCCCACAGGATGAGCGGGAGTCCCCGGAGCCAGGAGCTGCGCAAGATGTTGTGAGGCAGCTGCGGTAGTGCTGCTGTTGGGCCCAGGAGTCAGACACAGACACGCCAAAGTCTTTTAAGTACCTTTACTGTTGGTTTTCAGGCACGCCAGACCGGGTTCGTGAAGGTAACACTCCTGGAGGTTCACAGCAAGCAGTGTTGTGTAGGCTTCCTTCTCTCTCTCTCTCTTTAGTGAGGTCAGGTAGATGTGGAATCCAGCCGGACCGGGCAGTGTGTTCAATTAACTTGCTTCACCTGGTTAGCAGCACTGAGGGCACTGTAAAAGGGTTTGAGCAGGATCAGTACTCCTCCCTGGGCTCTCGCTGGTAGATGCTTCAGGTGGAACAGGGGGCTAGACTCCCTGTGGTTGTAAGCTGGTTCTCTGTGGTGGCTGGGTAGCTCTCACAGCTTCGGTTCCAGTAACTGGTTAGTAAGGAAAGAGTCAGGTTTACTCTGTTTTCCTTGAGAGGTGTTCTCCTTCTTCCTCTGACCCCAATTGCAAGGGTTTCCTCACTTTGCTAGTTGGCTGGTTGGGCCTAGTGTGTCCCTCATAGGATGGAGGTCACAGGCTGGCAGCTCTTGTAGCGTCTGCACACTCTGAAGTTTCTCCCTCCAAGACTCTATTTATAGGGGGAACTGGCTCAAAGTGACCAGTGGAGCTCCCCCTAGAGGCTCGGGGTGAAACCAGGTGTTCTAAGGTGTTGTAAGTGTTGCTTTGCTGTTAGCTCCATTCATGCCCTAAGGAGTTTTGTGGTGCCCAACAAGGTGCCAGGGTGCCACACTGGTCACCCAACACACGGGTTGGAGAAACAGCAGCACATAGGACCAAAGCTTGCTGCCCATACACCGGTAGAAGCCACAAACAAGGGACCGAGCTGCCCTCATACAGCCCACAGGGAAAACAGAGGAGAGGAAGGCCTGAAAGGTTTCAGAGAGTGAAGGGTCTTAGGAAGGAAACCTGGCTGCAGAGGTTCAGTGACTGTCCGGAGTTGTTTGGTGTAAAAGAACTGCACCGTAACTGTTGTACTTAGAAGGAACTGCAAGTAAAACCTGGTGAACCCTGCTTCAGTCTCCCGTGTGTGATTCCCTGCATACAGAACTTTATTACACCTTTATATCCTGTCAGGAGCAGCCCCGGCGCACGGCGTGCTCATCCATCTTGCTGCTGCACCATCCATTCATCCTCCTGGCAGCGAACAACAGCAGCGGTGGTCCCCTTACTGACCACAACCCGTGGAAGGCGTCACGACTTTCTCCCCTGTAAATACCCCCCCCCATTACTTGTGGGCTCAGGACACAGTCTGGAACAAGACTACCGTGATCATCAGCAGTTCAACCCCAGTCCAGTACCGAGTACCCCGTCCCAGTGGGCTCCACATATGGCTTATCTATCTATATACATATACAAGACCAAAGAATCTAAGAGGGTCCATAATCACATATAATTAACCATGACTCCCATATATGCACATAGAACCCAATGAGAAGATCAATGGGTTTCAATGTGGTTTTCTAGTTGTGAGTCAATACCTTCCAAGGTGAATGTTCAAGAGACCTCAGTCAGTATTTGTGTGCAAAAAGTGTGAAAATGTATTAAGAGACTTTTGAAAATATAGAGCAGGGTAAGATCAAAGCACGAGATGATACAACAATAAATAAGGACCAGATAAAAGATGCCAAGGAGGACAAGAAAGTCGGTCCCTATGGAAAGTAAGCAGCGGTAAAAGATCACAGGGGAGAAGATGATCCTGGGCCAAGGTACACTTCTAAATCTCCTGCTAGGAATCCTATACAGGGGACCAGCTCACGGGATAGTAAAGCAGTAGGAAATATCAAGGTTTTCCAATGGAAAGTCCCATATAACAAAGATCCCGAGACCTGTTTATACAGTAAGTAGATGTGGGCCTGATGCTATTGCATCGGGAGGTGTGGTCTATGTGCTCATCTGTGCCTGTGTGTCCCAGGTGTCAGCCGCCTCCTGTCAGTGCAGTTGGGTGGCAGCAGCACATGCCAGCCGGGGCCCAGCTGCACTGACAGGAGGCGGCTGACACCCGGTATCATCCTGCACACCGCCGCCTCTGCGTCCGCCTCCTCCACACCTACTCTCTGCAGGACAATCCCAGCATGAAGGTGTGGCGCCCCGCAATGAGTGCGTCACAAGAGGGTATTGCAGCCATAAAAGCAGCCGCAATATTCTCTGACACAGCAGTGATCTGGTTAACTTAGAAATCCAACCCTGCATGCATCACCTAGAACAGAGGGCCAATCCTAGGTCCTGGTGGGCGGAGTGCTAGGGTAGTGTGTAGGAGAACAGACACTTAGTCAACACACAATAGTCTAGATCAGAGTCTAGAACAGAGAACTTGAACTTGGAGAGGAGCGGGGGCTCCGCACCCCGTGCAGCCCCCGGGCCGTCACCGGTCGGGTGTCAGCACCTGAGGCCTTACCAACCGGGATTGGGCATTATTACCACGGGTTCCCAAAAGACTCCCGTGCCCACAACTTCACAGCCGGTTCACTGGTACCGAAGCTGGCAGCAGTTCACCTCTGCTACGCGAACCAGAAGCGTGGAGGAGCAGCTTTACAGGAGCACCCCACCACCAGCCAACTTCCAGTCGTCTAACCAGCGGTGTACCCACCGAGGGATCCAAGGCTCCCCAAAACATCCAGAACGTACATCATGGATAGGGCATTGAAGCAGCCTCCCCGTACCCGACCTGGTATTCCTGGGCGACACTGGCAACCACTTAGTTAGAATGGAGGAACACTGCGGATTTCTAAGGGACACCATCACTGCTTAGTCCACCCGGTCCACTACCTGTGAACTGTATACCATGTACTGCCTGCTGGTTACAGTAAAGACCCGTTGCAGAGACTTTCTGTGTCCGTGCTTCCTTAGGAACTGTCCGTCCGCACTACAAGGTAACCGCAGCTGCCGCACAACATCTTAAGCAGCTCCAGCCTCCGGGGATCACCGCTCAGCCTGTGGGGAGCGTTCCATCTTGCTGCTATCCATCCCCCGGAGGTTCCGCAGCGTCGGTAGTCCTTACCGAAACTACTCATAGGTGGCGTCACGAATAAATTAAAAACCCCTTTAATCTGTTCCACCAAGACGTCTTCAACCCTTTTGATCTGCACTACACCGGGCCCCACTACCGGCTGGTGCGGTCCACCCGTGACAAGGAGGAAGGAAGCATCGCCTGTCTAAACCGGAGTCCCGGCCACGGTGAGTCAGAAAATGGCGTCACGAACAGGATACGAGCAGGCCCGTTATCCAACGGGTATAATGTGCTTAAAAATGACTTTAATGTCTACAATTTGGACTTTGTTCGTCCCTAAAAGAACTTTCCCGCCTTTTCACCGTGGGCCAAGATGGCGCCCAAGATGGCGTTCCCGCCACAAGAATCCGCCACGTGCAAGCCCAGGAGTGAGTCAACCCCCCCCCTCATCGTGGGAGGGCTAAAGACAAAAGGCGCCAAACTCCTTGTCCGCCCTGATTGCTCGAATCAACCATGGGGGCGGGCCCCAAAGACATTTCCCACCATTGGACTACAAAAGCCCAGAGGAAATGGGAGTGTCACAGAAGTTCTTCACCAGCTCTTTACCAGAACGGTTACCGGTTGAACGGGTGTGGTTTCCCTCCAAAAAAGAGAATGGCCAGCATGAGACTCCGAGACCTGATGCGGGAGGTCGAGGCGGAGGCCGGAGCAGCCATAGGCCAACCGGGTCCGGGTCCTGCCCTTACCATTGACGGCAGCCCCGACTTCTGGCTAGAGGCTCTACAAGACCTCCGGGTGCGACTAATTGAGACTGTGGAATGGACGATTCGCAGCTGGAGCGCGACCCTAGGCAGAAGACTACACCATGCGATGCAGCAGAGCCGACCGGGTACCGCCACTACAAGCCCAGACGACGTCACCAGCTTCTCGACCGCCTCACCGTCGCCTACCACCTGACCTGCTTCGTCACCGAGCCCATAGACTGCATCATTTCGGTGGAGGCTACAACTCGACCCGTTCCAGCGATTACTACCGCAGCCGACCCCGTTCCTGAGCCGGAGCTTACCATACGCTCCATGGAAGAACTTGATCTCTACCAGGTTCCCGCCGAGGAACCCGCGACATGTTTCACCACTACAGAGACAGTCGCCTGTTTCGTCCCCGTACCGGAGGCTTCCCTTGCAATTGCCTAGGCCTACCTGGTAACCGGGATTGAGACCCCTCTGCCAACAGTTACAGATGAAGAGGCAGGCAGCCTGGAAGCCCTGCAGGACGTCTCTGTGGAAGGATCCGTAGCACCACCGCCCTGTTGTACAGAGGAACCAGCTTCAACGTCTTCAGCCATCGAGCAGCCTGATGTGGTCATCGAGGAAGAGGTCGAAGAGGATGACGACGAGACCCGCAGCACCGCCGAGTATCTCAACACCGGGTTCCCTTGGGGAGACACCGAGGAACTTCCCACCGGGCATACAGCTCGGGTACACTGGTCGGGTGCAACGCTGACACCTTCCCCTGTGCCGTTCCACCGGGTGCCGGTCCAGACAGCCCGCCAAGTTCAAGCTTCCCACCAAACCACCAGCTCCGCTACTCATCTCTACACCCCGAGCCGTAACGACGGAGATGTACGCCAGAGACGACGAGAGGAGTGGCAAGCCCGAGAACGCGCCAACATGCAGGCCCGTACCGAGGCTCGCCGCCAGCCGCCGCTGCCTGATGAACTCCGCCGCGAAGGTAGAATTTCCACCTTTAATTTACATACCGGGTGGGGGTTCGCTTGGGAGGTGGGTTTGAATGAGGAGGTGTTTGTGGGGCGCCGGGACGTTGAGTCAAACTTGCCAAGAGGACATCCCGATCGCCACCTATACCGGGGCGATGTAATCACCTACGAACGCTATGCTTGTCCAGATGGGTGGTTCGCTATCCGGGTGCGCCATCGTTCTCCGTGCCAGTGACTTTAAGACTTGAACTCATTCAATGACTCTGTTCCTGTTAATCACTGACTGTGTGATCTCGCGGCTACAGCCTGAACTTTTATCGAAGTACAGCCGACCGCCCGCCGGGTCCGCACCAAGTGTTTTACCTGTTTATTTTGTCTACCTCACTTTTATGCCATATAATGACTTGTCATTAATAAAAGTGTATATTACCTGTTATAAAATAAAAAAATCTCTGTAATGTGGGTAGTGTGACGCTTGGGGACAAGCGTATTCAACCAAGGGGGAGTGTGGCGCCCCGCAACGAGTGCGTCACAAGAGGGTATTGCAGCCATAAAAGCAGCCGCAATATTCTCTAACACAGCAGTGATCTGGTTAACTTAGAAATCCAACCCTGCATGCATCACCTAGAACAGAGGGCCAATCCTAGGTCCTGGTGGGCGGAGTGCTAGGGTAGTGTGTAGGAGAACAGACACTTAGTCAACACACAATAGTCTAGATCAGAGTCTAGAACAGAGAACTTGAACTTGGAGAGGAGCGGGGGCTCCGCACCCCGTGCAGCCCCCGGGCCGTCACCGGTCGGGTGTCAGCACCTGAGGCCTTACCAACCGGGATTGGGCATTATTACCACGGGTTCCCAAAAGACTCCCGTGCCCACAACTTCACAGCCGGTTCACTGGTACCGAAGCTGGCAGCAGTTCACCTCTGCTACGCGAACCAGAAGCGTGGAGGAGCAGCTTTACAGGAGCACCCCACCACCAGCCAACTTCCAGTCGTCTAACCAGCGGTGTACCCACCGAGGGATCCAAGGCTCCCCAAAACATCCAGAACGTACATCATGGATAGGGCATTGAAGCAGCCTCCCGTACCCGACCTGGTATTCCTGGGCGACACTGGCAACCACTTAGTTAGAATGGAGGAACACTGCGGATTTCTAAGGGACACCATCACTGCTGAGTCCACCCGGTCCACTACCTGTGAACTGTATACCATGTACTGCCTGCTGGTTACAGTAAAGACCCGTTGCAGAGACTTTCTGTGTCCGTGCTTCCTTATGAACTGTCCGTCCGCACTACAAGGTAACCGCAGCTGCCGCACAACATCTTAAGCAGCTCCAGCCTCCGGGATCACCGCTCAGCCTGTGGGGAGCGTTCCATCTTGCTGCTATCCATCCCCCGGAGGTTCCGCAGCGTCGGTAGTCCTTACCGAAACTACTCATAGGTGGCGTCACGAATAAATTAAAAAACCCCTTTAATCTGTTCCACCAAGACGTCTTCAACCCTTTTGATCTGCACTACACCGGGCCCCACTACCGGCATGCGCGGTCCACCCGTGACAAGGAGGAAGGAAGCATCGCCTGTCTAAACCGGAGTCCCGGCCACGGTGAGTCAAAGGCCAGCACTGGGACAGCCAGAGGACAGAGAGGTGAGAGCCTGTGTGTGTGTGTGTGTCTGGCTGCAGGTGTGAGTCAGTGTCTGGGTCTGACTGTGTCTAGGTGTGAGTCTGTGTGTGGGTGTGAGTCTGTGTGTGGGTGTGAGTCTGCTCCTTCCTCCCTCTGCCTGTGCAGCTTCGTCCTTCGTCCTCCTCTCCCTGCCGCTCCGTCCTACCCCTGCCGCTCCGTCCTACCCCTGCCTGTGCCACTCCATCCTCCCCTTGCCTGTGCCTCTCCGTCCTCCCCATGCCTGTGTCACTCTGTCCTCCCCATCCCCGCCGCTTCGTCCTCCGTCCTCCTCCCCCTGCCGCTCTGTGATCCGTTCTCCCCTCCCCACCGCTTCGTCCTCCCCCTGCCTGTACTGCTCCGTCCTCCCCCACCCTGCCCCTTTGTCCTCCATCCTCCTCCCCCAGCCACTCTGTGCTCCGTCCTCCCCCTGCCGCTCCATCCTCCCCCTGCCTGTGCTGCTCCATCCTCCTCCACCGCTTCCTCCTCCTTCCTTTGTCCTCCTCCCCTCCGCCACTCCATCCTCCGTCCTCCCCCTGCCTGTGCTGCTCCATCCTCTCCCACCCCACCGCTTCGTCCTCTGTCCTCCTCCCCATCCTCCCCCTGCCTGTGCTGCTCCAACCTCCCCCACCCCGCTGCTTCGTCCTCCATCCTCCTCCCCCCCGCCACTCTGTGCTCTGTCCTCCCCCTGCCTGTGGTGCTCCATCCTCCCCCACCGCTTCCTCCTCCTTCCTTTGTCCTCCTCCCCTCCACCATTCCATCATCCGTCCTCCCCCTGCCTGTGCTGCTCCGGCCTCCCCACACCCCGCCGCTGCGTCCTCCGTCCTTCTCCCCCCCACCACCACTCTGTGCTCCGTCCTCCCCCTGCCTGTGCCACTCTGTCCTCCGCCTGCCTGTGCCACTCCATCCTCCGTCCTCCCCCTGCCTGTGCTGCTCTGTCGTCCCCAAGCCTGCCGCTTCGTCCTCCATCCTCCTCTTCCCCGCCGCTCTGTGCTCCATCCTCCCGCTGCCTGTGCCGCTCCATCCTCCCCCACCGCTTCCTCCTCCTTCCTTTGTCCTCCTCCCCTCCGCCACTGCGTCCTCCGTCCTCCCCATGCCTGTGCTGCTCCATCCTCCCCCACGCCGCCGCTTCGTCCTCCATCCTCCTCCCCCCCCACCACTCTGTGCTCCGTCCTCCCCCTGCCTGTGCCGCTTTGTCCTCCCCCTGCCTGTGCCGCTTTGTCCTCCCCCTGCCTGTGCCACTCTGTCCTCCCCCTGCCTGTGCCACTCCATCCTCCGTCCTCCCCCTGCCTGTGCTGCTCTGTCGTCCCCAAGCCTGCCGCTTCGTCCTCCATCCTCCTCTTCCTCGCCGCTCTGTGCTCCATCCTCCCGCTGCCTGTGCCGCTCCATCCTCCCCCACCACTTCCTCCTCCTTCCTTTGTCCTCCTCCCCTCCGCCACTCCATCCTCCGTCCTCCCCCTGCCTGTGCTGCTCCGTCATCCCCCACCCTGCCGCTTCGTCCTCCTTCCTCCTCCCCCCACCGCTCTGTGCTCTGTCCTCCCCCTCCCCGCAGCTTCGTTTTCCCCCTGCCTGTGCTGCTGCGTCCTCCCCCACCCCGCCGCTTCGTCCTCCATCCTCCTCCCCCCGCCGCTCTGTGCTCCGTTCCTCCCCCTGCCGCTCCGTCCTCTACCTGCCTGTGCTACTCCATCCTCTCCCACCGCTTCCTCCTCCTTCCTTTGTTCCTCCCTCCCCTCCGCCACTCCATACTCCGTCCTCCCCCTGCCTGGGCTACTCCGTCCTCCCCCACCGCTTCGTCCTCCGTCCTCCTCCCGCCCTCCTCCACCTGCCTGTGCTGCTCCATCCTCTCCTCCACTACGCCGCTTCGTCCCTCCACCTCCTCTCCCCCCCGCGCCGCTCTGTGCTCCGTCCTCCCCCTAGCCGCTCCGTCCTCCCCCTGCCTGTGCTGCTCCATCCTCCCCTACCGCTTCCTCCTCCTTCCTTTGTCCTCCTCCCCTCCGCCACTCCATCCTCCGTCCTCCCCCTGCCTGTGCTTCTCCGACCTCCCACACCCCGCCGCTTCGTCCTCCATCCTCCTCTCCCCCGCCGCTCTGTGCTCCGTCCTCCCCTTGCCTGTGCTGCTCTGGCCTCCCCGCCCTGCCGCTTCGTCCATCCTTCTTTCCCCCGCCGCTCTGTGCTCCATCCTCCCCCTGCCGCTCCGTCCTGCCCCTGCCTGTGCTGTTCCATCCACCCCCACCCAACCACTTCCTCCTCCTTCCTTTGTCCTCCTGCCCTCCACCACTCCATTCTCCATCCTCCCCCTGCCTGTGCTGCTCTGTCCTCCCCCACCGCTTCGTCCTCCGTCCTCCTCCTCCCTGCTGCTCTGTGCTCCGTCCTCCCCCAGCCTGTGCCGCCCCATCCTCCCCCCACCCACCACTTCCTCCTCCTTACTTTGTCCTCCTCCCCTCCACCACTCCATCCTCCATCCTCCCCATGCCTGTGCTGCTCAAGCCTCCCCCACCGCTTCGTCCTCCAACCTCCTCCCCCCCGCCCCTCTGTCCCGAGTCCTCCCCCTGCCGCTCCGTCCTCCCACTGCCTGTGCCACTCCATCCTCCCCCACCCCACAGCTTCCTCCTCCTTCCTTTGTCCTCCTCCCCTCCGCCACTCCATTTTCCGTCCTCCCCCTGCCTGTGCTGCTCTGGCCTCCCCCACCCCGCCGCTTTGCCCTCTATCCTCCTTTTCCCCGCTGCTCTGTGCTCTGTCCTCCCACTTCCTGTGCTGCTCTGACCTCCCCCACCCCGCCGCTTCATCCTCCATCCTCCTCTCCC
Source organism: Allobates femoralis (assembly GCA_033576535.1). Taxonomy (NCBI): domain Eukaryota; kingdom Metazoa; phylum Chordata; class Amphibia; order Anura; family Aromobatidae; genus Allobates; species Allobates femoralis. The sequence continues at coordinate 39,749,920 of JARQOC010000006.1, read as the reverse complement.
CCACCGCTCTGTGCTCCATCCTTCCCCTGCCTGTGCCGCTGCATCCTCCCCCACCCCACCGCTTCCTCCTCCTTCCTTTGTCCTCCTCCCCTCCGCCACTCCATCCTCCATCCTCCCACTGCCTGTGCTGCTCCGTCATCCCCCACCCTGCCGCTTCGTCCTCTGTCCTCCTCAACCCCCGCCGCTCTGTGCTCAGTCCTCCCCCTGCCTGTGCCGCTCCATCCTCCCCCACCCCACCGCTTCCTCCTCCTTCCTCTGTCCTCCTCAACCCCCGCCGCTCTGTGCTCAGTCCTCCCCCTGCCTGTGCCGCTCCATCCTCCCCCACCCCACCGCTTCCTCCTCCTTCCTTTGTTCTCCTCCCCTCCGCCACTCCATCCTCTGTGCTCCCCTGCCTGTGCTGCTCCATCCTCCCCCACCCTGCCGCTTCGTCCTCTGTCCTCCCCCCGTCCGCCACTCTGTGCTCAGTCCTCCCCCTGCCTGTGCCGCTCCATCCTCGCCCACCCCACCGCTTCCTCCTCCTTCCTTTGTCCTCCCCCTGCCTGTGCTTTCTCTGGCCTCCCCCACCCCGCCGCTTCGTCCTCCATCCTCCCCTCCCCCGTCGCTCTGTGCTCCGTCCTCTCCCCTGCCTGTGCCGCTCCATCCTCCCCCACCGCTTCCTCCTCCTTCCTTTGTCCTCCTCCCCTCCGCCACTCCATCCTCCGTCCTCCCCCTGCCTGTGCTGCTCCCTCCTCCCCCACCCTGCCGCTTCGTTCTCCGTTCTCCTCCCCCCGCCACTCTGTGCTCCGTCCTCCCCCTGCCTGTGCCGCTCCATCCTCCCCCACCCCGCCGCTACCTCCTCCGTCCTCCATCCTCCTCCCTCCTCCACTCCGTCCTCCCCCTACCTGTGCCCCTCCATCCTCCTGCCCCCTGCCACGCTGTCCTCCCCCTGCCGCTCAGTCCTCAAAGTCCCTCCCTATTCAGCCCTCACCGCTTTCCCCATGCAATCCCTATTTCTATATTCTAGAATGCCCAATGCCTTAGAATCGGGCCACCATCTAGTTACTGTATAAACAGGTCTCGGGATCTTTATGTTATATTAGATCAGTGATGGCGAACCCATGGCACGCGTGCCAGGGATGGCACGCAGAGCCGTTTTCCCTGGCACGCGGCGTCGCCTCTCACTGCAGCTATGAACTGCCGGCATGATGGCGCCGTCAGTTCAAAGCCGTGTCGGACCGGAGGATTCTCCTTTCTCCGCGTCTCCGACACTCTCTCTAAGCTCCGCCCCGCCGGCATCACATGACCGCGGTCATGTGACGCTGGGACTCAAGACGCAAGGAGAAGAGGAGCGGTGAAGGCGGGAGTACTAGGTGAGTATGATTTTTTTTTTTTTGTAAGCCACGGTATAATGAGAAGCAGGATGGAGACATGAGGGTGACATGGGGCAGGATCTGGACAAGAGGGGCATGACAATGACAAGGGGCAGGATCTGGACAAGAGGGGCATGACAATGACAAGGGGCAGGATCTGGACAAGATGGGCATGACAATGACAAGGGGCAGGATCTGGACAAGAGGGGCATGACAATGACAAGGGGCAGGATGTGGACAAGAGGGACATGAGGGTGACAAGGGGCAGGATGTGGACAAGGGGCAGGATCTGGACAAGAGGGACATGAGAGTGACAAGGGGCAGGATCTGGACAAGAGGGACATGAGAGTGACAAGGGGCAGGATCTGGACAAGAGGGGCATGAGAATGACAAGGGGCAGGATCTGGACAAGAGGGGCATGACAATGACAAGGGGCAGGATCTGGACAAGAGGGGCATGACAATGACAAGGGGCAGGATCTGGACAAGAGGGCATGACAATGACAAGGGGCAGGATCTGGACAAGAGGGGCATGACAATGACAAGGGGCAGGATCTGGACAAGAGGGGCAAGACAATGACAAGGGGCAGGATCTGGACAAGAGGGGCATGACAATGACAAGGGGCAGGATCTGGACAAGAGGGGCATGAGAGTGACAAGGGGCAGGATCTGGACAAGAAGGGCATGACAATGACAAGGGGCAGGATCTGGACAAGAGGGGCATGACAATGACAAGGGGCAGGATCTGGACAAGAGGGCAAGACAATGACAAGGGGCAGGATCTGGACAAGAGGGGCATGACAATGACAAGGGGCAGGATCTGGACAAGAGGGGCATGAGAGTGACAAGGGGCAGGATCTGGACAAGAGGGGCATGAGAGTGACAAGGGGCAGGATCTGGACAAGAGGGGCATGAGAGTGACAAGGGGCAGGATCTGGACAAGAGGGGCATGAGAGTGACAAGGGGCAGGATCTGGACAAGAGGGGCATGAGAGTGACAAGGGGCAGGATCTGGACAAGAGGGGCATGAGAGTGACAAGGGGCAGGATCTGGACAAGAGGGGCATGAGAGTGACAAGGGGCAGGGTGGAGACAAGAGGGGCATAAGAGTGACAAGGGGCAGGATGTGGACAAGAGGGACATGAGGGTGACAAGGGGCAGGATGTGGACAAGAGGGGCAGGATTGTGACAAGGGGCAGGATCTGGACAAGAGGGACATGAGAATGACAAGGGGCAGGATCTGGACAAGAGGGGCAGGAATGTGACAAGAGGCAGGATCTGGACAAGAGGGGCATGACAATGACAAGGGGCAGGATCTGGACAAGAGGGGCATGAGAGTGACAAGGGGCAGGATCTGGACAAGAGGGACATGAGAGTGACAAGGGGCAGGATCTGGACAAGAGGGGCATGAGAATGACAAGGGGCAGGATCTGGACAAGAGGGGCATGACAATGACAAGGGGCAGGATCTGGACAAGAGGGGCATGACAATGACAAGGGGCAGGATCTGGACAAGAGGGGCAAGACAATGACAAGGGGCAGGATCTGGACAAGAGGGGCATGAGAGTGACAAGCGGCAGGATCTGGACAAGAGGGGCATGAGAGTGACAAGGGGCAGGATCTGGACAAGAGGAGCATGAGAGTGACAAGGGGCAGGATCTGGACAAGAGGGGCATAAGAGTGACAAGGGGCAGGATGTGGACAAGAGGGACATGAGGGTGACAAGGGGCAGGATGTGGACAAGAGGGACATGAGGGTGACAAGGGGCAGGATGTGGACAAGAGCGACATGAGTGTGACAAGGGGCAGGATGTGGACAAGAGGGACATGAGAGTGACAAGAGGGGCAGGATGGTGACAAGAGGGGCAGGATGGTGACGAGGGCATGATGGTGACAAGAGGGGCAGGATGGTGACAAGAGTGGCAGGATGGTGACAAGAGGGGCAGGATGGTGACAAGAGGGCACGATGGTGACAAGAGGGGCACGATGGTGACAAGAGGATCAGGATGGTGACAAGAGGGGCAGGATGGTGACAAGAGTGGCATGATGGTGACAAGAGGGGCACGATGGTGACAAGAGGGGCACGATGGTGACAAGAGGGGCATGATGGTGACACGAGGGGCACGATGGTGACAAGAAGGGCACGATGGTGACAAATAAGAGGGGCATGATGGTGACAAGAGGGGCACGATGGTGACAAGAGGGGCACGATGGTGACAAGAAGGGCACGATGGTGACAAATAAGAGGGGCAGGATGGTGACAAGAGGGGCAGGATGGTGACAAGAGTGGCACGATGGTGACAAGAGGGGCAGGATGGTGACAAGAGGGGCACGATGGTGACAAGAGGGGCACGATGGTGACAAGAGGGCACGATGGTGACAAGAAGGGCACGATGGTGACAAGAGGGGCACGATGGTGACAAATAAGAGGGCACGATGGTGACAAGAGGATCAGGATGGTGACAAGAGGGGCAGGATGGCGACAAGAGTGGCATGATGGTGACAAGAGGGGCACGATGGTGACAAGAGGGGCACGATGGTGACAAGAAGGGCATGATGGTGACAAATAAGAGGGGCATGATGGTGACAAGAGGGGCACGATGGTGACAAGAGGGGCACGATGGTGACAAGAAGGGCACGATGGTGACAAGAAGGGCACGATGGTGACAAATAAGAGGGCAGGATGGTGACAAGAGGGGCAGGATGGTGACAAGAAGGGCAGGATGGTGACAAGAAGGGCATGATGGTGACAAGAAGGGCATGATGGTGACAAATAAGAGGGGCATGATGGTGACAAGAGGGGCAAGATGGTGACAAGAGGGGCAAGATGGTGACATTAGGAGGTGGTATGATGGTGACATTAGGAGGGGGCATGATGGTTACATTATTACAAGAAGGGGGATGATGGTGGCTTTATTACAAGGAGGCGGCATATTACTGCAGGATAGGGCATTACTGCAGGATGGGGGCATTACTACATGATGGGGACATTACCACAAGGGGACAGGGATCGAGCATACTACAAGGGGATAAGGCTGGAGACATTACTACAACAAGGGGGTTAGGATAGGGACATTACTGCCAGGAGAGGGTCAGGATGGAGCAAATAACTACAAGGAGAGGGTCAGGATGGAGCAAATAACTACAAGGAGAGGGTCAGGATGGAGCACATTACTACAAGGAGAGGGTCAGGATGGAGATACTACTACAAGATAGGGACCAGGATTTCAGTATGAAATTTGCTTGCTCTGTCTAATATTCAGCGTTTTTCCATACAGATCAATCCACCTGCTGTTTCTAGAAAGGGCAGTGGCAGCGGCTCAGCTTCAATGTACAGTACACATGAGCTGTCTGACCACTGCTGAAGGGAAGAGAAGACTGCAAAGGTAAGTTTAAAATCAATTAATTGTTAAAATAATTGAATTGATCATCCTTGTTTCAGGACTACAAGCGCTGTACAGGGAAGAGAGTTAGCATCTGCTGGCTCCACCCCCCTGTGCAGTGCTTGTAATAGATAACCACTGCTGTAATTTAGGTTATATTATCTTGTTGGCACTTCGCCATAAATAATTTTGTTTTGTGTTGCAGTTTGGGCACTCGGCCTCAGAAAGGTTCGCCATCACTGTACTAGATGGTGGCCCGATTCTAACGCATCGGGTATTTTAGAATATAGAAATAGAGCTTGCATGGGGAAGGCGGTGAGGGCTGAATAGGGAGGGACTTTGAGGACGGAGCAGCGGGGGGAGGACAGTGTGGCAGGGGGGAGGAGGATGGAGGGGCACAGGTAGGGGGAGGACTGAGTGGCGAGGGAGGAGGATAGAGGACGGAGGAGGTAGCGGCCGGGTGGGGGAGGATGGAGCAGCATAGGCAGGGGGAGGACGGAGCACAGAGCGGCGGGAGGGGGGGAGGAGGACGGAGTAAGAAGCGGCGGGGCAGGGGAGGATGGAGCAGCACAGGCAGGGGGAGGACGGAGGATGGAGTGGCGCAGGGGAGGTGGACAAAGGAAGGTGGAAGAAGCGGTGGGGGGGATGAAGCGGCACAGGCAGGGGAAGGACGGAGCACAGAGCGGCGGGGGAGAGGAGGACGGAGGAGGAAGCGGCGGGGTGGGGGAGGCCGGAGCAGCACAAGCAGGGGGAGGACGCAGGATGGAGTGGCGGAGGGGAGGAGGACAGAGGAAGGAGGAGGAAGCAGTGGGGTGGGGGAGGATTGAGCGGCACAGGCAGGGGGAGGACTGCGCACAGAGCGTCGGGAGGATGAGGAGGACAGAGGACGAAGCGGCAGGGTGGGGGATGACGGAGCAGCACAGGCAGGGGGAGGACGGAGAATCGAGTGGCGGAGGGGAGAAGGACAAAGGAAGGAGGAGGAAGCGGTGGGGTGGGGTAGGATGCAGCGGCACAGGCAGGGGGAGGACGAAGCACAGAGCGGTGGGGTAGAGAAGGATGGAGGACGAAGCGGCGGGGTGGGAAGGCCAGAGCAGCACTGGCTGGGGGAGGACGAAGCACAGAGCGGTGGGGTAGAGAAGGATGGAGGACAAAGCGGCAGGGTAGGGGAGGGCGGAGCAGCACAGGCAGGGAGAGGACGGAGGATGGAGTGGAGAAGAGGAGGAGGACAAAGGAAGGAGGAGGGAGCGTGGGTGGGGAGGCTGGAGTGGCCAGGCAGGGAGATAGCGACGGTGGGGAGGATGAGATGGAGCAGCACAGGCAGGGGAGGATGGAGGAGGAGTGGGGAGGGGAGGAGACAAGAGGAAGAGGAGAAGTGGTGGAGGGGGGGATGGAGGGCAAGCAGGGGAGGACTGAGCACAGAGCGTGGGGGGAGAAGGAGGACGGAGGCACAGGGGTGGGGGAGGATGGAGCAGCACAGGCAGGGGAGGATGGAGGATGGAGTGGGAGGGAGAAGGACAAAGGAAGAGGAGGAAGGATGGGGTGGAGGAGGAGGAGGCACAGCAGGGGGAGGACGAGGAGAGGGGGAGGATGGAGCACAAGCAGGGAGGACGGAGAGCGAGGGAGGATGGATAGGAGGAGAGAGGACGAGCGAGGGTGGGGAAGGCCGGAGCAGCACAGGCAGGGGGAGGACAGAGCACAGAGCGGCAGGGGAGGGAGGATGGAGGATGGAGGACGAAGCGGCAGGGTGTGGGAGGCCGGAGCAGCGCAGGCAGGGGGAGGACGGAGGATGGAGTGGCGGAGGGGAGGAGGACAAAGGAAGGAGGAGGAAGCGGTGGGGGAGGATGGAACAGCACAGGCAGGGGGAGGACGGAGCACAGAGTGGCGGGGGGAGGAGGATGGAGTATGAAGCGGCGGGGTGGGGGGAGGATGGAGCAGCACTGATACAGGGAGGACAGGGAGGATGACGGAAGACGAAGCGGGGGTGGGGGAGGATGGAGCAGCACAGGCAGGGGGAGGACGGAGGATGGAGTGGCGGAGGGAAGCAGGACAAAGGAAGGAGGAGGAAGCTGTGGGGGAGGATGGAGCAGCACAGGCAGGGAGAGGACGGATCAGCAGGGGGAGGACGGAGCACAGAGCGGCGGGGGGAGGAGGATGGAGGACGAAGTGGCGGGGTGGGGGAGGATGAAGCAGCACAGGCAGAGGGAGGATGAAGCGGCGGGGCGAGGGAGGACAGAGCACAGAGCGACGGGGGGAGGAGGACAGAGGACGGAGAGGCGGGGTGGGGGAGGACGGAGCAGCACAGCAGGGGAGGACGGAGTGGCACAGGCAGTGGAGGACGGAGCGCACAGGCAGGGGTAGGACGGAGCGGCACAGGCAGGGGGAGGATGGAACACAGAGCGGCGGGGGGGAAGAAGACGGAGGACGAAGCGGCGGGGTGGGGGAGGATGGAGCAGTACAGGCAGGGGGAGGACGGAGGATGGAGTGGTGAGGGGAGGAGGACAAAGGAAGGAGGAGGAAGCGGTGGGGAAGATGGAGTGGCACAGGCAGGGGGAGGATGGAGCACAGAGCAGCAGGGAAGAGGAGGATGGAGGACGAAGCGGCGGGCTGGGGGAGGCCGGAGCAGCACAGGCAGGGGGAAGATGAAGGATGGAGTGGCGGAGGGGGAGGAGGAAGCGGTGGGGGAGGATTGGGCAGCACAGGCAGGGGAGGACAGAGCGGCAGGGGGAGGACGGAGCACAGAGCGGGGGGGGTGGAAGAGGATGGAGGACGAAGCGGCGGGGTGTTGGAGAATAGAGCAGCACAGGCAGGGGGACGACGGGGAGGAGGATGGAGGACGGTGGGGTGGGGAGGACGGAGCAGCACAGGCAGGGGGAGGACGGAGGATGGAGTGGCGGAGGGGAGGAGGACAAAGAAAGGAGGAGGAAGCGGTGGGGGAGGATTGGGCAGCACAGGCAGGGGAGGACAGAGCGGCAGGGGGAGGACGGAGCACAGAGCGGCAGGGGGAGGAGTATGGAGGACGAAGTGCCAGGGTGGGGGAGGACAGAGGAGCAGCATAGGCAGGGGGAGGACGAAGCGGCACAAGCAGGGGTAGGACGGAGCACAGAGCGGCAGGGGGAGGAGGACGGAGCAGCACAGGCAGGGGGAAGACGGAGCACGGAGTGGCACAGGCAAGGGGAGGACTGAGTGGCACAGGCAGGGGAGGACGGAGTGGCATAGGCAGGGGGAGGACGGAGTGGCACAGGCAGGGCGAGGACGAAGCGGCAGCTGGAGGAGGACGGAAGACGAAGCGGCACAGGCAGGGGAGGAAGAAGCAGACTCACACCCACACACAGACTCACACCCACACACCAGAGTCACACCTAGACACAGACTCAGACCCACAGCCAAACACACACACACACACGGGCTCTCACCTCTCTGTCCCCTGGCTTTCCCAGTGCTGGCCTTCATGCTGGCGTTGTCCTGCAGAGAGTAGGTGTGGAGGAGGCAGGCGCAGAGGCGGCGGTGTGCAGGATGATCCCGGGTGTCAGCCGCCTCCCATCAGTGCAGCTGGGCCCCGGCTGACATGTGCTGCTGCCACCCAGCTGCACTGACAGGAGGCGGCTGACACCCGGGATCATCCTATGGCTGCACAGTCTGTGACAGACTGTGCGACCATAGGAAGGAGGAATGTGGAGTAGCCGCATGATGCGCGCTCCCTGCACCCTGGGAGCCCCGACCCCGGCAGCCCCAGGTCACTTCGTGGCGGGGGTTAGTGACATGAAGCTGCGGTGAGGCTGTGGCGGGAGTCCACTGCAGCCACCATCTTTTTTTCTCTTTCTGTGCACAGAAATCGCACACTAGCGCTGATTGGTCCGCCCAGCCGGCTCAACCAATCATCGCTAGCGCACGATTTCTGTGACAGAGAACATTAGACGATTATATAGTAGATGGGACTTACCATTGGAAAGCCTTGATATTTCCTACTGCTTTACTATCCCGTGAGCTGGTCCCCTGTATGGGATTCCTAGCAGGAGACTTAGAAGTGTACCTTGGCCCAGGATCATCTTCTCCCCTGTGATCTTTTAGTGCTGCTTACTCTACATTGGGGCCGACTTTCTTGTCCTCCTTGGCATCTTATATCTGGCCCTTATTTATTGCTGTATCATCTCGTGCTTTGATCTTACCCTGCTCTATATTTTCAAAAAGTCTCTGAATACATTTTCACGCTTTTTGCATAAAAATACTGACTGACGTCTCTTGAATATTCACCTTGGCAGGTATTGACTCACAACTAGAAAACCACATTTAAACCCATTTATCTTCTCATTGGGGTCTTATCTATGTACAGCATCTATGGCTTATTCATCTATATATCCAGTGGCGTAACGATCGCAGTCGCAGCAGTAGCAGCTGAGATCGGGCCCGCACCTGTAGGGGGTCCGCACCTCCCTGCAGGGGGGTCCGGGTCTCCAGCTACCCCCCGCGACCGTGATCACGTGTCAGAGGAGAGTAGGTGCTCTCCTTCCTCCTTCTCTAGCCGCGGGAAGCTTCGGCTGAACCCGCCCCTCCTCTCCTCCTATCTGCTCCCTGGCTCCCTGGCCGGGTACCTGCAGGTAACAACAGCGCGCATTGCATTGCACCTCATCCGCCACCAGCACCCCCAAAAACCTCATCTGCCACCAGTTGCACCCCCACCCCACCCGGACCTCATCTGTCACCAGTAGCACCTTCCCAAACCCCCCCGGTCTTCACCACGTACAAAGTGGGTCCCGATGTAAAAGTTTCACCGGGGCCCGCTGGAGTCATGTTACGCCACTGTATATATCGATCTATTTATACATATATATCTTATCTATCTATGGGCCCAGTTACACACACACATAATGGTGCAGAGATTGTTCACAGATCTCTGGCTGCAGTGAAATCATGGACACATTGTTACATATGTACACAGCCACAAAATGTAACAATGTGTCCATGATTTCACTGCAACCAGAGATCTGTGAACAATATCTGCACAATTATCTGTATGTGTAACTGGACCTTATGGCTTAGGGCTGCGTTACACGTCGCAACATTGCATGCAATTTCCCTTGCAACTTACTGGTTGCAGGGAAATCATGGACACATTGTTCCATTTGTACACAGCCACAAAATGTAACAATTTGTCCATGATTTCACTGCAACCAGTAAGTTGCAAGTGAAATTGCATGCAATGTTGTGACGTGTAAAGCGGCCTTAATCTATCTATGGGGGCCGTCACACACTACGATTATGTGTGGGAACTCAATAACGATGTCAGTGGTGTGCACTTGTGGACACATGGTTAGTGAGGTGTCACATGTATAGATAACGATGTCAGGGGTGCGGCTCATGGACACATCGTTAGTGAGGTGTCACATGTATAGATAACGATGTCAGGGGTGCGGCTCGTGGACACATCGTTAGTGAGGTGTCACATGTATAGATAACGATGTCGGGGGTGCGGCTCGTGGACACATCATTAGTGAGGTGTCACATGTATAGATAACGATGTCAGGGGTGCAGCTCGTGGACACATCGTTAGTGAGGTAGATAATGTGATGTGTAGATAACGTTCAGGACGGAGCAACGATGCTACGTGCAGGGATTGTTCACACAATCAGCGATTGATGCTTGTCAATGTTGTGAATAGGCGAAATCATAAATGAGATCGGTTATGGCGGTGTCACACAGAACGTTGCAGCAGATCACATGACCGACGTCGGTCTGGTTCTCATATCTGTGAAGAACGATCAGATCACTTATCACTTGTCAGATTGACCTGTCACACGTAACGATGTTGGTGCAGCGACTGAAAATCTGCAACGTTTCAGCGATATATTTACAGATATCATAGCGTGTAACGGCCGCCTTATGTCTATCTATCGCTAAGGCGGCCGTCACACGCTACGATATCTGTAAAAATATCGCTGAAACGTTGCAGATTTTCAGTCGCTGCACCGACGTCGTTGCGTGTGACAGGTCGATCTGACAAGTGATAAGTGATCAGATCGTTAATCACAGATATGAGAACCGGACCCCACATCAGACGATGTCGATCATCCAATCTGCTGCATCGTTCAGTGTGACACCGCCATAACCGATCTCCTGACCGATTTCTCCTATTCACATCATTGACAAGCATCAATCGCTGGTTGTGTGAGTGATCCCTGCACGTAACATCGCTGCTGTGTCCTGAACGTTATCTACACATGTGACACCTCACTAACGATGTGTCCACGAGCCGCACCCCTGACATCGTTATCTATACGTGACACCTCACTAACCATGTGTCCACGAGCCGCACCCCTGACATCGTTATCTATACATGTGACACCTCACTAACCATGTGTCCACGAGCCGCACCACTGACATCGTTATCTATACATGTGACACCTCACTAACGATGTGTCCACGAGCCGCACCCCTGACATCGTTATCTATACATGTGACACCTCACTAACCATGTGTCCACGAGCCGCACCACTGACATCGTTATCTATACATGTGACACCTCACTAACGATGTGTCCACGAGCCGCACCACTGACATCGTTATCTATACATGTGACACCTCACTAACCATGTGTCCACGAGCCGCACCACTGAAATCGTTATCTATACATGTGACACCTCACTAACGATGTGTCCACGAGCCGCACCACTGACATCGTTATCTATACATGTGACACCTCACTAATGATGTGTCCACGAGCCGCACCCCTGACATCGTTATCTATACATGTGACACCTCGCTAACGATGTGTCCACGAGCCGCACCCCTGACATCATTATCTATACATGTGACACCTCACTAATGATGTGTCCACGAGCCGCACCCCTGACATCGTTATCTATACATGTGACACCTCACTAACGATGTGTCCACGAGCCGCACCACTGACATCGTTATCTATACATGTGACACCTCACTAACCATGTGTCCACGACCCGCACCCCTGACATCGTTATCTATACATGTGACACCTCACTAACCATGTGTCCACGAGCCGCACCCCTGACATCGTTATCTATACATGTGACACCTCACTAACCATGTGTCCACGAGCCGCACCCCTGACATCGTTATCTATACATGTGACACCTCACTAACGATGTGTCCACGAGCCGCACCACTGACATCGTTATCTATACATGTGATACCTCACTAATGATGTGTCCACGAGCCGCACCACTGACATCGTTATCTATACATGTGACACCTCACTAACGATGTGTCCACGAGCCGCACCCCTGACATCGTTATCTATACATGTGACACCTCACTAACGATGTGTCCATGAGCCCCACCCCTGACATCGTTATCTATACATGTGATACCTCACTAACGATGTGTCCACGAGCCGCACCCCTGACATCGTTATCTATACATGTGACACCTCACTAACGATGTGTCCACGAGCCGCACCACTGACATCGTTATCTATACATGTGATACCTCACTAATGATGTGTCCACGAGCCGCACCACTGACATCGTTATCTATACATGTGACACCTCACTAACGATGTGTCCACGAGCCGCACCCCTGACATCGTTATCTACACATGTGACACCTCACTAACGATGTGTCCACGAGCCGCACCCCTGACATCGTAGGTGATATCGCTCACAAAATTGTAGTGTGTGACAGCCGCCTATCGCTTATGTCTGTCTGTCTATCTATCTATCCATCTATCTATCCATCTATTTATCCATCCATCCATCCATCTATCTATTGTGGCAAGACGCCTCACTCGGCTGCAGTCAGAAGTAAGCACAGGAATGTGTTTGGCTACAGGTTTATTGATGCTGCATAAACACAGCAGAATTGGGCACAAAAACAACGGAGCATCACTGGCTTGAAAGGTAAAATAAAATAAAAAAACAAAACAAAACAAGTATCCACAGCCTGAATGTGTCCAGGTCGCCTGTACTGACTGCTGCAGACTGCAGATACTCCTGGGCTGAGCTCCGCACTCTGGAGCCTGCACACACCAATCTCCTTGTGCTCTTACTGTGGCTCAGCCGCACCCTCAGAGGAGGTAGGGGAATGACCTCCCGCCCTCTTAGTCATTCCCCTAAAACCACACACCCTGTGGTAATTAACCCCACAACACATAACATGTTGGGTAACTTTCACAGGTTTTAGCTCACACAGGCTAAGTAACGTGCGTGACACGTACCTCCCCTCAACTACACGGCCAGTGACCGCGTCACACTATCTATCGCTTAGGTCTGTCTATCCATCTATGGCGGGCGTCACATGCTACGATATATGTAAAGATGTCGCTGGAAAGTGCCTGATTTGGCATCGCTTCTACGACATCGTTGCGTGGGACAGGTCGATCTGACTAGCGATAAGTGGTCAGATCGTTATATCCAGATATGAGAATCGGACCTCATATCAGACGATGTCGATCATCCAATCTGCTGCATTGTTCTGTGTGACACCGCCATAACCGATCTCCTGACCGATTTCTCCTATTCACATCATTGACAAGCATCGATCCCTGGTTGTGTGAACGATCCCTGCACGTAACATCGCTGCTGCGTCCTGAACATTATCTATACACGTGACACCTCACTAATGATGTGTCCACAAGTGCACACCACTGACATCGTTATCTACACATGTGACACCTCACTAATGATGTGTCCACAAGTGCACACCACTGACATCGTTATCTATACATGTGACACCTCACTAACGATGTGTCCACGAGCCACACCACTGACATCGTTATCTATACATGTGACACCTCACTAACGATGTGTCCACGAGCCGCACCCCTGACATCGTTATCTATACATGTGACACCTCACTAACGATGTGTCCACGAGCCGCACCACTGACATCGTTATCTATACATGTGACACCTCACTAACCATGTGTCCACGAGCCACACCCCTGACATCGTTATCTATACGTGACACCTCACTAACCATGTGTCCACAAGTGCACACCACTGACATCGTTATCTATACATGTGACACCTCACTAACGATGTGTCCACGAGCCACACCACTGACATCGTTATCTATACATGTGACACCTCACTAACGATGTGTCCACGAGCCACACCACTGACATCGTTATCTATACGTGACACCTCACTAATGATGTGTCCACAAGTGCACACCACTGACATCGTTATCTATACATGTGACACCTCACTAACGATGTGTCCACGAGCCACACCACTGACATCGTTATCTATACATGTGACACCTCACTAACGATGTGTCCACGAGCCACACCACTGACATCGTTATCTATACATGTGACACCTCACTAACCATGTGTCCACGAACCACACCACTGACATCGTTATCTATACATGTGACACCTCACTAACCATGTGTCCACGAGCCGCACCCCTGACATCGTTATCTATACATGTGACACCTCACTAACCATGTGTCCACGAGCCGCACCACTGACATCGCTATTGAGTTCACTCACAAAATCGTACTATCTATTTATCTATCCATCCATCTATCTAATCTATCTATCTATCTATCTATCTATCTATCTATCTATCTATCTATCTATCTATCTATCTATCTATCTATCCATCTATCCATCTATGCATCTATCCACCTATGCATCTATCCATCTATGCATCTATCCATCTATGCATCTATCCACCTATGCATCTATCCATCTATGCATCTATCCACCTATGCATCTATCCATCTATCTATGGCGGGCGTCACACACTACGATTTTGTGTGGGAACTCAATAACGATGTCAGGGGTGCGGCTCGTGGACACATCGTTAGTGAGGTGTCACATGTATAGATAACGTTCAGGACGCAGCAGCGATGTTACGTGCAGGGATCGTTCACACAACCAGCGATTGATGCTTGTCAATGATGTGAATAGGAGAAATCGGTCAGGAGATCGGTTATGGCGGGGTCACACTGAACAATGCAGCAGATTGGATGTTCGACATCGTCTAGTATGGTGTCAGGTTCCCATATCTGTATATAACGATCTGATCGCTTATCCCTAGTCAGATCGACCTGTCACACGCAACGATGTCGTAGGAGCGATGCCAAATCAGGCACTTTCCAGCGATATCTTTACATATGTGGTAGCGTGTGACGCCCGCCTATGGTGGCCGTCACACACTACAATTTTGTGTGGGAACTCAATAACGATGTCAGGGGTGCGGCTCATGGACAACATGCTTAGTGAAGTGTCACATGTATAGATAACGTTCAGGACGCAGCAGTGATGTTACATGCAGGGATCGTTCCCACAACCAGCGATTGATCATTGCCAATGATGTGAATAGGAGAAATTGGTCTGGAGATCGGTCATGGTGGTGTCACACAGAATCAGGGGCTGACTGGCGACGCAAACCCTGGGTGGCAAAATTTTTCCGGCAACCCTTGGGTGAGGACCGGGGGGGGATGGTGCTGTCGGAAATTTTCGGCGGCCCATCTCAGAGCCGCCAGCCCTTAGGTGAGGTCCGGGGGGGGACCGGCCCATTTCTGTGGGTGGGCGGCCCTAGGTGTGGGCTATACCACCAGCCCAGTGGGCACTTGCCTCCCTGTCACCTGGGACAGTCCGCCCCTGGACAGAATAATGCACCAGATTGGATGATCGACATCGTCTGATATGGGGTCCGGGTCTCATATCTGTGATTAACGATCTGACCACTTATTGCTAGTCACATCATGCTGTCACACACAACGATGTCGTTGGAGCGATGCCAAATCAGGCACTTTCCTGCGATATCGTTACATATGTCGTAGCTTGTGACGGCCGCCTATCCTATATATCCATCCACCTATGCATCTATGCATCTATCTATCTATCCATCCATCCATGCAGCTATCCATCTATGTATCCATCTATGCATCCATCCATCCATCTATCTATGGCTACGACATATGTGAAGATATCGCTGGAGAGTGCCTGATTTGGCATCGCTCCTACGACATCGTTGCGTGTGACAGCATGATGTGACTAGCGATAAGTGGTCAGATCGTTAATCACAGATATGGGAACCGGACCCCATATCACACAATGTCCATCATCCAATCTGCTGTATCGTTCTGTGTTACACCGCCATAACCGATCTCCTTTAGGCGGCCGTCAAACGCATCAATTTAATGCACGATATCGCTTAAGCGATATCAGTCTGGAGCCTGCACACACCAATCTCCTTGTGCTTTTACTGTGGCTCAGCCGCACCCTTAGGGGAGGTAGGGGAATGACCTCCTGCCCTCTTAAGGTGGGGTTACACATTTCAATATCGTTGCGATATCGCAATTCAATGGCGCGGGAGCGCGCATTTAGTGCACGTTTCTCCCGCATCGCATCGGAGGTTTACATGTTGCGATTTCTGAATCCAACGTCCGTGCGATGTCTACGCCCCCCAACCCAGGAACCATTTAACATGGGAGTGAATGGGTGACGTTGAACTTCACATCGGAGTTGGGCTGTCACACAGCACGATCCGGCTCCAATCTCCATTCAATATCGGAGCATTGAATAGCACGCTCATTCAATCCCCGATATCGCATTGACATCGTTCCTGCATCGTATTGGACGTTCACACCATACAATGCAGGAACGATATCGGCTCCAACGGTCGAACCACGTGACTTTTCATTGAAATTGGACGCCGATATCGCAACGTGTAAACCCACCTTTAGTTATTCCCCTAAAACCACACACCCGTTTGTAATCAACCCCACAACACATAACATGTTGGGTAACTTTCACAGGTTTTAGCTCACACAGGCTAAGTAACGTGCGTGACACGTACCTCCCCTCAACTACACGGCCAGTGACCGCGTCACACTATCTATCGCTTATGTCTGTCTATCCATCTACGGCGGGCGTCACACGCTACGACATATGTAAAGATGTCGCTGGAAAGTGCCTGATTTGGCATCGCTTCTACGACATCGTTGCGTGTGACAGGTCGATCTGACTAGCGATAAGTGGTCAGATCGTTATATACAGATATGGGAACCGGACCCCATACCAGACGATGTGGATCATCCAATCTGCTGCATCGTTCTGTGTGACCCCGCCATAACCGATCTCGTACCGATTTCGCCTATACAAATCATTGACAAGCATCAATCGCTGGTTGTGTGAATGATCCCTGCACGTAACATCGCTGCTGCATCCTGAACGTTATCTATACATATGACACCTCACTAATCATGTGTCCACGAGCCGCACCACTGACATCATTATTGAGTTCCCACACAAAATCGCAGTGTGTGATGCCCGCCTTAATGTCTGTCTGTCTGTCTGTCTGTGCATCTATCCATCTATCTATGGCGGGCGTCACACACTATGATTTTGTGTGGGAACTCAATAACGATGTCAGTGGTGCGGCTCGTGGACACATCGTTAGTGAGGTGTCACATGTATAGATAACGATGTCAGGGGTGCGGCTCGTGGACACATCGTTAGTGAGGTGTCACATGTAATAGATAACGATGTCAGTGGTGCGGCTCGTGGACACATCGTTAGTGAGGTGTCACATGTATAGATAACGTTCAGGACACAGCAGTGATGTTACGTGCAAGGATCGTTCACACAACCAGCGATTGATGATTGTCAATGATGTGAATAGGAGAAATCGGTCAGGAGATCGGTTATGGCGGTGTCACACAGAACAATGCAGCAGATTGGATGGTCGACATAGTCTGATGTGAGGTCCGGATCTCATATCTGTGATTAACGATCTGACCACTTTTAAGTAGTCAGATCATGCTGTCACACGCAACGACGTCGTAGGAGCGATGCCAAATCAGGCACTTTCCAACGATATGTTTGCATATATCGTAGCGTGTGACGCCCACCTATCGCTTAGGTGGGCGTCACACGCTACGATTTATGTAAAGATCTCGTTGGAAAGTGCCTTATTTGGCATCGGTCCTACGACATGGTTGCGTGTGACAGCATGATCTATCTATCTATCTATCCATCTACTACCAGTGGTGTACATATGCTAACAAGTAGTGGGGTCAGGTGGACAAGGAGGACTTGGGTGTCAGTGTTAGGACTCATCGTGCCTGAAGTCACTTTGTCGCAGTCGATGAGCAAGCAGACATTGGCCAATGTGTGTACTAAGAACTTCAGATTTAAAAAAAAAAAAAAAAAATATAAGAATTTTGAGTTTTTTGAAAAAACGTAAGTTTTAAATTTTTCTCATATATATTTAGCTTGTTAGCATATGTACACCACTGGTAGTAGCTGAGTGCTGCAGAGAGTTTTTATCTAGTATTTTGATCCAGCGTCCCTGCTGGCACCAGTTCACATTGTCTGTGAGTGCTGTGCAGTTATTTTTTTTCTCTCTTATCTATCTATCTATCTATCTATCTATAGCGGCCGTCACACGCTTCCATATCTTGAACGATATTGTAAGCGATCACGTGCACGCGCGATCGCTTACAATATCGCTCACATCGCTGGTGAGATGTCACACAGACAGACTCACCAGCGATGCGGAGCCGCGATCTCGCTGGTTACTATGGTACACATCGGGTTACTAGGCGCCGCGCGGCGCTTAGTAACCCGACGTGTACCATAGTTACCATCTCCCAGCATAGGCTCTGCCGCTGGGAGATGGATCATCGTGGTGTCATACACCACGATGAAGCAGATCGTGACATCATTCATCGCTAGATCTGAGCTCCGGAGCTCAGATCTGCGATGTCACGATCAAGCGATTTTACATAGTAAAATCGCTTGATTACATGCAACGATGCCAAAACGATATCGCTTAAGCGATCAAAAAGGAGATCGCTTAAACGATATCGGGCTTAAAATCGTTGCGTGTGACGGCCGCTTATCGCTTATGTCTATCTATCTATCTATCTATCTATCTATCTATCTATCTATCTATCTATCTATCGCTTATGTGTATCTATCTGACTGTTGCGGTCCTATTGTTCTATGTCTTCACCGGCACAGCAGAGAACCCTGAGTATTGCTCGGCAGCGAGATAATAACATCTGGCAGACGATGGAATCTTGGAAACCTAAGAAATGTAAAAATAATGTCAGTGTTTGGGCTCCATATTACATGATATTACTGTACAGTCACTTTTTTCCTGGTCAGCAAAGGAATCTTCTCCATAAAAAAGTGCAGGATCATTGTCAACCATAAACCCCTTCCCGACCTATCATGTTGTACAATGTCATGGGCCGGTAACGGGTGTTTGATGTGAGCTCCGGCGCGGCGCTCACATCAAAGCCCCGACATCTCAGCTGATCTCATCAGCTGAGATGTCAGGGTAACAGCACCGATCGGATTCGATCGGCGCTGTTAACCCCTTGGATCCCGTTGTCAATCACTGACAGTGGTATCCAAGGCAGCCGTGGCGGGGAACGCACTGTTCCCCGCCTGCCCCGGAGACCCCCGCAATAGTATCGCGGGATCTCCAACGCTCACGTGACAGCCCGGGGTCCTGGCCAGACCCCGGATGCTGTCACTGAGCAGTTCCGTGTTGTGGTTGGCAGGCGCTGCCAACCACAATACGGCCGCGGTTCTCGGAGATACAGATGAGCTGCAGCTCATCTGTATCTCCCAGAAGCGATTGGACTGTGCAGCAAGGTGCCTCTTAAAGGGGCAGTGTAAAAATAAGAATTAATAAAAAAATAAAGTTTTTAAAAACCTGTTAAAAAAAATAAAATATAAAAGTTCAAATCACCCCCCTTTTCCCCCAATCACAATAAAAGTATTAAAAAAAAATACACGTTTGGTATTACTGAGTTCAGAATCACCCGATCTATCATTGTATTAAATCTGTTAATGAGAGCCGTAAATTCCGTAACGGAAAAAATGGTCCAAACGCCAAAATTCAGTTTTTTTGGTCGCCGCAGCATTGCTATAAAATGCAATAACGGGCGATCACAACAGTGGATCCCCCCAAAAATGGTATCATTCGTTAGTTCAAGACGCAAAAAATAAGCCCCAGATCCTGAAAAATGAGAACCCTACGGGTCGCAGAACATGGCGCAAAAAAGTCCTTTTTTTTTTTATTCTAAAACTTCAGAATTTTTTTTCACCACCTAGATACCAGTAAAGGCATACATGTTGGGTATCTATGAACGTGCACCGACCCGAGGCATCACCCCGTCACGTCGGTTTCACCATATAGTGAACATGGTGACTAAAATACCCAAAAAACAAACGTGTTATTGCACTTTTTTGCAATTTCACTGCATTTAGAATTTGTTTTACAATTTCCCTGTACACTATATGGTAAAATAAATGATTGCATATGAAAGTACAACTCGTCCCGCAAAAAACAAGCCGTCATATGTCTATATTGACGGAAAAATAAAAAAGTTATGGCTCTTGGAAGCAGAGGAGCAAAAAACAAAAATGAAAAATTCCCTGGTCATGAAGGGGTTAAACAGGTGATGATCCCAGCACTGCCAGATTACATCTGCCCCACATGAATTCCTCTCACTGACCATCATCACACAACATGGAGAACATTCTCTCACTTACCTGCTTTCTTATCTTTTGGTTCTTGCTCATCGTCCATTTCAGATGTCTCTTGTTTATTTACTAATCTCTTTCGCCAGGACATGAATCGTTCTTTGATGTTATTGGTCTTGCTCTAAATATGAACAAAAGCAAGATATAATATACATTTTTTAACTTTTTCTTTAACCCCATAATGATGTAGGACAGTGATGGCGAACCTATGGCACGCGGCCCTCGCCACTACACTGCCGCTTTGATCTGCCGATGCGTGCCGCGGCGCCGGCAGTTCATAGCTGTGTCGATCAGAGGAGACATTTCTCCTTCCTCCGACACTCCTAGCCCCGCCCTCCCGACCAGCATCATGTGACAGCGGTCATGTGACGCGCCCGGTTGGGAGAGAAGAAAGAGCAGATAGAAAGTGAGCAGGTGAAAGCAGAGTGAGATGAAAAACAAGCAGCAAGACAGAGATGGTGGCAATACAAGGGGTCGCCAGGAACAGGGAGGCAAACTGAGAGAGCAGAGGCAGATGGGCAATACTAGGCAGGAACAAGGCATGAGAATGGCATCTGACAGTTACTGGGGCTGGATGCAATACTAACAGGGCAGGATGGGGCAATACTAAAGGGGCAGGATGGGGCAATACTAACAGAGAGGCAGGATGGGGCAATACTAAGCAGGGAGGCAGGATGGGGCAATACTACATGGCAGATCATCTAAGGGGCAGGATGGGGCAATACTAAAGGGCAGGATGGGCAATACTAACAGGGGCAGATGGGGAATACTAAGAGGAGGCAGGATGGGGCAATACTAAAGGGGCAGGATGGGGCAATTACAATACATACTAAGCGCAGATGGAGCAATACTAAGGGAGAGGCAGGATGGGGCAATACTAAAGCAGTGGTGCAGGATGGGGGCAATACTAAAGGGAGGCAGGATTGTACTAAGAGGGATGGCAATACTAGACAGGATGGGCAGGATGGGGCAATACTAAGAGGAGAGGCAATTAAGGCAGGATGGAGGCAATACTAAGAGGGGCAGGATGGGGCAATACTAAAGGGGCAGGATGGGGCAATACTAAGAGGGCAGATGGCAATACTAAGAGGAGGCAGGATGGGCAATACTAAAGGGGGCAGGATGGGGCAATACTAAGAGGAGGCAGGATGGGGCAATACTAAGAGGAGGGCAGGATGGGGCAATACTAAAAGAGGAGGGCAAGATGAGGGCAATAACTAAGAGGGGCAGGATGGGGCAATACTAAGAGGGGCAGGTGGCAGAGGCAATACTAAAAGAGGGAGGCAGGATGGGCATACTAAAGGGGCAGGATGCATACTAAGGCAGGATGGGGCAATACTAAGAGGGGGCAGGATGGGGCAATACTAAGAGGAGGCAGGATGGGAACTAAGCAGATGGGGCAATACTAAGAGGAGGAGGATGGCAATATGGAGCGTGCAATACTAAGAGGGGCAGGAGGGGCATACTAGGAGGCGGTGGGGAATACTAAGAGGGGCAGGATGGGCAATACTAAAGGGGCAGGATGGGCAATACTAAGAGGGGGCAGGATGGGCAATACTAAGAGGGGGCAGGATGGAGCAATACTAAGAGGAGGCAGGATGGGGCAATACTAAGAGGGGGCAGGATGGGAGCAATACTAAGAGGGGCAGATGGGCAATACTAAGAGGAGATGGGCAATACTAAGAGGAGGCAAGGAATTGGGGCAGATCATACTAAGAGGGGGCAGGATGGAATATAAGGGGCAATATACTAAGAGGGGGCAGGATGGGGCAATACTAAGAGGAGGCAGGATGGGGCAATACTAAGAGGGGCAGGATGGGCAATACTAAGAGGAGGCAGGATGGGCAATACTAAGAGGGGGCAGGATGGGAGCAATACTAAGAGGAGGCAGGATGGGGCAATACTAAGAGGGGGCAGGATGGGAGCAATACTAAGAGGGGCAGGATGGGCAATACTAAGAGGGGCAGATGGGCAATACTAAGAGGGGCAGGATGGGCAATACTAAGAGGGGGCAGGATGGGGCAATACTAAGAGGGGCAGGATGGGGCAATACTAAGAGGAGGCAGGATGGGCAATACTAAGAGGGGGCAGGATGGGGAATACTAAGAGGGGCAGGATGGGGCAATACTAAGAGGAGGCAGGATGGGGCAATACTAAGAGGAGGCAGGATGGGGCAATACTAAGAGGGGCAGGATGGGGCAATACTAAGAGGAGGCAGGATGGGCAATACTAAGAGGGCAGGATGGGGCAATACTAAGAGGGGCAGGATGGGGCAATACTAAGAGGGGGCAGGATGGGGCAATACTAAGAGGAGGCAGGATGGGCAATACTAAGAGGAGGCAGGATGGGGCAATACTAAGAGGAGCAGGATGGGGCAATACTAAGAGGGGCAGGATGGGGCAATACTAAGAGGGGGCAGGATGGGGCAATACTAAGAGGAGGCAGGATGGGGCAATACTAAGAGGAGGCAGGATGGGCAATACTAACAGGGGGCAGGATGGGGCAATACTAAAGGGGGCAGGATGGGGCAATACTAAGAGGGGCAAGGATGGGGCAATACTAAGAGGAGGCAGGATGGAGCAATACTAAGAGGAGGCAGGATGGGGCAATACTAAGAGGGGGCAGGATGGGGCAATAATAAGAGGGGTAGGATGTGATAATACTAAGAGGGGGCAGGATGGGGCAATACTAACGGGCAGGATGGAGCAATACTAAGAGGAGGCAGGATGGGGCAATACTAACAGGGGGCAGGATGGGGCAATACTAACAGGGGGCAAGATGGAGCAATACTAACAGGGGGCAAGATGGGGTAATACTAACAGGGGGCAAGATGGGGCAATACTAACAGGGGCAGGATGGGGCAATACTAACAGGGGGCAGGATGGGGCAATACTAACAGGGGGCAGGATGGGGCATATTATTACATGATGGGGCAGGATGGGGCATATTGTTATGTGATGGGGTAGATGGGGCATATTGTTATGTGATGGGGCAGGATGGGGCATATTGTTATGTGATGGGGTAGGATGGGGCATATTATGATGTGATGGGGGCTGATGGGGCATATTATTATGTGATGGGCATACTATTATGTGATAGGGTAGGATGGGGCATATGATTATGTGATGGAGGCTGGTGGGGCATATTATTATCTGGTGGGGCATATTATTATGTGATGGGGCATATTATTATGTGATGGGGCACATTATTATGTGATGGGGCTGAAGGGGCATATTATTATGTGATGGAGCAGGATGGGGCATATTATTATGTGATGGAGCAGGATGGGGCATATTATTATGTGATGGGGCAGGATGGGGCATATTATGTGATGGGGGATGATGGGGCATATTATTATGTGATGGGGACAGGATGGCGCATATTATTATGTGATGGGGCATATTATTATGTGATGAGGCTGAAGGGGCATATTATTATGTGATGGAGCAGGATGGGGCATATTATTATGTGATGGGGGCAGGATGGGGCATATTATTATGTAATGGGGGCTGATGGGGCATATTATGTGATGGGGCATATTATTATGTGATGGGGCAGGATGGGGCATATTATGTGATGGGGCATATTATTATGTGATGGGGCATATTATTATGTGATGGGGGCAGGATGGGGCATATTATTATTTAATGGGGGCTGATGGGGCATATTATATGATGGGACAGGATGGGGCATATTATTATTTAATGGGGGCTGATGGGGCATATTATATGATGGGGCAGGATGGGGCATATTATGTGATGGGGCATATTATGTGATGGGGGATGATGGGGCATATTATTATGTGATGGGGACAGGATGGCGCATATTATTATGTGATGGGGCATATTATTATGTGATGGGGCTAATGGGGCATATTATGTGAAGGAGAAGGATGGGGCATATTATGTGATGGGGGTAGGATGGGCAGATTACTATGTGATGAGAACAAGGATGAGGCATATTAATATTTCATGGGGCAGATTACTATGTGATAGGTATAGTGGTGGGGCAAATTAATATATGATGGGGAAGATTTCTATGTGATGAAGGCAGGATGGGGCAGATTACTATGTGATTAGGACAAGAATGGGGCAGATTACTATGTGATGGGGCAGGATGGGGCAGATCACTATGTGATGGGGACAAGGATGGGGCACATTACTAATGTGATGGAACAAGGAAGGGGTTAGATTATTATGTGATGGGGGCAGGATGGGGCAGATTCATATGTGATGGGGACGAGGATGGGGCATATTACTATGTGATGGGGACAAGGATGGGGCAGATTACTATGTGATGGAGGCAAGAATAGGGCAATACTACCAGGGGGCAAGATGGGGCATATTACTATGTGATGGGACAAGGGTGGTGCAATAATACCAGGGGACAAGGATGGGGCACATTACTGCTGGATGGGGCATATTTCTGCATGGGGACAAGCATGAGGCACATTAGTGCAGGATGGGGCATATTTCTGCAAAGGAATAAGGGTGGGGCATATTAACGGCAAGTGGAGAAGGATGAGACAGATTACTGCAGGATGGGGCATATTACTTCAAGGGGACACGGATGGGGCATATTACTGCAGGATGGGGCATATTGCTGCAAGGGAACAAGGATAGGGCAATACAGCAGGATGGGGCATTACTACATGATGGGGGCAGGATGGGGCATATTACTGAAGGATGGGGCATATTATTGCAAGGGGACAAGAATGTGGCATATTACTGCAGATGGGCATATTGCTACAAGGGAACAAGGATAGGGCATTACAGCAGGATGGGGCATTACTACATGATGGGGGCAGGATGGGGGCATTACCACAAGGGGACAAGGATGGGACATTAGCGAAGGGGACAAGAATGGGGCATGCTACAAGGGGATAAGGATGAAGACATTACTACAAGAAGAGGGTCAGGATGGAGCACAACTGCAAGGAGAGGGCCAGGATGGGGCCATAAATGCATGGAGATAGTCAGCATAGATCATATAGCTAGGAGCGGATCAGAATGGAGCACATAACTAGAAGGAGAGGATCAGAATGGAGAACATAGAAGGAGAAGATCAGAATGGAGCACATAACTACAAGGAGAGGGTCAGGATGGAGCATGTAACTACAAGGAGAGGGTCAGGATGGAGCACTATAACTGCAAGGAAAGGGTCAGAATGGAGCACATTACTAGAAGGAGAAAGTCAGGATGGGACACATTACTAGAGGGAGAGAATCTGGATGAAGCACATTACTATTAGGAGGGGGTTCAGGATGGGACACATTACTAGAAGGAGGGGGCCAGGATGGAGCACATAACTACAAGGAGAGGGTCATGATGGAGCACATTACTACAAGGAGAGGGTCATGATGGAGCACATTACTACAAGGAGAGGGTCAGGATGGGACACATTACTAGAAGGAGAGAATCTGGAGGAAGCACATTACTATTAGGAGGGGGTTTAGGATGGGACACATTACTAGAAGGAGGGGGCCAGGATGGAGCACATAACTACAAGGAGAGGGTCATGATGGAGCACATAACTACAAGGAGAGGGTCATGATGGAGCACATTACTACAAGGAGAGGGTCAGGATGGGACACATTACTAGAAGGAGAGAATCTGGAGGAAGCACATTACTATTTGGAGGGGGTTTAGGATGGGACACATTACTAAAGAGGAGGGGCCAGGATGGAGCACATAATTACAAGGAGAGGGTCATAATGAAGCACATTACTACAAGGAGAGGGTCAGGATGGGACACATTACTACAAGGAGAGGGTCATGATGGAGCACATTACTACAAGGAGAGGGTCAGGATGGGACACATTACTACAAGGAGAGGGTCATGATGGAGCACTTTACTACAAGGAGAGGGTTAGGATGGGACACATTACTACAAGGAGAAGATCAGGATGGGACACATTACTACAAGGAGAAGGTCAGGATGGGACACATTACTACAAGAGAGGGTCAGGATGAAGCACATTACTACAGGAAAGGGTCAAGATGGATCACATTACTACAAGGAGAGTATCACTTGAAAAAGGCGCAATTGGCGCTGAAACGCGTTGTGGCTAAAGGGATCCATATGCTGAATCATTAAAGCTGAAAGTAATACTTATGTGAGCCGTGTCCTGTTAATGTACCTTAGTGCTTACAATATCACTCGTTTTATCTGGAGCTGCAAATTTCTTCCCTGCTGGGAAGCGTGATACAGAGCAGCTTAGGAATACAGGACCTGGCAGACGTCATACCATCACTCCCCCCGAGCTGTCACGTGCATCGGACACACGGGAAATACGTGCAGGAGATTGCGGAACTAAGGCCTCTCTCCAACAGAGTCAGGCTGCAGAGTGAGAAATGCATGACAAACTGGAGGACTTGGAGAACAGAAACCGCCGCAACAACCTGCGTTTTGTAGGCATCCCGGAGTTGGTGGGCGGTGAACATCTCATGGACTATTTCACTAAAGACCTCCCAGCGGCCCTTCGGACGGATCATTGAAAAGACCAAATGACCATAGAGCGAGCGCATAGACTAGGTCCCCAGGGCCCAACTGAGGCGGCAGAAACAGTAGACCTCGTCCAGTCGTAGCAAAGTACCTCAACTGGGCGGTGAAAGAAAAAGTCTTGAGAGCATACCGACAGCAACGAGAACTGACTGTCCATGGCTTCAAGATTCTAATATTCCAGGACTTCTACCCAGCCGTAGCTCAAAAATGCAAGGCATTTGGACACACCTATCGTCTTCTGATTGAAAAAAACATTACAATTTCAACTACTCTACCCAGCTAAGCTCAAAGTCCAAGAGGGCGACCTGGCAATTATTTACGAAGACCCTGAGGTGGTGGAGAGAAGATTCCATCATGCTAAGGACGTTGCAGTGGGACGACCTAAAGATCTGCCACCTACGCTATCTCCTACTATAGGAAGACTGTCATCTCCATAATACAATGTTTCTCCCAGTGATGGCACAGCGCGTTCTTGGCGAGCTGCTACCACTAATTTGCATTGTTGACTGTATTGTTGTTTTTGTAGTCTCTCTCTGTTTTTACCCTCTTATGCTCTCCCCTTTCTCAACCCAGGTGCCAATCCATACGAGACCCACCACTGATGACACCGTTACTACCTGTTCACTCCTGCGGCTCGCTGGGACTGACAGGAATGAACACACCCAACTGCCATATGCTGCACAGACCCTGTCTTGGGACCCAGGATGAGTACTCTTAAAATACCAGACCCTGACACCAATTACACCTCACCACACTTGTGGTTCCTGTCATGGAACGTGACAGGCCTTAACACCCCCCTTAAACGTAAAAGTCTTGAACCATCTAAAACTATTCTCTCCAGATGTGGCCTTCCTTCAGGAGACACACTGGAAGGCTGACAATCCTGGTAAATTGCTAGCTCCTGGATAGGAGATTGCTACACTGCCTCGCACACTTCATCATCACGTGGAGTAGCCATTCTCGTCAAAAAGGGCTTACCATGCACCATTCAGGACTCCATTAGTGATAGCCAAGGCAAATATCTGTTTCTGAGGGTGGAAATAGCGGGGAGAATATATTTCTTGGTCAACCTCTACGCTCCTAACCACGACCAACACATCTACACATCGACTCTCCAGGTTCTTCTAGGACTTGGGCCTGGTCGCCTGATAGTGGGAGGAGACTTTAACTTAGTACAATGCCCCACTCTGGACCACTCCTCACCCTCTCCACAAACCTCAGCAGCCACCACATCCCTCTTACACTTCATGGAACACTTTTCACTCTGTGACCCATGGAGAGTGACAGACTCACAGCTAGAGAATACACGTGTCACTCCCTCACCCATCAGTCCTTCTCCCGGATTGATTTCTTCCTCATCTCTCACAACTATTCCCCCAACACCATGACTCCCGTATTCACCCAATACTGATCTCAAACCATGCTCCCATCTCACTGTTCCTAACACTATCGGAGCCAAGCCCCTAGACGAGACAATGGAGGTTCCCATCCTACCTAGCAGAGTCGGATGACTTCAAAACCCTCCTTAAATCCCACTGGAATGATTTCATAGATGACAATATCGCCCACACTGACAACACCCCTCTGCTCTGGGCCACTTCTAAGGCTGTTATGAGAGGCCATATCATCAGTTATCTACCATGCAGAAGGAAACCACATAGAAAGAAATTAGATGCCTTACACACCTCCCTACTCCAGGCTCAGTCGGCATTTGCCCTAACCCCATCCCCTGACACACAACAAGCCTACACCATGGCCAAACACCTACTAGACTCCCTCATACATGGCAAGTTCAACTGACTCAAAACAAGTTTTATCGCTGGGGAAACAAGACAGGTAAATTATTAGGGACCCTACCAAAAGGCAAACAACCCTACAAACCAATTCTTAAACTACTGAACCCCACAACAGACCACCGACCAGGAAGAGATAACGCAAATTTTCAGCAATTACTATGAAGACCTCTACAGAGCCCACCCTGCTAACCTCCCATCGATTCATTCCTTCCTGAACCCAATCAATCTCCCATTCCTGACCACTGACAACAAGTGACGCTAGACTCAGAGATAACAGAAGACGAAGTGAGACAAGCTATAGCAGACGCATCCAGCAGTAAGACCCCGGGCCCTGATGGTTTCTCTGCTGAATATTACAAGATACTATTCCCTGACTTAGTACCCACCCTGACTAACCTCTTCAACACAGCTTCCTTGAGGGAGTCCCCATCGATAGATTTACTGACTCACGCACCATAGTTATCCCTAAACCCAATAGAGACCCACTACTACCACAATCATACCCCCCAATCTCACACTCAACCACGACTACAAACTCCTGGCAGAAATCTTAGCAAGCCGCTTACAACTGATATTACCCGGTCTCCTGTATGAGGCTCAAACGGGCTTTACTCAGGGGCGGAGCAGTGTGGCAAAACATACGCCTGGCGGTCGCTGCTACGGTTTTGGCACAACACTCACCAGGTCCGCCCGCAATGCTGATGAGTCTAGACCCGAAAAGGCCTTTGACAAAGTGGCATTGGCCTTTTTTGTATGAAGTTCTGGGCAGGGGGAATTTTGGCATCAAAGCCAAAATCAAAAACCAACACTGCACTTGCAGGATGCAGACAGACCCCACTATGTGAAGCAAGCACCAGGTGCAGGCTGATAAAAATCACCTCTACCTACAATCCTAAGCAAGCCCATTATGTGCATGGCAGGTCACCTCCCACATTTTGTTGTAGGTAGAGATGATTTTTATCAGCCTGCACCTGGTGCTTGCTTCACAAAGTGGGGTCTGACTGCATCCTGCAAGGGCAGTGTTGGTTTTGGATTTTGGCATTGATGGTAAGTTTTTCTGATGCTGCCTTTTTTGAGAAAGGGGAATTTTGGCCCAAGGTTCCTGGAATATATTCAATACCTCCATACGAATGCAAATACCCAGGTCTCGTCAACTGAATGCAGCGCACCAACTATAGACCTCTTCCAAGGAGTCAAACAGGGATGCCCTTTGTCGCTCCTCCTATTTAATTTTTCTATTGACCCCCTACTACGCCATCTGTTGCAGACCCCTACTTTTAGGGGACTCACGGTGGGCTCTAGGGAGCTCAAGGTCGCCGCATTCGCAGATGATGTCTTGCTGACAGTAACTAACCCCAACAGGTTCTGCACTCTCTTAAACACGAACTAGAGGACATGGGAGGTCTATTGGGCTATAACATTAACTGGGACAAAACAGAAGCGATGATGTTAAGCGCCCCTCCAGACCATCGTGGAAATCGAGGGTTGTTGTATAGCTCACTAAAATACCTGGGAGTGCAAGTGACGAGACACCCGGCTAATCTATACAAAACCAACATCAACTTATACCTCAACAACCTAAACTCCACTTTAGCTAAATGGAAAGATTTTCATCTATCATATTTTTTTTTTATTTTACATGATGCAGCCACGCTCGTATTATACACTCTGCCATTTACTATCTTACAACAGCCTTACAATGTATACATCAAGCCATATTTAGACCAATGTATGAGAAATTTTATTTTCAATAAAGAAAGCCTAAAAAAAAACAAAAAAGAAAACAAAACACAATTTAAGCCAATTGTAAACAGCCACATTATAGTGACGTGAAGTAGGAGGTTTCCAATGATGTCAAAATGTTCCCTGCTCTACTTGGGAGAGAATAATGGATAATAAATGGATAAACCCTTAAAACGTTAGATATTTACATTGAAAGATCATATATAATGAATTACACTCAAAAAAACATATCTGTTTCAGAGTATTTGGTATAAGAGTCGTATTTCTCAGACGGACTAGTGAATTTGGTGAAGAAGCCCTTCTAGGTTTATGTGGCACCTCATGGGTTATTGTGCCACAATAACATCACATGGTTTCTCTCCCCACAACACACTGACAAATACTACCACCTCTGGGCCAGGAGGGGGAGCACAACCTGCTCTCTTAAATACTCCTGCTCATGAGGAAGTAGCTCAGTGCAGCACGGGACAGTGCTGTGAAGAGCACAGTTAGAGCAGAGTTAGCTCAGTGCAGGCCCAGCAAGGGTCGGAGGAACAGGAGAACTACAGACAGAGGAACACGCAGTCTTGGGTGAGGAGCTTCTTACCGCCTAAGCTGACGGCGCCCATCACACAGGAAGCTAGTGTGTGATGCTGGCGCCGCCCCCTTCTACAATGCCGCTCCCCAGCCTGACTGCCGCTTGATCCGCAGGACTCACACTGTCCAATGGATGGTGCGGCCCTGCTGTTGAGGGTCATCATAAAGAAAGGGGCTATATTGGTCACTAATTTTTTGGGGTTTTGTTTTTGCATGTCAGAAATGTTTATTTCTAAATTTTGTGCAGTTATATTAGTTTACCTGGTGAAAATAAACAAGCGAGATGGGAATATATTTGGTTTTTATTAAGTTGCCTAATAATTCTGCACAGTAATAGTTACCTGCACAAACAGATATCCTCCTAAGAGCCAAATCTAAAAAACACTCCAACTTCCAAAAATATTAAGCTTTGATATTTATGATCCATTTGGGTTGATTGAGAACATAGTTGCTGATCAATAATAAAAATAATTCTCTACAATACAACTTGCCTAATAATTCTGCACACAGTGTATATGGGTTGTGACATGGATGGAAAGATATTGTTGTGTCATCTTTCTACCTAGCTTTTATAATCACTAATTTCATTTGATGTAGTTTAATATATAGCACTAATTACAATGTAGTAGTGATTCAGCAGGGTTTATATACGTTGCCGTTCAGGATAAAACACTTTCTTTCACTTAGTATGGTTACCATCTATTTTATCTCTCTTTGGATGTTTTGTATATATATAGATGGAAATGGGTCGTATTCTCATTTTTCCTGGCTCCTATTAAGATAGTTCAGATATATAATACAGTGGTACTATGGGGTGCAGCAAGGTCTATTGATTTTTTTTCATGTGCATTGAGTCACTGCAACCAAGGAGTGTGTTTCAGCTAAGGTTTGGTCACCAGATAATTGGTGTTTTAAAAAAGTCGAGGACCCTTATACCAAATACTGTGAAACAGAAATACAAGACATCTCAGATGGGTGCAATGGCCACAGACTGACATCCCACTAATAAGGTTGCCCGACAGCGCTGCTTCCAACACACAAGACATCATTTCATTTTTGTAATTTTTAATAGGTTTGGATAAAATATTTGATGTCTTATAGAGTTTTAGGGATGTTTTTATGTTTTTTGAGTGTAATTACATTTATATTGATCTTGTAATGTAAATTTCTAATGTTTTTTAGGGTTTATCCATTTATTATCCATTATTCTCTCCCAAGTGGAGCAGGGAACATTTTGACGTCATTGGAAACCTCCTACTTCACGTCACTATAATGTGGCTGCTTCTAATTGGCTCAAATTGTTTATATATACTTGAACTTGTAACTTGCTGGTCATTCTGTTATGTATCCCTGATGAAGACTTCAGTCTGTCATTATATGCAGCAGCGCAGATCAAATTATCTTTGGATATTAAGTGACCATCCATGAGGTGGGGGATCCTGCAGCAGCTGTTGACATGCTAAAACCAGTTGTAGGTCACACAACCAAACCAGGTGAGCAGTTCATATACTGCGTACAATTATTGCATAAACAGATTAGAGCCATTGTGCCCTTGTCTACCCCCCTTATCACAGTCCTTTATATTGACCAGTTGTTGGACACAGATGTGAGCAGACGTGGTAGTCGAGAGAAAGAAACTGACCAGAGCAGCGGGCCCGGCAGCTTAACCACTAATGGCTGGCCGGGGACCCAAGTACAAACCGTGAAGATACTGAAGGAGCCAGGTGAGCCTGATCCAAACCGGGTAACTGGTGGCTAGGCCAGGACAGCCAGAGAGCCAGCTGTGTAGACGTGGCAGGGAGCACTACATGGCCCTAACCACAGGACATTCTGGCAGGGTGCAGAGACTCTATGACCCCCGACCTAACTACCACAACCTAGTAAGACAAAGCCATCGGATTAGGGCTAGTGACCCCGAGGGGTCATTATGATTAAGAGGTAGCTTACACCTCGAAACACATAAACCAGTGGCCGGTCACCCCACCATATGCCTGAAATATTCTGCCTCATTTCCCTGTGCTTTTAAAACATTTTGGAATAAAGATTTTGGAATAAACCAGCTGGTGCTGGAATCTCTTCTTAACTTGTGGACTACACTTTGGATCCTTTGTCGTACAGAAAGGGACAGGTGAGCGGGATTCCCCCTTGATTGAACTGTAGGGTTGGCTTGGAAGCAGAAGTAAAGTAGCCAGTCAGCTCAAAACGTGTGTGAGACTGTTATTCTGTGAACCTCGGTAGGGCCTCCTGTCTGCAGAGCCACATACTGACGATTCCAAGGTGCTGGCTGGAGTGGCTGCTGAGGACAAGATAAGTGCAGCGTCCAGAGCACACACACCAATCTGCCTCCCTTCTTACACCTGCCAAGGGACACCTGCCCTACCCGTGGAGGGCTCGCCATCTAAGCTGCCCCTATCACCATCCCCGGCAGGAATACGGCAGCAGTGGTTCCCCATTGTTAACAAACCACAGGTGGTGTCACAAACATCCTCATAGACTTCATAAATCCTTTTTAATTGCCGCACCTAGGACAACAGGATCGGGCTACGGCACCCTGACATCTCAGAGACAGCAGAACAGTCCGGTCTCGAGTACCCCGATCCTTGGGAGGTGCAACATTCAAATGCAACTAAGATAACCTATCTTTTTTATAACCTACACAAATCCATCGTTCATAATCTCTCATTATAGGAGAGGCCTTTTATATTGTATAATAATACAGTCGCTACACTTTAAACTGACTCTTCTAGATGTGGCCTTACAAGTGATTTATAGAGGGGTAATATCACATTCTCCTTGACTCTGACCCAGATATCCCTATGTTTCTAGCTCTGTTTTTGTTAATAATTTTCTCAGTTTGAATTTGCCTAGTTTTTGTTTATTCTTGACTTGCTCCATCGGTCAGCAGTTACTCTGCATAAGTAACCCGGCGGTGCCTGCAGCAAAGACCAGACGTCTACATAGAGCGTTGCTGGCTTGTACTAACCTTTTCACTAACTCCATTATGGTACCTTCACACGCTGCTAACGAAAGGTAGAAACCGCCAACCGCCAGGTATCGGACACAATTGTACCTGATACCTTGTAAACACCGCGAAGTGGTGGCGTGTAATTCAGGAACTACCTTCCTATCTCTTTGGATACCTGTGTTTCAGCCGTGCTCAAAAACAGGCATAAACTCTATGGTGGCGGCGTGTAATCGGGGCACAGGAAGGTATTTGCGTGGCCTAGCGTAATCCCTGGGGCGTGCCACGGCGGCATGTATACCACGCCCCAT
The DNA here is from genome assembly GCA_033576535.1 of Allobates femoralis. Taxonomy (NCBI): domain Eukaryota; kingdom Metazoa; phylum Chordata; class Amphibia; order Anura; family Aromobatidae; genus Allobates; species Allobates femoralis. The sequence continues at coordinate 39,715,809 of JARQOC010000006.1, read as the reverse complement.
CAGCGATCATTGGTGGAAGCTCCTGCGTTACGATTGGTTGTCGCTGCATAGGGCGGCATATTTAACGAGCTGACCGGTCACACTACACATTTGCAATAGCATCATGTATTAGCCAGCCTTCCTGCGCTGGCTGGCCAATCATGATGCTATTGCATTGTCCAATCACCGTACGAGCGTCGCGCAATACACAACTCTGGCACGCCTATGTCCTTGCGGCGCACGATATGTACGCCCATATTGCCTTGTGGTAGCGGCGTGTAAATCAGGGAAGGTGCTCCACAGAAGGTAACCTACGGCACCCGTCGGCACTTCCTGGGAACGAAAATACCTTCTGTGGGGCACCTTGTGGCGGCGTGTATTTGCGGCATCAGGTACCGTTAGGCACTGTTGAAAACGTGCACGTGCGGTGCCTACCTGTTGCTACCTTCGGTAGCGGCGTGTTAAGGTACCATTACAAGAGAAGGGAGAGAACAGAGGGATGTCTTATTTCAGCAATACTCGGCGGCTCTCCTGACCTGAGAGTGACAGCATGTATTTCTATGTCACTGATTGCTGTAAGACATCCACTGAATCTAAATCCTAGCGTATTGTTCGACCAATGAAGTAATATAAGACTTGATTCATTTTTTCGGGGCAACAGAATATGTCAATAGATAATCCCTTACCTTTTGAAGGTCATCTTTCATGGTCGTGTTTTCATCTTTTATGGTCGTGTTTTCATCATGTAATTCTTGGACTGTCTTCTTTAATTTTTGAATTTGATCATCTACCTCTTGTATTTCCTGTAAAGAAAAAGAAAATGAATTTCACCCACATATCATTCATATTCTTTATGTAACATTATGGTCTCGACTTCGGTATTTGACTACTCAAAAATGGCTGTCTAGTGTCTTATTATTTGGCCTTGTCAATATTTCAGCTTGCCAATCTGCGCCTTTGTTCATAGCTGACAGTTTGTTACAATGAGATCCCCAGTGTTACTGTCTCTTCTAGCACGCATCAAAGATTCATCAAATCATTTGTCTGTGACTACGAACAAATAAAGAATAAGAATAAATGAAATATCTAGAAGTAGAAACTTAAAAGGCGATGTACACTGCTTGGACAATGCAGGGTCAGCGCTGTTCCAGTGGTGTTGCCGCACATGTTCCCGTGACTCACTTGAGGTTGTACATCACGCGAGTCCAGTGCCGAATCACCGCCAGCTGCACTGTCCTCACCTTCAGACTTATATTAACATGAAGTGAGAACTTCGGCTGCCGCTCATTTCTTTTCTTAATCTGACATCACCAAGTGACCCATTTGTGTAATTATTAAGCGCCCATTGGACTGCAGGTGTAGAGTTGTGACCCGGCCAATCTCTCTGACAACTCTTCTGGATTACCCTCTGATGGCCATCTGGATTGACACAGATACGTTCTCACTAGTCTTTGTTATGCAGGTTGAAAAACACAGGTCCATCTACATTGATCATTTATACATCCTCTAATCACTTGATTATGTTTAACCCCTTGAACTATGGGGGAGATATCCCAATAATCAATCATCCATTACAAAGCCCAATATGTTCATTGTGTAATACTCATCTGTTAGCTAGTGACAGGCTTGTTTCCCCTCCCACAGGAATCTAGCTAAAGGGTTCAGGAAAGCTAATAGATCGCTAGGTTCATTGTTTTTAATTAAGAACATAAAAGAACCCCTTTGTACCCGTGGCCCCATCCTGTTCAGCAAAATCTCCTGTCAAGCCCACTGGGACGGGGTACTCTGTACCGAACTGGGTTGCTACTTTGCTACTGGGGATGTCACTGGAGGTCCTGGTCCGGACCGTGTCCCGGGCCCTGGCAAGTAAAAGGGGAATATGTACAAGGGATGAATGTTTGTCGTGACGCCACCCACGTGTGTGGTCAGTATATGGACCACCGCTGCTGCAGAACCTCCGGGATGATGTTAGGCAGCTTAGATGGAAGTGCTCTCCGCAGGTAGAGGCTGTGTCCCCGGGCAGTGAGTAATTAGAGTCTATGGAGGGATATGCTAGATGTGGTAATAAAGGTTTGATAGTGGAGACGGTTTTGAAGGAACCACATTCACGTTTCTGTAGTTTTCCAAAGCTCTACTGCAGATGTTGAAGCAGGTTATTGTCCACGGAGTCTGTACTTGGGGCCGGGTTGCTCCCACCCTGTCCTGATCCCCAGCTTCGTCCTGCTGCGCTGTCTGTGTGTGGCCACTGCTGCTTCTAGCTGAGCTGCTGCATACTGTCTCTCTCCTCACAGGTACCCCTTGGCTAGGCAACTTGAGTCGAGTCTTCCGTGTGCTGCTGACCCCTACCGTGTTTGCTTTCCTCTGTACAGTGTCGTTCTAGATACTCCACTATTCCTGGATTTACTGTGCTGTGTGTGTCATCACAATCTCTGATCCGTGTCCGTTCTGTGCGCTCCTCTGGGGCTGGGTGATGATGGCACTCAGTCTCCCAGAAGTGTTCTTCTGTCCTCACTTCTCCTTCCCTCAGACCCTGGCTAGCCTGGAAGCAGTGAGAAGACTGTAGAGAAGCCTGACGCAGCTCCTTTACACTACAGTCCTCTCAGTTTCTCCCAGAAACTGAACTAACTCCTTCCTGCTAGACCCGAGTATATAAGGGAGCTAGTTTTAGCTCCCCCTCCTGGCCCAGAGGTGGCTAGTGTCAGTGTGTTTGTGTGGGAGGGAACCCGTGTGATGTTACTGTGGCACATTATACCATGGGGTGCCACACTCTCACCTAGGACGCTCCCAGGCAGAATAAAGGGGAAGGCTGCAGTTTGAGGCATCAGTGGGAGGTTGGTAGGTCGGGCTCAGGTTGATAAATTTCCTGCCATATTTCGGCAGTCATCATTTCTGAGGAGGACGCGTCACATCAGGAGTATACCCAAGGAAACCAGGGGCTCTACACTGCCTCCTTGTGGCCACGAGCAGCAAGGAACTGAAATACCGTATATACCCCGTGTATAAGCCGAGTTTTTTCAGCCCAAAATTTGGGCTGAAAAGTCCCCCCCTCGGCTTATACACGGGTCTATATGGTACCACCTGCTGTGGTGGGGGCTGTGGGGGGCGGGGGGAGGCTGCTGTATGAGCGGCCCGGTCACGTGGGGCCGCTCATTATATATGCACTGCTTCCCCCTGTCAATCAGCGGCAGGGGGAAGCAGTTCATATATGCCCCCCAAAAGCTGGCACTGTCCCCCCTTGTAAGGGCCCCCCCCGCTGCTTATACATTACCATCCCGGTGTTCTGATCGGCGCCGCTCCTCGGCTTCTTCATCCTCCCGTCCTCGCTGGCTGCATCCGGGATCTCCGGCTGTCGCAGCGTTTATGACGTCATCGCGCGACGGCCGGAGATCCCGGATGCAGCCAGCGAGGACGGAGGATGAAGAAGAAGCACCGAGGAGCGGCGCAGATCAGAACACCGGGATGGTAATGTATAAGCAGCGGGGGGGGGCCTTACAAGGGGGGGACAGTGCCAGCTTTTGGGGGCTGTTGGTACCCCCAGGGGCTGCTGGGTACCCCCTAGGGCTGTTGGTACCCCCAGGGGGCTGTTGGTACCCCCAGGGGGGATGTTGGTACCACCCAGGGGGCTGTTGGTACCCCCAGGGGGCTGCTGGGTACCCCCTGAGGGCTGCTGGGTACCCCCAGGGGGCCGCTGGGTACCCCCTGGGGGCCGCTGTATAACCCCTGGGGGGTGCTGTATAACCCCTGGGGGGTGCTGTATAACCCTGGGGGTGCTGTATAACCCCTGGGGGCTGCTGTATATACTGCCGAGGCCTGTATACCACTGGGCTGCTGTATATACCACTGGGGCTGCTGTATATACCACTGGGGCTGCTGTATATACCACTGGTGCTGCTGTATATACTGGTGGGGTCTGTATATACCACTGGGGAGGCTGCTGTATACCACTGGGGTTGCTGTATATGCCACTGGGGAGGCTGCTGTATACTACCATTGGGGTCCTGTATACCACACTGCTGGGGGCTGTACACCTGTGCTGGGGTCCACCCTCGGCTTATACACGAGTCAATAGTTTTCCCCAGGTTTTGGGGGCAAAAGTAGGGGGTCGTCTTATACACGGGTCGGCTTATACACGAGAATATACGGTACATTAGTCTGCATATGCCTGTTGTGTCTACTACATTTTTGTTGCATAGCTGACTGTAACATCTGTAAATCTTGTTATTACTCTAGTGTGCCCTTATGGCTATTAAATACATCATTTAATTCTGGGTTGTTCTTTTATCACAATCCACGAGCCCCATGTCTGTGCGCTTGTTTAATATTATACATAACACGGGTTGGTTTCTAGCCCTGATATAATCCCGATCACGGACCGGACTTATATTGAATGAGCTGGAGGCAGCATTTTGTGCTTGTGTTATTGGGGAGCATTGGACAGTGATGGGACTGGTTGGGTTATTATATACTCCTGGCCTGGACTGGTGATGTATATACAGCACCCCTCACTGTGAACACCTTAATAAAGTGGCACTTACAGGGCTTCCTTATTGTCGGTCAATTCACTAATTGTCCTGGAGATAAGGAGGCGCCAGAGAGCAGCTGTTCTTTCCCTCACAACCCCCAATACCATTTGTTGTAATAAAAGCCTCCAGCCCTTGTATAAAAGCTGTTCTAGTGTCTGCCCCCGGGCATTCCTCACTCTGACCGCTCTAAACTGTAAAGAACCCTCTCCTATGTAGGATGCCAGAATCTCCCTTTCCTCCACAAGTAATGACTTGTTTTTGGTCCTTTGCAAGGTCCTTGGAAGGAATAAATCATATGCCAGTCCTATATTACCCGACAAGAACAAAGATAATTTGCTCCGCGCTGCTGCATATAATGACAGACGTCCTCTGTATTATAAAACGGTGATCTTAATTCCTACACATTTCATGGTCATCCCAACCTCTTCATCAGGGAAACATTAACAGAATGACCAGCAAGTTTACAAGTTCAAGTACAGGGTGAGCCATTTATATGGATACACCTAAATTAAATGGGAATGACTGGTGATATCAAACTTAAAATAACTCCTGAAAGAATAAAGTTATATTAAAACCAAGCACACTATTGTTTTTCTTAGGAAACTGTCAATAAGTTTGATGATCACATGACCCTCTTTCCTTTGAAAAAATAAAGTTGGATCCAAAATGGCCAACTTCAAATGGCCGCCATAGTCACCATCCATCTGGAAAAGTGTCCCCCCTCCCCTTCACGTCACTATAATGTGGCTATTTCTAATTGGCTCAAATTGTTTATATATTCTTGAACTTGTAACTTGCTGGTCATTCTGTTAATGTATCCCTGATGAAGAGGTCGGGGCGACGCATAGGAATAAAGATCACCGTTTTATAACACAGAGGACGTCTGTCATTATATGCAGCAGTGTGGATCAAATTATCTTTGTCCTGTATTATGTGACCATCCATGAGGTGGGGGATCCTGCAGCAGCTGTTGACATGCTAAAATGGGTTGTAGGTCACACAACCGATCCAGGTGAGCAGTTCATATACTGCGTACAATTTATTGCATGAACAGTTTAGACCCATTGTGTCCTTGTCTACCCCCCTTTTCACAGTCCTTTATATTGACCACATGTGGCGCCCCAGGGTGAACTGCAGCTGGACAAGGTAAGACGGTCAACTCACACCACACCCACACACAGACAAGCTCCGACCCTGAGCCAATCACTCTAAGTCAGGCAAGGTGTGGCGGGAGCAGGACAATGTGTGGGTGGAGAGTAGGACAGAAACCCGGAAAGTGGAAAGAAAGTTAGTTTAGTTTCAACTTCAAGTTGGAGATAGAAGAGAGCAGACGTGGTGGTCGAGAGAAAACTGACCTGAGCAGCAGGCCCGGCAGCTTAACCACTAATGGCTGGCCGGGGACCCAAGTACAAGCCGTAAAGATACTGAAGGAGACAGGTGAGCCCCGATCCAAACTGGGTCACTGGTGGCTAGGCCAGGAAATCCAGAGAGCCGGCTCTGTAGACGTGGCAGGGAGCACTACATGGCCCTAACCACAGGACATTCTGGCGGGGTGCGGAGACTCTATGACCCGCGACCTAACTACCACTGTGTAGTAGGACAAAGCCATCGGATTAGGGCTAGTGAGCCCGAGGTGGTCATCATTATGATTAAGAGGTAGCTTACACCTCAAATACGTAAACCAGTGCCCGGTCACCCCACCATATGCCTGAAATGTTCTGCCTCGTTTCCCTGTGCTTTTAAAACATTTTGGAATAAAGATTTTGGAATTAACCAGCTGGTGCCGGAATCTCTTTTTTAACTTGTGGACTACACTTTGGATTCTTTGTCGAGCACAAAGGGACAGGTGAGCGGGGATTACCCCTTGATTGAACTGTAAGGTTGGCTTGGAAACAGAAGTAAAGTAGCCAGTCAGCTCAAAACGTGTTGTGAGACTGTTATTCTGTGAACCCCGGCAGGGCCTCCTGTCTGCAGAGCCACATACTGACGATTCCAAGGTGCTGGCTGGAGCGGCTGCTGAGGACAAGATAAGTGCAGCGTCCAGAGCACACGCCCCAATCCCTCCCTTCTCACACCTGCCAAGGGACACCAGCCCTACCCGTGGAGGGCTCGCCAACTAAGCTGCCCCTATCACCATCCCCGCAGGAATACGGCAGCAGTGGTTCCCCATTGACCACAAACCACAGGTGGCATCACGAACATTCTCATAGACTTCATAAATACCTTTTAATTGCCGCACCTAGGACAACGGGATCTGGCTATGGCACCCTGACATCTCAGAGACAGCAGAACAGCCAGTCTTGTGTACCCCGATCCTTGGGGGGTGCGACACTCACATGCAACTAAGATAACCTATCTTTTTTATAGCCTACACAAATCCATCGTTCATAACCTCTCATTATAGGAGAGGCCTTTTATATTGTATAATAATACAGTCACTACACTTTAAACTGACTCTTCTAGATGTGGTCTTACAAGTGATTTATAAAGGGGTAACATCACATTCTCCTTGACTCTGACCCAGATATCCCTATGTTTCTAGCTCTGTTTTTGTTATTAATTTTCTCGGGTTGAATTTGCCTAGTTTTTGTTTATTCTTGACTTGCTCCACCGGTCAGCAGCTACTCTGCATAAGTAACCCGGCGGTGCCTGCAGCAAAGACCAGACGTCTACATAGAGCGCTGCTGGCTTGTAGTCACCTTTTCACTAACCCCATTACAAGTGAAGGGAGAGAACAGAGGGATGTCTTATTTCAGCAATCCTCGGCAGCTCTCCTGACCTGAGAGTGACAGCATGTATTTCTATGTCACTGATTGCTGTAAGACATCCCCCGAAAATAAGCCCTAACGCATTGTTCAGACCAATAAAGTAATATAAGACTTGTCTCATTTTTTTTGGGCAACACAATATGTCACTAGATAATCCCTTACCTTTTGAAGGTCTTCTTTCAGGGTCATGTTTTCGTCCTTTAATTCTTTGATTGTATTTAGCATTTTTTGATTTATATCATCTGCCTTTTGTTTTGCCTGTAAAGAAAAAGAAAACGAAGATCACCCACATATCATTCATATTCCTGACCTGGGAGTGACACCATGTATTTCTATGTCACCGATTGCTGTAAGACATCCTCTGAAAATAAGCCCTAGCGCATTGTTTGGACCAATAAAGTAATATAAGACTTGTCTCATTTATTACAGGTCAGAATCTTGTAGTGTGTGTGTTTTGAAGCTCTCTTGGCGGCGCCATGTTAGTTAGTGACTGTTCCTGTGTGATGGATCCTCCCGTGGCGGATGAGCGGATCCTGCTGCCTCTGAGCAGATCTCACTGATTTACTATCTGGTTACGCTAAAAAGTGAACCTGACGCTCCTATGCATTCCCTGGTGACATAGACGTGTCACGTGATGACGTCACATCCAACATGGCGGCGCCCATGAGTGACACTCTGGTCTTCACCGGTTAGTGGCCATATCTGCAGAGGGAATGTAAGTGTCCGCATGTGAGTGAGGGCCCGGTGTGTCCGGGTTGTGACTGTGGGCTCTGGTGTGTACAGTCCGGTCCTCTGTGTAATATCACCTGCTACCAGGGGCTGATCCTGCCTGTGATCCCCTCAGTATAGGAAGCCGTGCTCTACAAGCCCTGACCACAAGGTGGACGTGTGCAGTCACCCAGAGCAACCAATGAGCATTGCTGGCTTGTACTAACCTTTTCACTAACCCCATTACAAGTGAAGGGAGAGAACAGAGGGATGTCTTATTTCAGCAATCCTCGGCGGCTCTCCTGACCGGAGAGTGACAGCATGTATTTCTATGTCACCGATTGCTGTAAGACATCCCCTGAAAATAAGCCCTAGCGCATTGTTCGGGGCCAATAAAGTAACATAAGACTTGTCTCATTTTTTCGGGGTAACACAATATGTCACTATATAATCCCTTACCTTTTGAAGGTCATCTTTCAGGGTCATGTTTTCATCTTTCAGGGTCATGTTTTCATCTTTCTGGGTCATGACTTCATTTTTTAATTCTTTGATTATATTTAGTAATTCTTGCAATTCATCATTTGCCTTTCGTTTTGCCTATAAACAAAAAGAAAAAGAAGATCACCCACATATCAATCATATTCTTTATGTTCCATTATGGTCTCGACTTTGGTATTTGACTACTCAAAATGGTAGTCTAGTGTGTTATTATCTGGCCCCAGTGTTACTGTCTCTTCTAGCACGCATCAAAGATTCATCAAATCGTTTGTCTGTAACTACGAACAAATAACGAATAAGAATAAATGAAATATCTAGAAGTAGAAACTTAAAAAGGTGGTGTACACTGCTTGGACAATGCAGGTCAGCGCTGTTCCAGTGGTGTCGCCGCACATGTTCCCGGGACTCACTTGAGTTGTACATCACGTGAGTCCAGTGCCGAATCACCGCCGGCTGCACTGTCCTCACCTTCAGACTTATATTAACATGAAGTGAGAACTTCGGCTGCCGCTCATTTCATGAGGATAAATCATTTGTCTGAAGGCGAGGACAGTGGAGGCGGCGGTGATTCGGCACTGGACTCGCATCACGTACAACCTCAAGTGAGCCCCGCCCCAGGAGAGCAAGTGCTGACACCGCTGGAACAGCGCTGACAGCCGAGGTGAGTATAAGCTTTTTTACTTCTATGGGACCAAACATGGGGAATGGGAAAAGATTATTTAAGTAGTGGACAACCCCTTTAAACGTAAAAAGAATATAACAGCAGTGTTTTTTTTTTTTTTATATATCATTTTTATTAACTTTTGAAGCCATTTTACATCATGACAGGATAACTAGAATTTCTGCTTTACAATGACAGTCATTAGCTCTCAAACATTAATCATATAGAAGGAGAAACAGATATAAAGATAACCAAGTCCCTGTGCCCACCCTCCTCCCTTCCCCCCTCTGCCATTTAGTCATATGTGTCTACTGATATGAGCCATATTTTCAGCTGAGGTTCAATGTAGAATGCATCAATGATCATTAAATGAAAGTCTATTGTTGTTAATGCCTCTTGAAGGGTACTGAGGTACTGTGATATCTCTTCCCGGTGTCTCTATGTCCGGTCCACCACCCAATCTCATATTTTTAGGTTACCCAAGGTTCCTTTTAAATCTTCCATGTTGTACCAGGAAGAACGGGAGAAGGGGACATAATCTGTCTGATCTCCTCCGGGGACAACTGAGTGGATATAAACCTCCTCCACTTCCCAAAGAATCTGGGAGACAATCTGTCCACATCTCTCTCAGCCTCCATTTTCTCCATGTCAGCAACGTTTTCAGTGTAATCACTATGTCTTGTACCCCAGGCAAAGAGTTGTTTATTCACCTCCGCAGGATTAGAAGTTTGGCCGCCATTGCCACCATGTGAAAGACATATATTTCCTCTCGTCCCATACCCGTGCCCCTTGCATCATGGAAGATCCATTTCACCAAGTCCAGTGGGACATCTATGTTTGTTATATCTTTTGTCAATTGTTTGACCGTCTCCCATAGTCTCAAGGTGTCAGGGCAATACCAGAGTCCGTGAATCGTGTCCGTGTTTTGTGTCCCACATTTGGGACAATGCGTCAGACTGTCTGGTCTGTCTTGTGACCCGTAGACTGAAGCCTACTATGGCCCTGTGTACGAGGCGGAAGTAAGAGTCCCTCCACCTCTCGTCCACAATGTGTTCCCTTAACTGTTTCCAGCCCGATAATATTTTAGACTTTATGTCAGGGTCATGAAGTTGTTCCGTCCATGTGTGAAATAGTTTGTCGCTATTTTCAGGGAGCAATCTGTCTCTTATAGAGGCATAAATAGAGGAGATGCTGGTGATGGAGGGTTCTGACGCTAGTAAAGTATCCCACCCATTATTGATGTATTCTGCTTCAATGGACCTCAAAGCAGTCATGATGTGGTTGCGGATCTGGTGATATTGTAGAGTGTGGGACTCCGGTAACCCAAATCTGTTCTGTAATTCCGCCCAGGTTGCCCACCTTGGTTCCGTAGTGTGAAACAAGTCTTAGCAGTGTTGTTTTTCATTAATTTTATGAATTTCTATGCCATCATTTATGCATATCTGCATCTGGGGAATACAATCACTGGCCTGGAAACCGGCACTGGTTGGGAAATGCTGGTCCACCCAATCTCCTTTCCATAAAACCCACAAAAGATCAAATCTCCCCTATCCACCAGACTGACATAATTAGGCCTAGTTCTCACTACATTTGTGTGAACACTTCCAGCCAAGTTCCTGGAGTAAATGCAAAATGTAACAATAAACCAGTTGTCATTTATCTGAATAAGGCCAGAAACGTGTGCCCACTTGGCCTCCACCATGATGGAACAATTATTTCACACTCTCTGCAGTGTGAGGAGTGCTGCCATTTATAGGATATACAGATCTTCAAGGTGAATATCTAAAACACTGTGGACCCGATTCATTATTTGAAAACTATTAAAAGTCACTATTTTTCTTCCTGTATTAATCTCTGCTGCATTTTGTTCTGAATCCTTCGCAGATCTTGTATTTGGTGCTAAATCATAGATGCTCTAAGACCTCTTGCACACTATTTGTGGTACTGCGGAGGAAATTGCGGCTGTCAGTGCGGAATCTATTGCGGACGCTATTGCAGTCTATTGCGGACGCTATTGCAGATTGCATTGCCATTCATTCCAATTGGGATGCGGCAGTGCGGCGTCCGCACTGAAAATGGACATGCTGCGGACGGAATTCCGCACTGCAGCATGTCGCAATGCCGGCCGCAATGGCACACTGTGCCATTGGGCCAGCATTGCCTGGTCTCATTGTGGAGTCCGCAATGCACAGCCGCATGCGGACTCCGCAATGCCGCGCCGCCAGTGTGGAGCCGCCCTAAAGTGCACCAAAGTGAAAACTCCAGAAACCTTGAACAAGGGCTGGCTCTGGAATGACGTGTACCCACCCCCCCCACAAAAAAATAAATAAATATGACATTTGGTAAAAGTCGCATTTCATGAATCTGGCTAAAACATCTGGATAAGCCAAGTTATTCCAGTTGAATGCCTTTGGAGGTGGTGATCCAAAGTGCCTTCTAGGTCCTCCTCTTCCTCAGCCTCCTCATCATGGTCCTGGTCTTGGTGGTATTGGGGAATGGAATCCAGCACCTGAGAGACCAGCTGCAAGTGGAATCCAGCCAGCCATGCGGCCAGATCCTCTGCAGTCTGACATGTGGTCCTGGATGTCATACGGTAAGGGTCAACTCTTGACTTCTGTGTGCTCATCAAGTCCTCGTCTGGCATCAGAGCCCAGGATTGGATATGCACCTCATTGTAGATGAGGCCCAAAGTGGGAAGTGCAGTGGAGCTCCCCGTGACATATGTCTGTATCTCCTCTGCATGCCACTCGGTCTACGACCTTCTGCCCTTTGGGTGATTGGGACAGGGCCTCAATCAGGGCATGATTGCTCTGACTGCGGTGAGGGGCCCGAGGTGATTGACAGGAGAGGGATCCCGGAGGAGAGGTGAGGCGGCAGGCCCCAATCTCCTACGGGCCATGCCACCTTACTTTTTCTATGGGCCCCTTCTCCTGTCAATCACCTCTGGCCCGATCCCTCACCTCTTCTGCGAAGCAGAGCGGGCCAACCTGACTGAGACTGACATCTTCAGTGACATCAGGCTCAGCCAGTTTTGTACTGCGCATGCACCGAATAGGCTGAAATGCACAGTAGAAACTGGACATCACTGCACAGCGCAGGCGCCGGCAGGATGCGAAGGATGGAGCTGCTGCTGCTGATGGTGGTGAGTATGATGTGTGTGTGTCCATGTGTTTGTCTGTCTGTGTCTCTGTGTTTGTCTGTGTCTGACTGTTTGTCGCTACACAGCATTATACTGTATATACAGGTCCACGATACATCCTGTATTACAGTGTGTCTGTGTGGCGCCCTGCTCCACGCGCTAACAGGCAACCCTGGCATACGACCCTCACTAAAAACCCAAGACGGGCGTCCAGGGTCACCGAGAGGAGATGGAAAACGTCCCGCACCTCCGAGCACTTTGCTCTGTTCAAACAATCCCTCACTGACTTCAAGACGGCACTTGCTACTGCCAAGCAAGCCTTCTTCTCATCCCTAACAACCTCTCTGTCCCGCAACCCCAAACAGCTCTTCAAAACTTTCAACTCCTTACTCCGCCCGCCTCGCTCTTCCCCCATCTCCCCTCATCTCCGCTGAAGACTTTGCGGCCTTCTTCAAGGATAAGATCGACAAGATCAGAAACAGCTTTGGCCCACTTTCCCCACAACTCCCCCTCTCACCTACACTGCCCTCCTCCTCCATTAGTCACTTCCCCCCATAACTGAAGACCAACTCTCCTCCCTCCTGTCGAAATCACACCTCACCACCAACGCCCATGACCCGCTCCCATCCCACCTCATTCCCAACCACACCTCCATTTTCATCCTAGGCCTCACCCACCTCTTCAACCTATCACTTACCACTGACGCCTTCCCCTCTGCCTTCAAACATGCCCTAATCACGCCCATCCTTAAAAAACCCTCCCTTGACCCTACCTCTGTCGCCAACTATCACCCCATATCTCTTCTCCCATTCGCCTCTAAGCTACTCGAACAACACGTCCACTCTGAACTGTCCTCTCACCTCTCCTCCTGCTCCCACTTTGACCGCCTACAGTCCTGCTTCCGACCCCTCCACTCCACCGAAACAGCCTTGACCAAAGTCACCAACGACTTACTTGCCGCCAAGAACAAACGCCACTACTCCATCCTCCTCCTCATCGACCTGTCCATCGCCTTCAACACGGTTGACCACTCCCTTTTTCTCCGGATCCTGGAATCCCTCGGCATCACCCATCTTGCCCTCTCTTGGATCTCCTCATACCTAGAAGATCGGACCTTCAGTGTCTCCCACACCTCCTCCTCGCCCTACCCCCTTTCTGTCGGAGTCCCCCAAGGTTCGGTCCTGGGACCACTACTTTTCTCAATATACACTCTCGGCCTAGGCAACTCATTGAGTCCCACGGCCTCTAGTACCACCTCTACGCCGACGACACCCAAATCTACTCGTCCGGCCCAGACATCACCTCCCTACTCTCCAAAATCCCACAATGCCTTTCCGTCATCTCATCCTTTTTCTCTGCTCGCTTCCTTAAACTCAACATGGACAAAACTGAATTCATAGTCTTCCCCCCAAGAAATTGCCCCCCACTTCCCAACCTATCCATCTGCGTCAATGACTGTGCCCTCTTCCCAGTCTCCCAAGCCAAGTGCCTCAGGGTAATCCTTGACTCCTGTTTATCCTTCAAGCCCCACATCGATGCTATCTCCACATCCCTTCGGCTCCAGCTTGGAAACATCTCACGGATCCGCTCCTTCCTTACCCACGACACCGCTAAAACACTTATTCATGCCCTCATCATCTCCTGCCTTGACTACTGCAACCTCCTTCTCACTGGCCTCCCATACAACTCCCTCACACCTCTCGAATCTATCCTCAATTCCGCTGCCCGATTAATCCATCTGTCCTCCCGCTACTCCCCTGTCTGCCAAGCCCTTCACTGGCTCCCCGCCTCCAAAAGATCCCAGTTCAAAACACTAACCATGGCATACAAAGCGATACACAACACGTCCCCACCATAAATCTCCGCCCTGGTCTCCCGATACCTACCCTCACGCAACCTCCGTTCCTCCTAAGAACTCCTCCTCTGCTCCCCCCTCATCTCCTCCTCGCACAACCGAGTCCAGGACTTCTCCCGGGCATCTGCCTTACTCTGGAACTCCCTGCCCCAACACGTCAGACACCTCTCCGACCCTGAGAAGCTTCAAGTGTCACCTGAAGTCTCACCTATTCCGTCAAGCCTACAACTTGATATGAGACCCAGGCGACCGCTCCATAACTGACACTCCCCCAGCCTACTGTATCCCCACCTGCCCCTCGTAGACTGTGAGCCCTTGTGGACAGGGTCCTCTCCCCTCCTGTACCTATATGTCCTAATTGTCTAGAGTTATTGTAATTGTACTTGTCTCCCCTATCCTCATGTAAAGCGCCATGGAACCTAATGGCGCTATATAAATAAATAATAATAAATTTAGTTTTACTTAATGCTTTGGAGGCATTGGTGAGTCCTCAAAGTTGGTTAAAAATTTGGGATTGGGGATTCATTAAATATGTGGATCCCCTTTATCGGATGGTTATTTGATGGTGGTCTGGTGAGATTTGGGTGATACCTGGCGATTAAATATCAGGTTCATCTTAACGGTGTTGGAGGCCAACCTCTTCCCTCAGTTTCACGGTGCTCCTGGGCAGGTGAACATGGCTAGGAGTAAGTCTGGGGAGGGACGATGTCATGGGACAATCACCAGGTTTTGTAGCTTTGAGGACCTCACCAATTGTTTTAATTATATGTTTTTCTTATAAATAAATTGGCTGCTGTGGCCATTTTTATCCAAAGTAAAATGTATTGCTGTCTGAGCTTTTATTCATGGGGAGGGGTTGGGGGAACGTCCGTGGACAGGTAAGATCAGTGTTAGTGGTCAGGTCACAAGAATTGACCTTAGATTCATGAGCTTTATCACAGATGACCTCTTTAATATAAGGGCTGTTCACGTCCGGTGACAGATCCTGGTACACAGCTAAAATGCTGCCAGATAAATGTAGGAAAACATGACATGGAAGCGGTTGACAGCAGGAAAGATGATAAGTGTTATTAAGTAGAGGCTGAGAAATTGATAGAATGAAGCCCCGATTCCTCATTCTTCCTCCTTTCCTTATAGTTGAATAGGGGACCATGATTGTAAAGGACCATTCAATGTATATGGGACTGACAGACAGAGCTCTGCTATCTCCTTCACTCCCACACACATGAATGGAGCAGAAGAGTCCCGAGAGAAAACAGGGAATCAGAACAACAAGCAATGACATATTTACCATCTATCCAGTTAATCCTTTTATATAGAATCAGTCGGCAAGTATTTGCTATATAATGTAAGAGCAGCATGAAGCAGAAGACAAGACCCTGATTCCAGGGATGTGTCACTTACTGGGCTGTGTTTTCCATTTTCAATTAAATTATTGATTATTGATCAGGAAATTATCACTAGAGGACTACCTGTCTTGCGCCTCCTGGTCCAGCCCCAGCACCGATTAACAGCTTTCTGTCAATATACAGTGGACACAGGAAGCTGCCAATCAGTGGAGTTATACAGGAATAGCAGCCAATCAGTGGAGTGGGCGGAGCTGTAGAGGGCTAAGCATTCTGAGCACTGTTCGATGTGCAGCAGACAAAACCGTGACAGCAGGCAGACCAACAAGTGACACACTGCTAGGAGCAGGGTCATAGCCCCTACATCATGGTGCACTCATAGGTACAAATATACAAATTCCCTTTAATCAATGCTATAGTAGTAGGTGGTCATCATTAATGTGACATCCAGATAGTCGCTGCCACACTTCTCCCCTTAATACCTTTGATCCGTTGGTCCATGTCATAAAAGATTTCACACTTTGTAGACTGAAGTTCCTGAAAAGAAGAAAATGAACAAGAAAAAAAGTTAATAAGCTTTACATGAACAAGAAATATAGCACTCCCTGCAGTCCCAATACCATATAACTGGGGCAAGCTCTGCTGGTATCACGCCCTCAGAGATGTGACTGCAGGGAGTCAATGGGCTGCAAGACATCCACACATTGGCGCTAGCCACACTCTGGCTCCATTCACATATTGGCTCATTGGCTCCATCCACACATTGGCATCATCCACACATTGGCATCATCCACACATTGGCACCATCTACACTAACTCCATTCACACATTGGCACCAATGGTCTCAGGTTAGATGACACACTGTAGGCAGGTGATGGAGGCAGCTTTCTATCAGGTTAGGACACCATCATTACTAGCAATAGGGACATCTAAGTCAGTGGAAGGACACAGGAATGAACATATCATTGCTGCAACCTGTGCAGCCACACAGGGGTCCAAGAGATAAGGGGGTCCATTTCTACCTCCAAAGTAGGTGAAACAGTGCATTTTAATGAGTTATTGGACTGATAAGGGCCCATTTAGTGCTTTTTGCAGAGGGACCCCTTTCTGTCTGCGTCTGCCAGTGGAAGAACATAAATATCCAGAGATACCAGGATATAAGGATATAAGTTCATAGCCTGAATCATAAGATGTTCTGCTGTAGTAAAGGGATGATTTAAATAACAGAAAAATGTTAAGGCTATAGAGGTCCTAGAATAGCAATAAAATATGTCATCCATTGTGTAGGAATCCAGTGCACCAGCGATATGAAATCAAGCTTTGAAAACACATGAAAATTAGCCTGGAAAACCCTAGGTAAAGTGTGGAGAACCTCAGAGCACCGACCGCGCCACAACGCTCTGCCAGGCTTATGTACTGTGGAGTCAAAGCTTGATTTCTCAACGCTGTTACATCGGATTACTGCAAAACCGGTGACATTTTTACTCTACTTCTGGGGTCTATACACTTGCAGTAAATTTGTCACGATGGGTTTCCTTTGAACTGTCATGGCCAGTATTACAATCATTAATGAAGACTGCAGTATAATGAATTAAAGGGGTTGTCCGGTCTAAACTGACAATTCTGCAGTCACTCTGAGTCTCTATATGTCTGCAGACTCATCAATCATCCCAGCTTCCGCACTGTGTGCTGCGAGGGCTCACTGTTTTCTAAGGCAAAAACGGTCCTCAATTATACAATATACATGTTCACAGCCAAAGCTGACTAGTGGGCGTGGCCTTGCTCAATACAAGTGTATGGACAAGAATACACCCACTACATGGCAGCTTCCACTAGTCGGACAATCCCACTCCATGCACTTGAATTGAGTGAGGCCACACCCACTAGTCAGGTTCTGGCTGGTAACATGTATATTGCATAATTGAGGACCGTTCTCACCTTAGAAACCGGAGAATCCTCACAGCTCACAGTGCATATTCTGGAAGGATTGATAAGTCTGCAGACACATAAAGTGACTGCAGAATTATCAATTTAGATCAGAAAACCCTATAAGAGGAGAATTCAATACCACATAGATGTTCCCTTACCTTTCTAGCAGAGCTTCCGACCTGCTCATCAGGGACATTACTCCTAAGGAATAAAAAAGACATAGAAGTGTTAAGAAATTCCAGAACAATAAAGCCAAGGAGCAGAGCTCACCACCATAATATGCTGAAGATCCATTTAGGTCAGCAGGATTTACAATCACCGGAATAAGTATTCATACCCACTCAACTTCTCCACATTTTTTTCATGATACACGCACAAAGTTAGTGCACTTTATTGGGATTGTATATGTGGCGCCCTGCTCACGCAGGTAACCACAGATCCCTCTATTGCACAGCTGGGTTTCCACAGCAGGTACCTACTACGAACAACACCTTCCACCCCAGCACAGAAGGGGGAGCCCAACTTGCTGACCTTAGGCTGCAATGGCTAATCTAATGTTTCCTAGCCTCTAAGTGGAGAAGTGACCCAGGGTGAGGCTCTGCTAGGTTGTCGGCACTTGGAGCAAGGAGGGGGTTGTGGGAGAACCCCACGTGTATCGCCGCTGCACGTTCGGTTTTCTCAGGGGATAGTGTATGCAGAGCCTCACCCTGGGTCTCTTCTCCGTTTAGAGGCTAGGATACATTAGGTTAGCCATTGCAGCTTTGATTGTCTTATATACCTGAATCTAGGCAGGGCCTGTATCAGTGTATCTTTCAGCATCGGCCTTTGGTGTCTCTCTGTGTTACATGCACGGGCCCAGTTTTTGGGCTCCTTTGAGCATAAAGTCGTGCTCTATAGGGTGTAAGCTAGCCTTTATTTGTTATTTCCACCTGTATATTTGTCATGATTTTGGAGAAGTGCAAAAAGAACTATAATTGGTCATAAAAAAGGTTTTCCTTTACCACTGCATGAACATTTTTCGGCACTGGGGCTTGTGACTTTGTGGGGTTGTCTGCCTATTATTGCACTTTATGCATTTTAATTGTTTTTAATTGCTGTTTGCTGTGTCTTATCTAAATAAAAATAGTTTACTATTTTGCATTAAGTTTGGGTGATCCCGATTATTTATACACACCGCGTTCTCTTTGTTTTGATACTGTAACTTTTGGAGGTGCGATATGGAGATCCCCTAAGGTGAATACTGTGGTGCCCTCTGTTATCATTACTACATGATGACTACATAGACCGCTTGGGGGGGCCAAGCTAAATTCTTGCCCTGGGTGTCAGAATGTTTAGATACGCCTCTGGGTCTGTTACAAAGCACCATACTGAAGCACCTCAGGACATAGTATAAGGCCTCATTCACACATCAGTATTAGGAAAAATCAGGAGTGTCTCCGAAACACAGAACAAATGTGGATGTTTCCATGATAGTTTTGTGTGTCAGCTCCGCTCCCGGCTTTGGTGCATACAATGATGGAGATGTGTGAATGAGCTTTAGGGTGGCACACTATCATGCATCAAAAACGCCGCGTTTTTGATGCATGACAGTGATGCGAGTGCTGTGCGTGTTTGTGGGTGTGTATGGTGCGTGTTTGGTGCGTGTGATGAGTGTGGCTGGCTGTATGTATGTTAGTGTGCTGTGATTGTGTGTGTGCTGCGTGATTGTGATGCTGTCCACGGTCCAGAAGGACCGCAGGCAGCATTTGTCGAGAATAGAAACTCTGCGGCTGTCAAAGCCACAGAGTTTAAATTTCCCGCTTTGTGGGTACAGTAAGCTATCATCTTGTACTGCTGTGACAGCAGAGGTACAAGATGTTTAGCTAAGACAATGATGATTGTAGTTAAATAATGTATTCTGGGGTTATTTTACTGATTAACCCCATCAGCATCCTCTGCACCGCATGTGTGCACCAAGGATGCTGAGGCTCTAAACACAGTGCTGAAGGGGTTAATATGCAGCTGGTGTAGTGACACCATGTATGTGGAGAGTCCCCTCACTCTCTGCAGACATGGTGTCATTACACCATGTGTGTGAAGGGTTAATTTTTATGTATAATGGGTTAAAAGAACTATCGGGTTTATAAATTCAGAGAAAAAGCGGGCTCTCTGTTACTGTCTATGGGGAGCTGTCCCCTCTCATGGTGCTGAAGCCACAGATCCCCATAGACATTGCGATTGCACTCGCTTCTGACTCGCAATGCGAGTTAGTTGCGGGGGACTCGCACCAGTGTGCCCTGCCTGATAGGGCAACACTGGTCCCAGTGCAATGCGAGTATCCCTCGCATGGCACTCGTGCGAGTCCCTCGCACCGTGTGCCCCCAGCCTTAGATTGAGTAAACCACACTGGTGAGCTCACCTTCTTTCTTCCTATTCTCCTTCTCCTCTTCCTCCCACTCAGCCAGGGAGGGTATGATGACTTCATGGCCACTGGTGAGCTCACCTTCTTTCTTCCTATTCTCCTTCTCCTCTTCCTCCCACTCAGCCAGGGAGGGTATGATGACTTCATGGCCACTGGTGAGCTCACCTTCTTTCTTCCTATACTCCTTCTCCTCTTCCTCCCACTCAGCCAGGGAGGGTATGATGACTTCATGGCCACTGGTGAGCTCACCTTCTTTCTTCCTATTCTCCTTCTCCTCTTCCTCCCACTCAGCCAGGGAGGGTATGTTGACTTCATGGCCACTGGTGTTACTCAATTCGCTCCCATTCTCACTGTCGTCGGTGGGGCTCTGTGGATGGTGAGGAGAACACAGCATTTTTATTATTTTATACAAACTGCAGGCGGTGCACTGGGGAATTCAAAAGTGGATCACCCCTTTAATATAACCTAACCCTTCATGACCAAGGGAGTAATAGTACACCCTTGGCCGTATCCCACCCTCTGATGTGAGTTTATGCATTGAGCTCGCATCATCCCCCACACGTCAGGTGATCAGCTGAGATGTGAAGCTAAAAACAACGATGAGATCAGTGATGCGATTGGCCGTATTAACCCTTTGGTTCGCGCTGTGAATCACTGACAGTGTGGAGTCCTGTGAGAGCCCCAGAATCTGTAAAATCACACTTGCTGTGGATGCCCGGCGAGCACCTGTATCCACAGAAAGTGATTGTTTCTCCTGTTCACAGACGTGCACCAGCATGGCTGTGAACAGTAGACAAGATCAGACCGTGCAGTGCTGAGGCCCCCTAGGGGCCAAGTAAAAGAAAGTAAAAATAAAAAAAAAAGACATTTTAAAAAATATGGAAAAAAAAGTTCAAATCACCCCCTTTTGCCCCATTGAAAATTAAACTATTGAAAAAAATATATATACACATATTTGGTGTCACCGCGTTCAGAAATGTTGATCTATGAAAATATAAAATCAATTAATAGATCTGTAAACTGCGTAATGGAAAAAAAGTGCAAATGCTAAATTTACTTTTCTTTGGTCGCCGTAACCGTGCAATAAAATGTAATCACAGGCGATCAAAACAGCGTATCCACCCAAAAATGGTGTCATTAGAAACGTCAGCTCAAGACACAAAAATAATCCATCACACAGCCCCAGATCCCGAAAAATGAGGACGCTGCAGGTCACAGAAAATGGCACCAAAAACGCAATTATTTTTCATTAAACATTTTGGAGTTTTTTTTCACCACTTAGATAACAGTAAAAGTATACATGTTTAGTATCTACAGACTCATACTGACCTGAGCCATCATACTGACATGTCAGTTTTACCATATAGTGAACATGGTGAATAAAAAGCCTAAAAACACACGTGTAATTGCACTTTTCTTGCAATTTCACCACGTATGGAATTTTTTCCCCCATTTTTCAGTACACTATATGGTAAAATGAATGATGTAATTCAAAAGTAGAACTTGTCCCGCAAAAAAACAAGCCCTCGTATGTCTATAGTGAAAAAAAATGGCCCTTGGAAGAAGAGGAAGAAAAACTAAAAATTGCCCCGGGGTGAATGGTTTAAATTAGATCTGTCAGCACCACAGGCAGATGAATCCGAGTCCAGCTGTGTTAATGCAGCAGTGTAGGTTTTAGGCTGGAATCACACTGTCCATGTGATATACGACTATGGGCCACGTCACACACACAGATAATTGTGCAGATATTGTTCGCAGATCTCTGGTTGCAGTGAAATCATGGACACATTGTTCCATTTTGTGGCTGTGTACAAATGTAACAATGTGTCCATGATTTCATTGCAACCAGAGATCTGTGAACAATATCTGCACAGATATCTGTGTGTGTGACGTGGCCCTAAGTCAGATGTGTCACGGATGAATAACTTGGAATGGCTCTTCCCTGTCAGGACGGGAGTGTGGAGCTGCTTAAAAACACAAGCAGCTGACGCTCCCGTGTATATCACACGGACAGTGTGACTCCAGCCTTACTCTGATGCCTCTTGGATGACTAGTCCGGCAGGTCCCTGGTGGCTTTTCCCCGCCACTGTTCCCTAGAATGATAGGAATGAGCAGGGCAGGGAGACATCTTCAGTGACCGGCCTCTCAGACTAGTCATCATTAAGGCTGGAAACACACGAGCGTATGAAAAATCTGACTGTCTTTCATCCAGGAGAGTAGGACGAGTGACATCCGTATGTCTACCGAGTGCTATGCGAGTGTGCGATTTTTTCCTTGCCTAGCATCCATACAACATCTGTGTGACATCCATGTGCTGTCCGTATGCAATGCGTTTTTTTCTCAGCATCTATTGCTGCACAATTATTTCCAGTGTTCTGAGCTGCAGAATGATAATGTATCAGTAAAACGGATGCCACTAGAATGGTCAGTGTGCTGTCAGTGTGCTGTCCCTGTGCTGTCAGTGTGCAGTCAGTTGTTTTTCTCGCACCCATTGACTTGCATTGGCGAGCCTTGCACGATTACCAGATCCACTCACAGCATGCTGCAACTTTTCTCTCATCCAGAATCTGAGAAAAAAGCTGTAGACAAGCATTCATCTGCTCTCACTCATTTAAAGGGAATCTGTCAGCTGTTCGAGACCTCCTGCTTTCACTGTCTGCACCTGCAGCTTCATAGTACTATTCTAATAATCCCTGTCTGAGCTCATAATGTAATGTTAAAGGTGAAAAAAACACATTTATACACAAAGGTTGCGCTTACACACAGCGTAATTGCTGTGTTTTGTGAGGATCCTTTTTTGTTGCAAAAACTACCCCAAGAGCGGATCCTCACAAAGCGCAGCCTTCTGTGTGTGAACGCCGCTGCACTTTTTGCCTGCCCTTTACTCACCTCACCGTGCTCCCCCACTGATCGCTGACGGTGTCTTATCATCCCCGGAGGCTGCAGTGAGCGCAGCCTCTAGGACCCTGCAGCACCATGTGACCGGGTGACGTCAGTCCCGGGTCCTGCAAAGGTCCTATAGCATCAGGATGAGATGAGATCTCCGTGGGAGCGCGGCGAGGTGAGTGAAAGCGCAGCGAAATAACACCAAAGAATTGGCATGTCAATTGTTTTTACGCATCCGCTCTTCAGCCCAAAAGCGGATGCGTAAAAAGCGAAGCATGGAAATGAGAAATGGTGAAATGCATTGAATGGCTGGGACAGCTAACATCAATGCATTTCACTGCAATAGCAAATCTGTACAAAGCAGATCAATAGCGCAGCAAATGTGCAGCGTGTGAACGCAGCCTTACATTTTCTTATGTAAATGAGGCAGTCAGACTACACCTTGGAGGATGTAGTCTATCTGGTAGGTTAATGATAATAATATTTATTCATTTATATAGCGCTATTAATTACATAGCACTTTACATACCTCAGTAATGCTGTCCCTATTGAGGCTCACAATCTAAACATCCTATCAGTATGTCTTCGCAATGTGGGAGGAAACCGGGGTGCCCGGAGGAAACCCACGCAAACATGGGGAGAATATACAAACTCCTTGCAGATGTTGTCCTTGGTGGGAATTGAACCCAGGACCTCCTCAGCGCTGCAAAGGCTGCAGTGCTAACCACTTAAGTTACCGTGCTGCCCCACAGTTTACTCATTTCCAACTTCTCTGTAAAAAAGAACCTGTGTGATGTCCCGATCATGTAACCGTAGAGGGCGGAACTAAGTAAGCCAAATCATTATGCGCTATGATGACTTAGCTCCGCCTATTGTAGCCACACGGTTGTGACATCACACAGGTCCCGCAGCATGTTCTGAAATTTGGCTGAAATATTAACTAATAACCTGCCAGACAGTCTACCTCCTCCAAGGTGTAGTCTGACTGCCTCATTTACATAAGAAAATGTCAGTGTATAAATGCTTTTATTTCACCTTTCACATTACACTATGAGCTCAGACAGGGATGATTAGAATAGTACTATGAAGCTGCAGGTACAGACAGTGATAGCTGGGGGGGCATAAACCACCTCACAGGTTCCCTTTAATAAAATTAGTCAGAGTGCAATGGCAGATTTTCTCTCATTGCACTCATCCTACTTATACGCCCATGTGTATGAGCCCTAAGGCTCATTTCACACTACGATTTTTTGCAATCCGACAATGTCCGATAGAAATCGGACAGCATCGGATCCGAATTTGGCCCCATGTGATCCTATGGGGATCAGACCGATTCGGATGTGCACTAAATGGCATCCGAATCGCGTCCGATCCGATTTTGTCCAATTTCTTTCCGGTGCAAAAATCGGAGACTGCTCCGATTTTTGCATCCGAATCAAAAATCAGAAAAAAAAAATCGGATCTGACAGATCAGATGGCAATTACGCCAAATCCGATCCGATCCTATTCCTTTAACATGGGGCCCTATGGAGCAGGGTCCGAGGAAACATCTGATGTCTCCTCGGACCCGATTTTAGTGTACTGAGCATGCTCAGTACAGTAAAACTGCTCCTAACCATCTAATTTTACTTCCGCAATGTATATACATACATTTCGGAAGTAAAATTAAGTGAGGCAGGGGTTAAAAATAAAGAATATGTATGCTCACCTGTCCACGAGTCCCCCGGCGTCTCAAGCACATCCTGCCTTTAGGACCTGCCGTGATGTCAAAGTCACATGACCGGTTACCGCGGTAACTGGTCATGTGACTGTGACATCACGCAAGGTCCTAGGATCAGAAGATACAGCTGGAGACGCCGGGGGACTCGTGGACAGGTGAGAATAAAGATGGTTTATTATTTTTTATTCCAGAGGAGAGGGGAGAAGAGGGGGAGCCCCAGGGGAGAAGCTGGGAGCACCAAGGGAGAAGCGGGGAGCACCAGGGGAGAAGAGGGGAGCACCAGGGGAAAGAGGGGAGAGCAGGGGAGAACAGGTGACAGGAGGCAGAGAGGAGCAGATGACAGGAAGAGGCGGGCAAACTGATCCTGCAAATTGTCGTGGTGCAGGGATCAGTTTGGATCCAATGCTGTCCGATTTCTATCGGACAGCGTCGGATTGCAAAAAATCGTAGTGTGAAACCAGCCTATGGCTGTGTTCACACTGGGCGTTTTTGGGCTGTTTTTGCTCAACAGTTTTTGTAGCCAAAACCAGCAGTGGGTGATTAAATCCAGAAGTGGTGACGTGTTTCTATTAGACTTTTCCTCTGATTGCTCCACTCCTGGATTTGGCTACAAAAACTGATGAGCAAAAACAGCCCAAAAACGCCCAGTGTGAACACAGCCTAAGACTCATTGGCTAGATTTAAGGTGTGTATACTTTAACTTCCAAAAGATCACATGTTACATTACCTTCAGATTGATAGTGTACTGTTTTTCCAACTTCCATAGGATGGGCCCCTGGTGGAACCACTTTCTGTTTGAGCGGACTCGTCCCTTCGTTTGCAACCTGATGCACTCCGAATGCGTAATTCCATTTACTGCGAAATCTATCACAATAGTGATAGTAATTTCTTTGCCTGTGAGAAAACATAATTTGTTAAGAGGTCACATTATGCTTTGTGTTCCAATTTCTCCCCATAAGGCCGGAGACACACTGAGCGAGATTCTCGCCGCCGGCTCTCTGCATGTTTTTTTTTTTTTAAACATTAAATTTTTATTGAAAGAAAATTTTTTTTGCATAAATTGAGCAACAAACATACATAACAGTAGTGGTTCTCTGTCGGAATCATATCCGGGAGAACAGTCAGAAAGACAATATAAAATACCAAAATATAACAATCAAAGGTCATAAAGGGGATAAAGAGAATAAAAGAGATAAGAGAAAGGGAAGCAGAGAGGGGGGATGAGTTTGGAACCAGGGATGGGGGTGAGACGGGGAGGGAAACTCGCAATGACTGCCGCACCAGCCGAGGAACGTTCTACTCTCTAGTTATATGTAGGGTATCAAAGGATCCGATTAAGCTGAAAACACTATGTGTGGTGACTTCCTCTGAACAGGCATCTCACAGGGGAGACCGGTTCTTCTAGCCATTTCTTCTAACTTGGTGGGCCCGCAGGGCAAGAGGGCTGGAGGAGGCCCCAAGGGACCGGTGCAGCTCCCGGGTGGGAGGCCCAAACACTCCATCTATCGTGAATCGTCCGTCTGGTCGGTCCATTTAGTGCTAAGTGATATTCCTGGTGAAAGATCCAATTGATCTTATGGAGCAATTCAGTTAAGGAAGGAGATGAGGGAGCCTTCCATTTTGCGGCTAGGCACAGACGGGCAGCAATGAGAATATATGATACTGTCCCTCTCAGCGGGGTGGGGAAATCTTGAATACCAATATTCAGAACTGCCAGCTGCGATGTTAAATCTTGTCTAATTCCCGTGACTGAGTGGATTAAGCTTTGAACCAAAGTCCAAAAGGGATGTATGTTTGGACAGGACCACCACATGTGCGCTAGGTTACCCCTCTCTCCACACAGTCTCCAACACTGCGGGGACTGGTCTTTGGTGAAGTGGGCAATGCGCACAGGAGAGAGGTACCATCTAAGATGGATCTTCTTTATGTTTTCAAGATGATTTACACATCCGGTGGACCTGCCCACCTCTCTAGATGCTGCGTGCCAGTCCTCGACTTCTGAGGTGAACCCAAGGTCACCTTCCCATTTTCTCATGTATGGGAGTTTCATCTCACTAGCCACGGATACTAATCCTCTATAAATTCTGGACATCATTCGCGGTTTAGGGGGATCCGTTTGAACAGCACCAAGGAGAAACGGTACCGGGGGGGGGGGGAGCACAGGTAATGGGACATACAAGGCCCTACGCAAAAGATGGTCTATTTGGGAGAATTGTAAAAATGCCGAACGACATTCAGGGAACCATCTACACAGGGACTCAAACGTGGGCCATGTCCCTTCCTGGCAAAAGTCTCCCAGGGACCCCAATCCTATATCCTCCCAGGTCTTCGTCTGGATTGATGGGACAAGGAGGCGCAGCGCCCTAATAGGCACATTCTCCGGTGGAGCACGGGTCCAGGCCCGCGGCACCGATCTCCAACAGTGTAAGAGGGCTTGGGAAGTCTCGAGTTGACGAGCCTGGGCAACTGGCCGAACTGACTCCACCAACAGGAGGTCCCCCAGAGTGCCACTCCTCAGGTGAGAAGTCTCAATGGAGACCCATCTGAGATGGTCAGGGCTACGCCACCAAGACCCAGCCTCCTCCAGGACTATAGCTCTATGGTATTCCAAAATGTTTGGCATTCCCATGCCCCCCTCTCCCATCGGAGAATACATCGTCTCCCTAGCTACGCGTGGGATCTTGTTAGCCCAAATGAATGCATTGATTGCGCTCTGCAATTTAGTTAACAGGGCCTTGGGGATCCTAACAGGGACACACCTAAATACATATATTATCTTTGGTAAAGTCATCATTTTAAAGGCGTGTAATCGAGCAATCCAAGACAGGGTCTTAGCACCGTATGTAGTGACATCCAAAAGGACTCTCGATAGTAGTGACTCATAATTAAGTCGCACTAGTTGGTCAGAGGGTGCCAGTGTGATCCCAAGATAGGGTATGCCACCCCTAGACCAACGAAACGGCAAAATCTCTGTGAGAGCAGCTATTTCCGAGTCTGGAACTCCCAGTGGGAGAATAGTTGATTTAGCCGCGTTCAATTTGTAGAACGAAACCATCGAGTAGTCCTTCAGGATGCGCATGACTGCTGGGAGGGACCGAGACACCTCCGTGCAAGTGATGATAATATCATCAGCGTGCAAACCAATGGTATGGACATCTCCGCCCACCCGAACACCCGACACGTCCTGTGCGGAGCGGATTTTCTCAGCCAGGGGCTCCACTGCCAGGGTGAAAATCACCGGTGACAGCGGGCATCCCTGGCGAGTTCCGTTCGTAATCTGGAAGACAGGCGAGAGGAAGCCAGATGTAAAAACTCTGGCATTAGGGTTGGAGTATAGAGATAGAATCGCCTTCAAGAAGGAGCCCACAATGCCAAACCTTCGAAGGACCGCCTCCAGGTAACCCCAGTGCACCCTGTCGAACGCCTTCTCTGCATCTAAAGACAGGAATGCACCGGGGGTCCCCCACAGCCCCATGGACCCCACGAGATCCACCATTCTTCTCGTCCCATCCTTCGCCTGTCTCCCAGACACGAAACCCACCTGATCTGGATTTATTAGTTTAGGTACCACTCCCCTTAGTCTGTACGCAAGAACTGCAGCGAAGATCTTAAGATCGCAGTTCAGGAGAGAGATGGGTCGGTAACTCCCAGGAGGTCAGGGGCTTTGCCTGGTTTAGGGATTGTGATTATTGTTGCTTGAAGTTGAAGGGGGGTGATCGTGCCCTCTCTGCATGTTTTAAAGAACACCAATGACTGTCTAGCTGCAGTTTCCAATATCATGTATCATGTCCGCTCTCTATTTGAAGCTCAACCTTTTCAAAGCTGAACAACTTCTGCTCCCGCCCTCCACTAACCACCCTAAATCTGACATCTCTCTCTGTGTGCGGCACCACGATAACACCTAGGCAGCAGGCTCGCTGTCTGGGTGTTATGTTTGACACTGATCTCTCCTTCACCTCCTATACACAATCTCTCACCCGCTCTTGTCGCTAGCACCAGAAGAACATCTCTAGAATCCGCCCATTTCTCACCATGGAAACAACAAAAACCCTCACCGTAGCCCTAATCCATTCCCGCCCTGACTATTGCAATTATCTATTAATTGGCCTCCCCCTCTCTAAACTTTCCCCTCTCCAGTCCATCCTTAATGCAGCAGCCAGGATGACCTATCTGGCCAATGGTTACTCAGATGACTCTGTTCTGTGCCAGTCACTGCATTGGCTGCCCATACACTACAGGATCCATTTCAAATAGCTTGTTCTCACCCACAAAGCCCTTCACAGTGAAGCACCCCTTTACATCTCCTCCCTTATCTCTGTCTATCACCCCACCCGTTCTCTACGTTCTA
This sequence comes from Allobates femoralis, assembly GCA_033576535.1. Classification (NCBI taxonomy): domain Eukaryota; kingdom Metazoa; phylum Chordata; class Amphibia; order Anura; family Aromobatidae; genus Allobates; species Allobates femoralis. Next base: position 39,687,048 of record JARQOC010000006.1, on the reverse strand, counting down.
CAAATGACCTTCGACTAACATCTGCACTAATCCAATCCTCCCACTCCCGGCTCCAAGACTTCTCCCAAGCTGCATAATTCTCTGGAATGCTTTACCCCAAGAAATCAGGACTATCCACAACTTGCACGGCTTCAGACGCTCCCTAAAAACACATCTTTTTAATGCGGCCTATCATACTCCCTAATAGCAGTCCTTTGTACTGTATATAGCTTATTCACTATCTCTCTCGACATAACTCTTCTCCAACTCCACCAAACCCAAAAGCTCTACACAGATTGTCTGATGACCATTCACATAACTTTATCTCTATCCCCCATTTCCTCAGGATGCCTGGACCATCAGTGTAATAAGCCCCTGTACTTTGTGTAATCCCTATCCGTTGTAGATTGTAAGCTCCTTTGAGCAGGGTCACCTTTATTTTTTGCCTTATTTATTGTATTGAATTTTTTACATTAATTCTCTGCTTATTGTATGGTATCTAATTACTGTACTGTATTTTTTCTCTACTGTGATTACTAACTGTTTTGTATTGTATATTTTTCCTATACTAACCACAGTATTGTAAAGCGCTGCGGAATATGTTGGCGCTATATAAATAAAGCTTTATTACTATTATTATTATTATTAGCAGTTACTGAAGTGTTATTTACCTTTTGGTGTCACTTCGTTGAGTGTTTGTAAATTTGAACACTGTTGATTCCACCTTCCCATCCATTCTTCCGACCTTCCGTCATAGGCCCTGCTGGAAAACTCCTAAAAATACAGAAAGATACAGTTACATTCAGCCCGTTACACATTCTACTTTTCTGTAGGTTTCTATACAGTGTCAGTAAAAAAACACAATATCACAAGTCCTTACTTTTTTTCACATTTAACCCCTTCTTGACATTTGTAGGTAGTGAAACGCTATCCGGTGTATGTAGCGATCTCATGGGGGGGATAATGGCACAGTCAGCACCTGCCTCTAACAGCCGTGGGCGGAGCGGAGCTGATGACTGTCAACCTGTGAAATGCCGCTGTCACACACAGTAAGGCCACATTCACACGGGGCGTTTTTGGTTTGCTTATTTGAGGATCCGCTTTTTCAAAAAACTCATCATCCATTCACACAGTGCGTTTTTTTTTTTTGCTCTAGACAATGGAAAAAGCGGATGTGGATAAACATCCAAGAACTGACATGCTCATTTGTGAGGATCCGTTTTAGAGCTAAAAAGCGAATCCTCAAAGTGGATCATCTGAATGCAAAATTTGGAAATGCATTGACTTGGCTGCGATTCCAAACGTCACTGGATTTCACTGCAAAAAACGGATCTGTCAAAAACGCAGCAAAAGTGCACCGTGTGAATGTAACCTAAAGGTCTGACAGACAGGCCTAGATTTAGGAGGGGGGCCCAAGGGGCCCGGGACCTGGGCTACCCATCAAGCGGGGGTCTCCCACCAATATAGGGGTAAATATCTCAAAACATGTAAAATACACGTCATTTAACAAAAGAGAAACTATTGAAAGTGTAGGGACCTGGCTACAGTCGTACATCATTCTCAGTGGCTGGAGCAAGAGTCATGGCACCTGTGTCAGCATCCACTGCTGGGCGCTACCTATTCCGCTATAACGCTCCCTCTGATTAGATCAGATGAGAGTTTATTCAGATACCTTCGAGTTCACTGCTTCGTATCTCTGCATAGAAGTGTTGTGAACTGTGAACTGTATTTGTATGGAAATCTGAGTGTTTGTTAGATGATCTTCAAGTATCATCTGTTGTAGCGGGGCCTGGGCCGGCGTTAGCCGGGGCCCTAGGTGGCTGCGGGGGCCTATTCGGTGTCGGGAAATTTGTCAGTGCTGGTGCCTGGTGAATGCTGCTATACATTTACATCGTTGCCACCATAACAGGGGCCGGTGGGCCCGATCCCGGGGGGACCTCCGGCACCTGTCACAGCTGCAGCAATGTGAAAGTAATTTATGCGCTGCAGCAGGGGAGATCGGCACTCTGCTCATCATTGGAATTTGTACTGCACATGGGCTAAAGAGGCTGTCATGCGCAGTACAAACAAGAACTTACAGGAGGAAGGAGGCGGAGCCAGGATGTTGGCGCGAGAAGAGGATTCTCCACCGCGTAGCGCGGCAGGACTTCACTCTGGATCTTCGGTCTTTCAGTGTGTGTCGCGGTGGGTATGATCTCTGTCTGTCTGTGTGTGTGTCGGTGTGTCTGTCGGTGTATCTTTCTTGCAGCTCCTGTCCTACACAGTACCATACTGTATGTACAGGTCCACACTATATCCTGGATTACAGTGTGTCTGTGTATACAGTTACTGTATGTATAGTGTGGACCTGTTTACAGTATAGTGCTGTGTTTACACTTTATACAGCCCTTCAGCATCTATTCTTTTTACAGCCAGCACAGCAACAGCCTCTGATATATACAGGTAAACAGCCTCTGATATATACAGCCCGGCAGCAGCCCCTCATATATATACAGCCCAGCAGCAGCTTCTAATATATACAGGCCAGCAGGAGCCCCTCATATATATACAGCCCGGCAGCAGCCCCTCATATATATACAGCCCAGCAGCAGCTCCTAATATATACAGGCTAGTAGCAGCCCTCATATATATACAGCCCAGCAGCAGCCCCTCATATATATACAGCCCAGCAGCAGCCCCTCATACATATACAGCCCAGCAGCAGTCTCTCTGGTATACAGCACACAGCCCACTCCCCAGCCTGTAATATATATATATATATATATATATATATATATATATACAGCATATTATATATATTATATAACCTCTATGTCACATATACACAAACTGCAGCCTGTATATTATAATCGTGAATTGTGGTATGTCTTAAAAGGGACCCACTGAGGTTGTTTCGCCCGACATCCGGGGCCCTCAAAAACCTTGAGCTGGACCTGTGTTGTAGTACATTGTTAACTGCATACCTTTGGCAAGTATCTAAATAAATTTCTACAATATACATGCATACATATGTACATATTGTAATCTTTAATTCCCTTTCAGGACTTCAAGGGCTAACAAGGCCATTTTGTTACTTTTAGATTACCATCATGGACAATTGTGAAGGAGATAGGCACAGACATCGCACAAGAATTTAGGAGTCTGGGGCTTCTAAAAGACATAAGGCAAAAGAAGCTTCAATGCAATGAACAGAAGAGATGGTGTCGAGCGGGTGGGTCCACACAGCAAGTGGGTATAATGGCCTCCTCACTTTCTCTACGGTTCCTGAAGCCCTGTCTGCTTGCAGCCAGACTAGCCTCCTCACTCCCTCTGGTCCTCTCTCCCTCTCTCCTCCTGCACGGTCCATGGGTTACCCTCTCTGATCACTGCGGTAGTACACTGCGGTGTCTGGCTCCCTCTCCTTGAGTACGCAAGGGGACAGGGTGACTGAAGTCTCCACGGTGTGACGGGGTTTTCTGTAGTCCTGAAGTATCTTACAGGTGCGGATCCCCAAAGTCCGGTATGTCTTTGGGCGAACTTCCACTAGTTCCTCACTCCCTTTGGGCTCTACTCCTTGCCTCCTGTTCCCACTCCTAGGCTTGCGGGACTTCAGAAGGGCCACTCCGGGTCACTGGTTCGGGCTTAACCGCGGCACCGACCACCAGGACGTCTACGAAGCTCTCCTAGCATCTGCACACTGACTAACTCCTCCACCAGCAGCAGTATTTATAGGGGACCTCACCTAAAGGCAGTGAGTAGAGCTCCCCCTACTGTTCCAGGGTGGAAGATGTTGCATGTAGTAGGTACCTGCTGTGGAAACCCAGCTGTGCATTAGGGAAGTCTGTGGCTTCCTGCGTGAGCAGGGTGCTACAATAGCAAAGACAAGAAAATTGGACGAATTCTTCACTGTTCATTCAAGGCAAGTGTCGGAAAAGAGTAATGACCTTGTAGAATCTGATCATCAACCTGACAATGCTTCAGTGGAAATGGTTGTTAATCCTGGCAAAGAAAAGACTGAAGTAGTAACGAGTAGAACTGTAGAACACAAAGAAAAGGAGACTGATAGTGGCACATCTTGTGAAGAAGGTGAAGTTGAGGGCCCACCAGGGGGCGATGTTATTGGACTTTGGCCATCCATCATTTCGGAACAGATGCGAGATTACTGGCTGAAAAGGGGTGTATCAACAATCCAGCACTGTAATGAAAGTTTGTTCATTACACACTCGGTTCAGAAACCTAGAAAGGATCGCAGTATTCCAAGAACGTGCACACTTGGGCTTTTCCGTCATCAAAATCATAATGGAGAAGTCATAACGAGGAATTGGTTATGCTTCTCTCCCTCTAAAGGACGCATTTACTGCTTCACGTGCAGATTGATGTGCTTTATTAAAGCATCTGAGTCTTCTCAGCTTTCGTCTAATGGATTCTGTGATTGGAAATATTCACAAGAGCGTATAAAAAGTCATCAGCAGTCAGTGGAACATCTGAACTCTACAATTGCTTTCAATATGAGGTTAAAAGCAATTGGGCGAATTCTTCTCTTGACCAATGTCTTCAAGCATATAAAGATATATCAAGCAAATTTAGCTTTTTTTAGCCACCTGAAAGAACTGTCTTCAGACGCGCTTAAGGCCACAGCAGAGCAACTCGTCAGGTCTTATTTAGATGACTTGGACATTACATGTATCAATAAACTGTATCAGTTTGTAACATTTGTCAATTTATTCACAGGAGAGGAGCCAAAAGATATCAGCACTAAACTTTTCATGTACAAGCTTATCATGGAAAAGTGTGTGCAGGACACTATCCCAAATATTGAGATAGCTCTAAGGATATACCGTATATACTTGAGTATAAGCCGACCCGAGCATAAGCCGAGGCCCCTAATTTTACCCTCCAAAACTAGGGAAACTTATTGACTCGAGTATAAGCCTAGGGGGGAAAATGAAGCAGACTCATCACGGTATACAGCCCCCCTCATCATGATAAATGGACCGCCGTTACTGGTATATAATCCCCCATCACTGGTATATAGGACCTCCATCACTGGTATACAGTTCCCCCCCATCAGAGGTTACAGCCCCATCAGTGGAATACAGCCCCCCATCAGTGGTATATACAGGCCCCCCCTCAGAGGTATACACAGGCTCCCCTCAGTGATATATACAGGCCCCCCATCAGAGGTTACAGCCCCCCGTCAGTGGTATATACAGCCCCCATCAGTGGTATATACAGCCCCCATCAGTGGTATATACAGGCCCCACATCAGTGGTATATACAGGTCCCACATCAGTGGTATATACAGGTCCCACATCAGTGGTATATACAGCCCCACACCAGTGGTATATACAGCCCCACATCAGTGATATATACAGGCCCCCCATCAGAGGTTACAGCCCCCATCAGTGGTATATACAGCCCCCCATTAGTGGTATATACATCCCCACATCAGTGGTATATACAGCCCCACATCAGTGATATATACAGACCCCCCATCAGAGGTTACAGCCCCCATCAGTGGTACATACAGCCCCCCATCAGTGGTATATACAGCCCCCCATCAGTGGTATATACAGGCCCCACATCAGTGGCATATACAGGCCCCACATCAGAGGTATATACAGGCCCCACATCAGTGGTATATACAGGCCCCACATCAGTGGTTACAGCCCCCATCAGTGGTATATACAGGCCCCACATCAGTGGTATATACAGGACCCACCATCAGTGGTATATACAGGCCCCTCATCAGTGGTTACAGCCCCTATCTGTGGTATATACAGGCCCCACATCAGTGGTATATACAGGCCCCACCATCAGGGGTATATACAGGCCCACCCTCAGTGGTAACAGCCCCCATCAGTGGTATATAAAGCCCCCCATCAGTGGTATATACAGGCCCCCCTCAGTGGTATATACAGGCCCACCCCATCAGTGGTATACAGGCCCTCCGCCCAACCCCCGCAGTGGTATACAGGCCGCCCCGCAGTGGTGTATAGGCCGGCCGCCCCCCCATCGGTATACAGGGCCACCGCCGCAGTGGTATACAGGCTGCCCGACCCCCCATCAGTGGTATACAGGGCCCCCCCTTGCTGCCGCACACCTGTAAAGTAATACATCATTATACTTATCCCGGTCGCCGCTCTGACACCGCACTCCTCCGGGTCTTCATGCTTCTTCCTGCTTTTGACCGGCGGGCGCAGGCAATGACGTCATTGCCTGTGCGCCAGAGGAGGAAGCATGAAGACCCGGAGGAGCGCGGTGTCAGAGCGGCGACAGGGATAAGTATAACGATATATTACTTTACAGGTGTGCGGAAGCAAGGGGGGCCCTGTATACCACTGATGGGGGGGCGGGCGGCCTGTATACCACTGCGGGGGGGGCGGTGGCCCTGTATACCGATGGGGGGGGTGGGTGGGTATCCGGCCTATATACCACTGACTCGAGTATAAGCCGAAGGGGCATTTTTCAGCACAATTTTTGTGCTGAAAAACTCGGCTTATGCTCGAGTACATACGGTATCTAATTTTGATGGTAACAAACTGCAGAGGGGAGCGTTCCTTCTCAAAACTCAAATTAATTGTAAACCGATTAAGGACATCCATGAAGCCGGAACGACTTGTACATGTGGCTATCATGAGCATCGGGTCAGATATACTGCGTGAATTGGACTTTAGTGACATCATTAGTGATTTTGCAGCACGAAAATAACGGAAAGTGCCTGGATTGTAAAAAAAAGAATGATTTTACCTGAATCACTCTGCGTAAATGATTTTTGTACATAAACTTGCGTTCATTTCATTTTGTGTTTTACATTACATATTGCAACACCTTGAAAAATGGGCCTCCCTTCAAAATGAGCCCCGGGCCATCCACCTCTTAAATCCGGGGCCCTGCCGACAGATCATTAACAAGGACGAAACACAGCGTCTGGTGATGTCCATGAGGTCAAGACCACAGGCCGTCATTGCCAAAAAAGGGTTTTCACCCAAGTATCAGAAATTAACATTTTATTTACAATTATTTAATTTGTCCAATTACTTTTGAGCCCCTGAAATAGGGATGGAGTATAAAAAACGTTTTAGTTCCTCATATTTTTCTGCAATCATTTTGTTCAACTAAGGGCTCAGACACGCTGGCGTGAAAATCGGACGACTGCAATGCGAGAAAATCTGTCATTGCCCCCGGACCAATGTTAGAACAGATCAACATGTGTCGTCAGCTGTTTTCTCATCCAGATTCTGGATGAGAAAAAAGTAGCAACATGCTGCGAGTGGATCCGACAATCGTGCGAGACTCGCCAAATGCAAGTCAATGGGTGCGAGAGTAAAATCGGACAGCACACGGACCATCCTAGTGGTGTCAGTTTTTTCTGATACATTATATTCTGTAACTCAGAACACTGTAAAATGTTCCTGTAAATGAATGTACAGTAATAGCTGCTGAGAAAAAAAACACATTGCACACGGACAGCACACGGATGTATCGATTCCATGGATGTCACACGGACAGCACACGGACAGCACACGGATGTCACACGGATGCTAGGCGAGAAGAAAAAAATGGCACCCTCGCATAGCAGTTGCATGCCACACGGATCGAAAACCGGAGGTCACTCGTCCGACTCTCCTGGATAAGAAACAGTCAGATTTTTATACGCCGGTGTGTTTCCAGCCTAAAGCTGAAAGTCGGAACTTTATCTGCATCTGAATTGTTTTGTTCAAAATCCGTTGTGGTGATGATACAGAACAAAGGCTAGAAACTCTGTCCAAATATATATCGGACCCAACTGTATCTGAAAAGAAGATTTCTCCAGCCATCAATATATTATTGGTTAACCCTTCACTTACCATTTCTAAGCTGTCCTCTTGATCCTCTGTATTGATGCTTAGGCAACACCTAAAGGAAAGGCAGACAAAAGTCAGGAAAAGTTAGGAAAGGGCAGAAGATCAGGGGTCAGCATCCTGCAGAGCTGCTGGAAAACTACAACTCCCAGCATGCATTAATAGTCACAGGCTGACATGCAATAGACAGGGCATGCAAGGAGTTAAGTCTGGAAACAGCGCTGGAGGTTGCAGATTCCCACAATAGTCACGGTGTACTCTGTTTCTATACAAATTAAACTACAGAAGGTAAAACGTAACAAATAAAGATCGATTAAAAAGTAACGATGTTATTGAAACCTTCATATAGCAGAGAAGTTCCCTGCATCACTGTGCCAACTCCTGTCCATATACTGGATAAGACAGAGGTGGGACAACATGAGAGACTGCAACTGCTGCGGAGGCCAAACTAATACATTATAGTCAATTCTGCTCAATATATCTCTATATAATTGTGAAGTGGCCCCTCCACTTCTGTCTGGACGTCTGCTATGTCACCTCTGCCCAAGACATGGGTGTAAGAATATGGATCCTAACACCGAACACAGTCACCACACACCACTAGTGAGAGCATCGGGCCCACATCTAATATAAGAGTGGGGTCTGTGCGCTGTGTCTGTGGCTGCCTTCCCCTGTGCCGTCTCTCCCTTGTGCCTTTTTCTCCGGTCTGTGCTGTCCCCCGTGTGCGCCGACTCTGTGTCTCATGTGTGCACTGTCTCCCCCATGTGTGCAGTCTCTGTCTCTCGTGTGTGCGGTGACTGTGTCTTGTGTGTGTGCTGTCTCCTGTGTGCACCTTCTCTCCCGTGTGCGCTGTCTGTGTCTCTCCCGTGTACGGTCTCTCCTGTATGTGGCATCCTTTTATTCTTTTCCCTGTCTCTGTGTCCCCCTGTGTCTGTGTTGTCCTCTCCTCTCCCTGTCTCTGCCTGTCCCCTGTTACCTCTCCCTTTCTCGACCCTGTGGCTCTGCGTGTCCCCCTGTGTCTCTCCTCTCCCCCTGTAGCTCTTTGTATCCCCTGTTGCTCTGCGTGTCCCCTGTGCCTCTCCTCTGCCCCTGTGGCTCTGCCTTCTCCCTGTGACTCTCCTCTCCCCCTGTATCTGTGTCCCCTGTGCCTGTGTCCCCCTGTGCCTCTCGTCTCCCCCTGTCTCTGTCCCTGTCTCTGTGTCCCCTGTGCCTCTCCTCTCCCCCTGTGTCTGTCTGTGTCCCCTGTGGCTGGGTCCCCTCTGCCTATCCCCCTGTGCCTCTCCCCCTGTCTCTGTGTCCCCCTGTGCCTCTCCTCCCCCCCTGTGTCTGTCTGTGTCCCCTGTAGCTGTGTCCCCTCTGCCTGTCCCCCTGTGCCTCTCCTATTCCCCTGTCTCTGTGTCCCCCTGTGCCTCTCCTCTCCCCCTGTGTCTGTCTGTGTCCCCTCTGCTTGTCCCCTGTGCCCCTCCTCTCCCCCTGTCTGTGTCCCCTGTGCCTCTCCTCTCGCTTCTCCTCCTGCCCCCAGTTTCTCCTCCTGCCCCCCCCCCGCTCCTCTTCCTGCCCCTTGCTTCTCCTCCGCACCCACCATTATCCCTATGGCTGGTGCTGCACATACCTCAATCTCTAGCGCCAGTTTCTTGAAGACACTGTCTCTACGGATAACATCTGAAACAAACAGATGACTGGTGATATTCGCAGAGACAGACAGTGTCTTCAGTAAAATGGCGCACTATGCACATGCACCAACTCCAGCACCATTTTCAACTACAATGTGAACATGGCACCGTACACGCACCAGCCATCCCGGCTTCATCCAGAGGGGGTGCATCTTGCAATCCAAACAGCAGCATAGCACCTTCCCCTGGGGCGCAGAGGTGGTAAAGCGGGGTTACAGGAGGCAGGGTCGTGGTGGTGGGGGTCGGCGGTGGCACGGTGGGGCAATGCTGTGGGTGGCTCAAGGCTGGGAGGAGGGGTATCCCGTCAGGTTATCGCCCTCTGCCATTAATCGCCGGCAGTTGACGTGATGGCCTAAAGGAAAATGGCAGCGGAGGCAGCGCAGGCGCAGATTTCATCTGTCCAAGATCTTCATCTGCGCCTGCGCTGTAAGAATCGACATATGCAGATTATTTCTGCATGAGAAAAATAAGCAACGTGTGCACAAGACTTTAGGATTTTCATTGACTTTGCCAGCATGAGGATGGGCATGCAGTTTCATGACAAAACTGCACTAACAAAAAAGCTCAGAAAAAAACGATAAAAGCACACTGTGTGCATGGGGCCTTAAGATTGATAAGACATTGTGTCATGATGCACAGCTGTGTATGAGCCAAAACGGAGGACTACGTTACATCGACGATCATTCACTTTAATGGCCACCATGTGACGGTATATTCTTATTATGGACAGACTTTATAAGAAAATCTCTTTGGGTAAAACAACAATGGAGTAGTACTTCAGAAGCCAATTATTAATTATATTTCCACAATTATCCAAACTACATAGAAGGTGCGTTTCTATCAGATACAGGATTTATATTCTCTATATATGATTTCTGTGCACATAAAAATTTAAAGGGAACCTGTCATTCTTTTCAGGTACCTAAACCTGGGACATGCCGGTATAATGTACCCTCAATAGTGATGAGCGAATAGCAAGACATTCGGGTTCAGATTGCTCTTACCAAACACAATGAACGGTTTCAGTATTCGTCATGAATAACGAACCTAATGCAAGTCAATGAGGAACCTGAATATTTTTCAGGGAAATCTTCCAGAATTCATCATTGACTTGGATTAGGTTCATTATTCATAACGAATCCTGAAACCGTTCAGTGTTTGGTAAGAGCAATCCGAACCCAAATACCAAACTATTTACTGATCACTAATCCTGACAATAATAATAATAATAATAATAATATAAATTACGTTTGCATGGTTATCTTCTTGTTGCTTCGATACGATGAAGATACATAAATCTCCTTTTGCAAGCCTTTCAGTAATCTGTATCCGTCTTTCTCGTTGTATCGAACCCAGCTATATAAAAATAAAAATGTATGAATGTCAGTAATGCAGACAGGAAGACAAAACACAGGAAATTAGTAATAATTGATTTTTTTTTCGTCTGAGTGCACATGTCCAGTAATCATCTGTCAGAACGGATCCTGCAGAGATCCACAGGAAATAAAGTTGTGCTTGATCCGATTTTTAATATTGGAGTTTATGGATTATGGATCCATTAACTGATTGCTATTTATCTTCCATTTTTCTTTTATTTGTTAAGGATCCGTGTTTAGCTTGCTGGATCCACTATAAATAGAAGATAAATAGCAATCAGTTACCGGATCCATTCTCCATAGCCTCTTATGTTATAAAAACGGATCCTACATAACCTTTTTCAAATGGATCTCTGCAGGATCTATTCTAAAGGATGATTACTGGAGATGTGCACTCAGCCTTATTGATCATTCATCGAGAGTGATGTCACTATAGTGGAGCCCAGTGATTGGCTGCAGCGGTGACGTCCACTGAAGTCATGAAGACACCCCTGCAGCCTGTGACGAAAGGCTGGGAGCAGCAGAGGTGAGGCAGCAATGGACTTGTCAGGGGTGAATAAAGCTTATTTTGTCATTGTTACAGTTGGCAAACCAGAGAAATAAATCAGCACTGAGACCTCCAGGAGGCAGATGTCCCTACACTAATCAGCACTGAGACCTCCTGGAGGCAGATGTCCCCTACACTGATCAGCACTGAGATCCCCAGGAGGCAGATGTCCCCTACAACTAATCAGCAGTGAGACCCCCAGGAGGCAGATGTCCCCTACACTAATCAGCAGTGAGACCCCAGGAGGCAGATGTCCCCTACACTAATCAGCAGTGAGACCCCCAGGAGGCAGATGTCCTCTTCACTAATCAGCAATGAGATCCCCAGGAGGCAGATGTCCCCTACACTAGTCAGCACTGCGACCCCCAGGAGGCAGACGTCCCCTACACAAATTAGCAGTGAGACCTCCAGGAGGCAGATGTCCCTACACTAATCAGCAGTGAGACCCCCAGGAGGCAGATGTCCCCTACACTGATCAGCACTGAGACCCCGAGGAGGCAGATGTCCCCTACACTAATCAGCACTGAGACCCCGAGGAGGCATATGTCCCCTACACTAATCAGCAGTGAGACCCCAAGGAGGCAGATGTCCCCTACACTAATCAGCAGTGAGACCCCGAGGCGGCAGATGTCCCCTTCACTAATCAGCACTGAGACCCCCAGGAGGCAGATGTCCTTTACACTAATCAGCACTGAGACCCCGAGGAGGCAGATGTCCCCTACACTAATCAGCACTGAGACCCCCAGGAGGCAGATGTCCCCTACACTAATCAGCAGTGAGACCCCCAGGAGGCAGATGTCCCCTCACTAATCAGCAGTGAGACCCCCAGGAGGCAGATGTCCCCTTCACTAATCAGCAGTGAGACCCCCAGGAGGCAGATGTCCCTACACTAATCAGCATTGAGAACCCCAGGAGGCAGATGTCCCCTACACTAATCAACAGTGAGATCCCCAGGAGGCAGATGTCCCCTACACTGATCAGCACTAAGACCTCCAGGAGGCAGATGTCCCCTACACTAATCAGCAGTGAGACCCCCAGGAGGCAGATGTCCCCTACACTGATCAGCACTGAGACTCCCAGGAGGCAGATGTCCCCTACACTGATCAGCAGTGAGACCCCCAGGAGGCAGATGTCCCCTACACTGATCAGCAATGAGACTCCCAGGAGGCAGACGTCCCTACACTAATCAGCAGTGAGACCCCAGGAGGCAGATGTCCCTTACACTAATCTGCAGTGAGACCCCCAGGAGGCAGACGTCCCCTACACTGATCAGCACTGAGACCCCAGGAGGCAGATTCCCCTACACTGATCAGCACTCAGAACCCCATCATCATTAGGAATAATGAAGCTCCTTAGAGCCTGAACCTCCCCCAGCACATCACCACCACATACACAGAGCGGGATCACACATGGTTGGATACACTGATGGCTCCTACAAGACATCCCTGGTCCATAAGCTCCTGGCTGCGCAGCACAGTTACAACATTAGGGAAGGAAATTAAAATTTTGGCAGGTACGTAATTAGTTTTTGAAGCAAACACTCTAAATTTTTGAGAAGTTTTGTGCTTTTAAGGTGGATTTGGCTCATTTCCATTCAGTTTCTGGTCCAAAAACGCTTCAAAAAACACCATGCACATGTAACCTTAACCCCTCCTTGACCAATGACATGCATGAATAGATGTGATCTGATCAGTCAACAAGTGCAGCAAAGGAGCGGGTGGATCTCTGTAAAGCCGGCGTCACACGCAGCAACCAAGGCTGCGATGTCGGAAGCGATGCGCGGGTGCTTCCGACATTGCAGCCTAGGTGTCACACGGCCGGATGTTGCCGGTGACGCTGCAGCGATGTGGGCGAGCGATCCGCAGCAACGCTGCAGTATAGGCTGGATCACCGCCAACATCGCTATTGCGGTGTGAGACGGCGCGATCCAGCCTAATTGCTGGTAGCAGATTGACATGTTTATGAACATGTTCATAAACCTGTCAACCTGCAACCAGTGATAAATCGCAGTTGTGTCGCGCTGTCACTCAGCACGACACACTTGCGATATCGCTAGCGACATCGCTGAGGTGTCACTTTTCAGCGATGTCGCTAGCGACATTGACACGTGTGACGGCCCCTTTACCTGCTAAATCTCACTGTTGATCTCTGACACCATGATATACCACGCACCGTAGTGGAGCACATCATTCCCCACTCCCATCGGCAGCTCTGTGATGTAATTGCGGGTTGCCGATGTGTTGTAATGACAATGAGGGTTCATCTGATTCCCGGTCTCCTCCACAGACCCAGGCCTGATGAGGACTCCTCCACTCCCCTGGAGCCCAGCCGCCCCACAGACCCACGCCAGACGAGGACACCTCCACTCCCCTGGATCCCCAGTCACCACCACAGACCCTGGTCTGATGAGGACCCCCTCCATTCCCTGATCGCTGGCCACCACCACAGACCCAGGCCAAGGATCCTTCAAGCAAATCAGACCGGCGTGCCTGCCACGCTCCATCAACCCTGCTGACAGCCACCACCAGCTGAAAAATCATCGACCATCACCCTGGACCTTTCCCATCTCCTGGATTACCTGCATGCTGTCATTTGTCTGGATTTGGTATGACTTCATCTGTATTGTACATACCCCCACTGCATCTGATCCCTGGCTCCATCTTATCCCCATGTGCTATGCATTTGTCTGGACTTGGTATGACTTCATCTGTATTGCACATCCCAGCGCTGCATCTGACCCCCCACTGCATATGATCCCTGGCTCCATCTCATCCCCCTGCTGCATCTCATCCCTGTATGCTGTGCATTTGTCTGGACTGGGTATGACCTTATTATTGTATCCCACCACCCCCACTGCACTCGACCCCTCACTACATCTGTTCCCTGGCTACATCCCATCCACCTGCCGCATCTCATCCCCATGTGCTGTGCACTCGTCCTGACTTTGTGTTGTGCCCTTGGTCTTAATCTGACTTGACTCCATCACTATAGCTCACCCTCCCACTGCATCTGATCCCTGCTGCGTCTGACCCTGCTGCCTTCATCCCCTGCTCACCGAATACAATGTTTTCGCTGCTTTTTACACTCACTCCCATCCTTCTCCACTTCCTACTACCCTCACTTAACCCTCCACCCAGCAACAAAGTAGGTCTCTCACCCTCCATCCTATCTAGCCACCTCACCCACTCCTCTGAACTGTTCCTTCACTTTCAATCCTCTGTCTCCAAACTGGCACGCCCATCATGTAAACTCTTCTGCTCCCACCTTCTAACCCTCTCCCTGCTCTTCCTACTTGCTGGTGATATTTCTACTAATCCTGCCCCCCCACCACCACATCTCCACAGTCACTTTTACCCCATACCCACGACCCATCACTAACTCTCGTAACCTCAACAACCTTAGACACATTTCTCCAGTCTCTGCTCCCCAGACTCTCTACCTGGCGCACTCTGGAACACCCGCTCGGTCTGCAATAAACTCCCAAATTCCCAAAGACCTCTTTATCTCTAACAAACTGTCATTCCTTGGCATCACTGAAACCTGGCTCACCCCCTCTGACACAGCTTCTCCTGCTGCACTCTATTATGGTGGACTCAGCCTTTCCCACACACCCCCGCCCCTCTAACAAACATGGCGGAGGTGTTGGCTTACTCCTGTCCAATAACTGCTCCTTTTACCCCTATTCCAATGCCACTGCTACTCTCCCTCTTTCGAAGCCCACTATGTACGTCATTTACCGCTCCCTTGGATCCACCACCTCCTTCCTTGGCCATTTCACCACCTGGCTACTTCACTTCCTTTCTGTGGACATCCCAATTATCATCATGGGCAACTTCAATATCCCCATTAACACTTCCCACCCAGCCGCCTCTAAACTTCTTTCACTGACAACTTCCTTTGGGCTCTCCCAATGGTCCTCCTCTACCACTCACAAAGATGGCCCCACGCTGGACCTCATCTTCACCTGCCTTTGCTCCCTCACTAATGTCTCAATCTCAGCCCTCCCCCTGTATGACCACATTCTACTGACCTTCTCCTCCTAAAACACATTGATTTACACTCATTCACAGAATTCCTTCTCCTTCTTGCAGACATAGCTTCCATACGCGACACAGACGCTGCCACCACCCTATATAACACCACAATAACTGCGGCCCTCTACTTAGTCGCCTCCCTCACATACAACACTCCTCACACAAACAGGCAACCCTGGCACACCACCCTCACTAAAAGCCTGAGACGGGCTTCCAGGGTTGACGAAAGGACATGGAAGAAATCTCATTCCACTTCGCGTTGTTCAAGCAGTCCCTCACCAACTTCAAGTCCGCACATCCCTAATAACCTCCCTGTGCCACAATCCCAAACAGCTTTTTAAAACTTTCCATTCATTACTCCATCTGCCCGCTCCTCCTCCCACTAGCCTTATCTCTGCTGAAGACTTTGCCTCCTTCTTCAAGCAAAAGATCGATAAAATCAGAGACAGCTTTGACCCACTGCCCCATAGCTTCCCCTCTCACCTACACTGCCCTCTCCTTCCATAAACTGCTTTTCCCCCATAACTGAAGATCAGCTCTCCTCCCTTTTGTCAAAGTCACACCTTACCACCAGCGTCCACGACCCACTCCCCTCCCACCTCATTGCCAGCCTCACCTCAGTCTTCATCCCAACCCTAACCCATCTCTTCAACTTATTACTTACTACTGGTGTCTTCCTCTCATCTTTCAAACACACCTTGATCACACCCATCCTCAAATAACCCTCCCTCGACCCAGTATCTGTTTCTATCTATCGCCCTATAATCTCTCTCCCCTTCGCCTCAAAACTACTTGAACAACACGTTTATTCAGAACTGCCCTCCCACCTCCCCTCCCACTCCCTCTTTGACCACATACAATCCGGGTTCTGACCCCACCACTCCACCGTACTGGGCTTTTAGCGTCAGCCACTCCCACACCTCCTTTTCACCCTACCCCCTATCCGTCAGTGTCCCCCAATGCTTGGTTCTGGGACCACTACTCTTCTCCATCTACACTCTCGGCCTAGGACAACTCATTGAGTCCCACGGCTTTCAGTACCATCTCTATGCCGACGACACCCACATCTACCTGTCTGGGCCGACATCACCACCCTAATATCCAAAATTCCACAATGCCTGTCTGCCATCTCATCCCTCTTCTCTGCTTGCTTCCTTAAGCTGAACATGGACAAAACTGAGTTCATCGTCTTCCCCCCCAAGTCACTCTCCCCCACTACCCGACGTATCCAACCTTGTCAACGACTGCTCACTCTCCCCAGTCCCCCACGCCAAGTGCCTTGGGTAATCTTTGACTCTTTCCTCTCCTTGAAGCCTCACATCCAGTCCCTCGCCACCTCATGTTGACTCCAGCTCAGAAACATTTCCCGGATTCTCACTTTCCATGACCATGACTCTGCTAAAACACTTGTTCATGCTCTCATCATCTCCCGCATTGACTACTGCAACCTCCTGCTTACCGGTCTCCCCGCTACCTACCTTGCACTTCTCCAATCTATCCTAAACTCCGCTGCCTGACTAATCCACCTGTCTCCCCACTATTCCTCTGTCTCCCCCCTCTGCCAATCCCTTCACTGGCTCCCCACTTCTAAGAGATCCCGGTTTAAAATACTAACCATGACATACAAAGCCATCCATAACCTGTCCCTTCCATACATCTCTGACATGGTCTCCCGATACCTACCCTCACGCACCCTGCGATCCTCCCAAGAGCTCCTTCTTTACTCCCCTCTCATTTCCTCTCGCAACCGCATACGGGATTTCTCCGGTGCATATGCTATACTCTGGAACTCTCTCCCCCAACACAGACACTCACCTACCCTGGGAACCTTCAAAAGAAACCTGAAGACCCACCTCTTCCATCAATCCTACAACCTGCAATGAAACTCAGCTCACTGCATCGCCTCACTATCGGCACTACCCACTCTGTATCCCCACCCGTCCCTCTAAGACTGTGAGCCCTCACGGACAGGATCCTCACTCCTCCTGTATCTGTACAACTTGATTGTCCATATACCGTATATTGTACATGTCCTCGTCTGCCCTTTCCATATGTAAAGCGCCATGGAATCTAATGGCGCTATATAAATAATAATAATAATCATAAATAATAATAATCTGATAACTCCTGTTCCTGTTATGACGTATTTTTTGTGGATGTTGGCTGTGTTCCGGCGTTCACAGGAGATGATCATTGTGCTATGCAGAGACGTGCAGATGATGATGCTCAGCTCTGTACAGCACAAGTGACTGGACAGTGCAGCCTTCAAGTCCCCTAAAGGGACTATTAAAAAACAATAAAAAGTAAGAAAAAAATGTAATATATAATAATAATATTATAATATTTATTCATTTATATAGCGATATTTATTCCATAGCGCTTTACACACTTTTGCAACACTGTCCCCATGGGGGCTCACAATCTAAACATCCTATCGGTATGTCTTGCAAGTGTGGGAGGAAACTGGAGAACCTGGGGGAAACCCACACATACACAGCGAGAACAATTCCTTGTAGATGTTGCCCCTTGTTGGAATTGAACCCAGGACCCCAGCGCTGCAAAACTGCATTGCTAACCACTAATATATGAAAAAAAGACACCCCCCCCACAAAAGTTCCAATCAACCCCCTTTTTCCCCATTAACATAAAACAAAATACACATATTTGGTATCGCTGTATTCAGAATTGCCCGATCTATCAAAATATAAAATAAGTTAATCCGATCAGTAACCTACGTGACAGAGAAAAAAAATAAAAACACTAGAATTTCGGTTTTTTTTTGGTCTACCAACATTGCAATAAAAAGCAATAACAGGCAATCAAAATGTTAAATAAACACCAACACGTCAGCTCAAGATGCAAAAAATAAGCCCTCACACAGCCCCAGATCCCGAAAAATGAGAATGTCACAGGTCCAAAGGTGACAAATACACAATTTTTGGGGACCAAATTTCAGGATTTTTTCAACTACATAAAAAATAAATAAAACTATAAATGTTTGGTGTCTACGAACTCGTCCTGACCTGGAGAATCACACTGACAGATCGGTTTTACCATATAGTGAACACGGTAAAATAAAAAGCCAAGAAAACCATAGTGGAATCGCATTTTTTTGCATTTTTAAATATCTTCTGGTTTTCCAGGACACTATATGGTAAAATGAAATGATGTCATTCAAAAGTACAACTCATCAAGATGTCATATGTTAATATTGACAGAAAAATAGAAGTTATGGCTGTTAGAAGGAGAGGAGGAAAAAACGAAAATGATAAACAGAAAATCAGTGGAGGGAAGGGGTTAAGAAGATCTTCTTTTTCGAGATCAGGAGAAAATTGACTAAATGGATACGTCATAAAATATCAAAAGAACTTAAACTCTTCTGGTGATTTAGAAAATGAAGTCCCCTCCTACTCAGTGATCGGCTGCAGCGGTCACTGAGATTGTCAGTGATGGAGCTGGGGCACAAGCCATTTTATCACAGGCTCTTCTATGCCTCCATGTAGTTACATTTCTCAGGCCGGCTACACACCACGGTTTTCGGCTGTCAGGTTCTGTCCGGTGTTTAGCAGGATGCATCGGACAGAACCTACAGCCCCGTACGTGCACAAACTGAGAGCAAATATGCCCCCGATCCTGTTTTGTGCAGGATTCGTTTGTGGAGCTGGCGCAGTGCTGAAATTTCAGCCGTGGAGCTCGCCATGGTGCTGAACTTCAGCGGCGCCTCTGAAATCCTGCTCTGTCCAGGTGCTGAACGAGCGCGGCTGCTTTTCAAAGCCACCGCTGTTTCAGCACCAGGAGTCCGGGAACAGGTATGATTATTCATCAGATTCGGGGCGATCCGGCGTCACAGACTCCCATGTTGGGGTGCTGGATCGCCCTGAATCTGGGAGGATCCGATTTTGTCTTTTGCACCGGACACAAAAAATTATGCAAACTCCGATTTTGTGTCTGGGAAAAAAAAACAAACACAACCAGAACCACCGGACAGACACAAAACTGGAGGCCAAATAAGCACAATCCGGCGCCAAGAGATACATGGGGGGCAAAATCAGATCCGTGTCTGTCCGGTTCACACCAGACAGACCCACACCCGAAAAACAGTGGTGTGAAGCCGGCCTTACAATTTTAGGGAAAACCCCCATTATCCGTTATAATGTTTCCTGTTGATAAAACTGTGAGCACAAAAAAACAAACCAGCGGCCGCACACCGCAGATCTTACTTGAATTCGCCTTTCTTGTCCGTTTCTCCAATATTAAGTTTTACAGTAAATTTCAAGATGTCGTCCTCAGGATTCTGTGTGGACATCTAAAAAGAAAAAAGATATAAAGATATGAAGATAAAACTTACGATTTCTATCCGATACAACAAGGGTGGGGAACTCCAGACCCCGAGGGCCAAAAACAGTGCAAATTTTCAGGATTTCCTTAGCATTGCACAGGTTATAATCACCTGCACTGGGGATGATTCCAACTCCTGTGCAATGCTAAGGAAATCCTGAAAACCTGACCTGTTGGCGGCTCTCGAGGCCTGGAGTTCACCACCCTTACTATACAAGAAGGGTGTAAGTGGCATCTAGGCTGAGCGATACACAGGTGCCATATACAGAATTATATATAGATCCCATATAGAAAAACAACAACACATTAAAATAGATTTTTTAATGCTATACTGTATGAATTCTGTCTAATTTTACATATTATTGTTTCAGGATGTTTCCACATACATCGCTCCCTGCTGAATCCCGCTGCTTCCTCCCCTCTTTCTTTTTCATTCTTTTTTAGTCTGGCTGTATATATAGATACATTGTTTCATATATGTGGTGTTTCCTATGACTAAGGACCTCTGAGGGGGTCTGAAACGCGTCAGGTTTTCACCTTACACACAATTTTATTATGTGTGTTTTTTTTAAACTTTTTCTAATAAAATGGACTTTTTAATTGCAGGGGATGTTACCCTGGGGGCTGCAGGGGAAGTTACCCTGGGGGCTGCAGGGGAAGTTACCCTGGGGCTGTAACTCAGGGGACTGCGGGGGGTGTTACCCTGGGGCTGAAAAATTTGGGCTGCGGAGGATGTTACCCTGGGGGATGTTAACATGGGATTAATGTTTTCCCCTAGGGGCTACAGGGGATGTTACCCTGGGCTGCAACTCTGGGGTCTGTGGGGCGGGTGTTACCCCTAGGGGCTGCAAGAGATGTTACACTGGGGTTTGCAGGGGCTGTAGATTAATGTTACCCCTTGTTGCTGTAGATTAATGTTACTCTACAGTATGGTGCTGAGAGCTCCAGGGTCTGCCACACGTTATACCCTATATGAGAGGGAGGGGTGTCTCACGGTGTGCTGGTCCTGAAGTAATATTATATGCAGTGATGGACTCTAATGAGGTCAATCTGGGCTGTAGCCTCGGGCCCAATGGTGTGGGGGGGGGCCCACAGTCCAGGGGGTAAATTGCCCCATGATAATCCGCCACGGCGCCACCACACCGCAGTCTGCATGCAGGGCTGCAGCATCCATGAGGCGACGAACCCCTGCTAGTTGACAGGGGGCAGCATCCGCAGGGCGCCTGGTGGTAGCACAGCCCCCTGTTGATGCCACTCCCTCTCCTATGCTCTTGCCGCTGCCGTGTTACGCCACCCCCTGCAGTGTGAGTCCACCTGTAGAGGCACACTGTGCTTATAGGATCTGTGATGATGTCAATGGAGGGGAGGAGTCAGGGATCACATGATCAGCTCCTCCGTGACTGGACTCCACCATGCAGGATGAAGTGAAGAGGTGAAGAAGTGGATGAGGTGAAGTTTATGTGTGGGGTCAGGAGGGATTTACAGTGTGGATGTACAGAGCTGAGAGTGTACTAGGTGTACAGAGCGGAGTCGCGTGTGTACGAGGTGTACAGAGCTGAGCCGCATGTGTACGAGCTGAGCCACATGTGTGCGATGTGTACGGAGCTGAGCCGTGTGTGTGCGATGTGTACAGAGCTGAGCCGCGTGTGTAGGGAGCTGAGTCGCGTGTGTAACGAGGAGTATAGAGCAGAGCTGCGTGTGTACGATGTGTACGGAGCAAAGCCAAGTGTGTAGAGGTTGTACGGAGCAGAGCTGAGTATGTACTAGGTGTACGGAGCAGGCCGTGTATGTACGGGGCATGCGGAGCCGTGTGCGTGTGGCACCCCCAGAGTCACAGTGCCATAGTGTCACCATTATTAGGTGTCACCAGACAGCAGTAATGGTATTCCACTCAGGCAACACACAAACAACACCAACACCTCCAGGCCAGAAGGGGGAGACCAAACCCGGGTTCAGGGTGAGCTTCCTTTTTTTTCTGGTCTAGGGAGGAGCAAGTCACTCGTGGCGGAGCAGCACTGTGAAAAACATCCTGGTTGGATTGAAAGCTGCTTAGCTCATACCCAGGATTGCTAACTTGTTCCAGGCCTAAGGCTAGGGTCTGAGGAAAGAGGAGAGAGAGACAGAAGCCTACCGTGAGGCGCATCACCTTGCTTCCCTCCCGCAGAGGAAACACCACAAGAACGGACACCGGAGTCTGAGACTGTGCAGGTTCAGACACACCAGCAGTCAACACCGGAAAGTGGGGGGACTCCAGATTCTCAAGTTACCCAGTGCCCAAGGACACAGCAACGCATTGAATCCAGAAACACTGACTCCCCAGGTGAGGGTAGGAAAGTGAAAGACTCGAGTTGCCTGTCAGACTGGCGAACGCAGACAGAGACAGGGCTAGCAGCCTAGCTTAAGCAAACTGCAGGGCCACTACACAAGCACAGTGAGGGAAGCCAATATGTCCCGCCGGGTGAGAATTACCCTGAACTGCACTCCAGACTCCAGGGACAGCTTGTAACAACCACTTACACTCCAGTAAATGGACTGAGAACGGCTATCAGGAGTCTGTGTGCCTTATTTGCGTCTACTAATCTGTGCCTAAGGCTAAAGGCACACTGTCATCATCAAACACGGAGCGTGTTTGATGCATGACAGTGATGAGAATGTGATGCGTGTTTTTTTGGGTGTGTGTGGTGCGGGTGTGGTGCGAGTGTGGTTGCGAGTGCGTTTTTTTGGCCACAACTTGAATCCGACAGCAATGTGTTTTTCTCTCACTGAATTTCAGTTTTGTAAACAATTATGATCAAATCAGCTGCCGATTGTATAGTAAATGATGGTCAATTAGCTCCTTAACAAAGGACAATGGGAGTGCGGATCCCAAATCATTCTGTGTTGATCCGAACCAAACACACTGTTTTTGGGTGTTCCTTGTGTGTTTTAACATGTCATACCATCTATCCCTAAAACCCCACTGAGCGTAATTTTACTGCACTGGGTGCTTTACAGTAGATTTTGGGTTCATCATGACCAAAAGACACCCAACCAAAGGGCATTTCGTCTTTATGTTCAGTTTAGAAACAACCTTGACAAATGTTTTTCATATTGCCGTATGACCCTTGATACTTTTGACTTTTTCTTTGCCTGAAATACAGCCCCTGATTACACGACAAGACACTATCATGCGACCAGGCATTTCAGCGGAGGAGCGTCTATTGGTAACCTAAGGTGTGTGTTCTAAATGTTTGTTCACGTGTGTGTGGTTCTTTGTGCATATATGTGTACACTATGTCTTGGCACATGTGGGAGTTGTTTGGTTTGGTTTCCTCCCTTTGCAGGGAAGCCATTTGTCACATAAACCTTGTTTTTTTGTAATTCTAATATACATTTTGTTTTTCCCTAAATTCTTGTCAACTGGTCTGTCCTATCTGCCCTCCTTTTTGGATTTTTTTTACTGGGCAGGCCCCTATTGGGGCAATTGGGGTTTTTCTACTTGTGTGGCCATTTTGGGGGCGCCTTCATGTGACCCCCCACCAGAACCCAAGGGAAGACCTTTGGTTTAAAGATTGCAGATGGTTTCATGAAAAAAAGTGCCGTTTCCCAATGGCTGGGTGGCATAGATGGCAAGCACATTCTGTTCGCCTCCACACTCTGGGTCGTTGAACTTTAAACACAGACAATTTTTTTTCCATTGTCCTTTTGCTGTGGCCGACCACATGTACAGCTTTGTGTTGATTGATATGGGGCATATGGAAGTCATGGAGATTCTGCAATATCCAACTCCCCCCAAACAATGGGTTCGGAGGGATCGTAACACCAACTCAATGTGCCCCCACCCAGACCAATTCCTGGCACAAAATGTGGGGCCAAAACCTTTTTGTTTGGTGACAGACCAGGCTTACAACTGAGCCCACCTTGCGGGCGTGTTGTAGAATGTTGCTTTGCCATCCTTTGGCGCTAAATGGAGGATCCCGATGACTCCATTTATTAAGTGGGAAAATATGAAGCAGGGTAATTTAAGGGGGTTGGTCATCTTCATAACCTGACCCCACACACATGACGGCTTGGCTGGTATGTCTCCAGATGCATCGGGGAATAGTCCATGTCAGCACACAACCCTCCTAAAGGGCCACTCATGGGGGGGGCCTCTTAGTGTAATTTTGTTCGCAATATATTGTTGAATATTTTGTTTCTGAGGATGGCACAATACCCAGTCAATAAATTTTATTGGCTGATTTGTAACATGTTTAATACAATTCTTTTCTGCAGACATTGTAAATAACATTTTTTTGGGCTTCAAAAGAGGGGTCAGCATGTTTACATATACAAGTCTGACTATGAAATGAAATTAACCAAACATACATTACAGGTTTCACTACCCAAGAAATGTGTTACCAACTAAACCAAACAAAAAATCACATGTTTGGATCATATTTGTGGGTGACATTATTGGTAAAAACAGAAAGGACCTGTCCAAAAATAACATTTTGCTAATTTGCAAGGAATATTTTACATCAAAAAAGTCCCATTCAGATTTGTGTATCTTTTTTTGCTCTTGTTGGGTTGGTCAGGGAAATTCGGGAAAACATGTTTTGTCTCCTTTCGTACCCCTGAGTGGCAGGAACTCATGCTCCAATTTGTGTCGGCCATATTGCTGTGGAGGCAACATGTTCCTGTTCTGGGCCTACTTTGGGTTGGCCCAGGGAAAAATGACCCAGGGGGGTTTGCAAAGGATTGGTATTGGTTGAAAAGTGTGTCAGGACACTGGGGCCAGGTTGATGTATTTTCCCCACCAAAAGTATGTAGACTTTGGGAAATGAGAATTGATCTCCATGTTGCCCTTCCTGCAATGGGTTTGCTAAGAACCCTTGTAGGGTACGCGGGTGTCACAATCTGTGACATACCGGTCTAAGATAAATTTCACAGCAGGCATTGGTAGTGGGAAGTGGAGCGGGGACACTCAGGATGTGGTGGTGGAGCCAGTGGTGGAGGGGCAGTGCTTGCCACCTCACTGCTTGCCTCTGCAGGTTATTTTTGCAGACAGCTGCCATCTCTCAAGAAAATTAAAACCGTCATGGGGTTGTTTGGTGCGGCATGCATCGAACACAATGTTAAATTTCATTTCGCCACCGTAAAAGAAAGGGTCATGGAATGTCCCGAGATAACTGCTCAAGACTGCGCACATAAAAGCCTCCCTCCATCATCATTGACGGTCCCCAAAGGGTACCGGAGTACTCCCAAAAAAAAAAAAAAATTTAATATATATTTTGGAGGTAACAATTTTGTAGTGTATATCAGAACCAGGTGAAAACCAACTTATTAATTAAAAAATCTTTTTATATTATCAAAAAAAAAAATGGAAAAACCACAAAGATAAAACAAACAAAGCAACACATTTACAAAAAATGGGGGACCAGACCCCGTATTTTATGTACATACATGGGAAGTAAATCAAAAAGGAAGGTCAAATTTTTTCCCACAGAGATTAGAGGTTAAAACTTCGTTCGAAAAAAAAACACCTCAAGATTATATCCCCAAGGGAATGTTTGGTGTCCCCTAAGAAGAAGTGTATCGCCAGAGAAATAATCATGTATGGGAAATAAAATTTTATTTTAATACAAAGTAAGTCGATATGATAATCAAACATATCCTGAAACACCGTGGGGTTAGTGACCTTCCTTTGGTTTTTGGGGTTCCCAAGCAAAAATAATGGAACACCCAACCTTGACCCGTTTCTCCTTCTCAAATGTTAAGGCTCCATCAGAAGTCTTTTGGGTATATATGTATGGTTTAGTCCCCAAAAACAAATAATAATAAACTAATACTTTGCCAAAATTTTTTTGTTTTTTTACTAAACCATACCTATATACCCCAAAAGACTTCTGATGAGCCTTCTAACATTTGAGAAGGGAAACGCCCTCAAACGTTGGGTGTTCCATTATTTATTCTGTAAATCCAGAAAACCAAAGGAAGGTCACTAATCCACGGGTGTTTCAGGATATTGTTTTTATTATCAATCAGACTTACTTTGTATTATATATTTTTTTTTTTTTCCCCCTACATGATTATTTCTCTGGCGATACACTTCTTCTTATGACACCAAACATTCATATAGGGGTATATCTTAGTGTTTTTTCGAACAAAAGTATACCCCTAACCGTGGGAAAAGAAATTTACCTTCCTTTTTAGCATGTTTACTTGCATGTATGTAAAATTTAATACGTGTCTGGTCTCCCATTTTTTGTAAATTGTTTGCTTTGTTTGTTATCTTTGTGGGGTTTTCCTTTTTTAATTTTTTTTAAAAAATAAAAAGATTTTTTTTTAATTAAAAGTTTTTTTATACCTGTTCTGATATTTGGGTACCCAGGTCTATTCCCCAGGGGGGGTTCCCCCCTACGCCGTGCCCCTTTGGGGATGTTTAAAAAAGCCGCAATCGGGGCTGCTTTTCTTTGATTATCAACCGTGGACTCTTGCCCCAGCTGAGGGGAAAAAGGGGGTGAAAATTGGGGGGCTTGCCTGCTGCCGCACCGGGGAATCCATACACCGTTTTAAGATGGCCTTCCGGGGGGTTTTAGGGCCAAAACCAGCCCCCATCACCGAAAAGTGCTAAAAACCAAAACTAAAATTTTTGGGCCCCCCCCACCCTCAGTAAGGTTTTAGTCAGTCCCGGGAAAAAAAAAAAAAAACCAACCAAAAAAAAACATTAGATGCAGACACAGCATTTTATTTTACAATCTATGTCTAACACAACCCCCGATTAGGGGGCCCGGAAAAACCAAAAGTTCATATAAATGCGGCCTTTCCCCACTTTTCTGATGCCCGGCCCTTTTTCCCCCTGTCGGTCCCCTGTACATACTATGTGGTATGTTTATCATCACATACAGGGCACCCCAAAATAATATCTGTCATCCCCTACGGAAAAGAATTTAGTATGAACCCACATATATACCAAATGTTTTCCATTTAAAAACCCCAAACCCTGGGCACCATGAAACAATTTTAAGCACTTTTGAGCACATCAGGCAAACAAAACAGATACTAAAAACCCGCCAAAAAAAAATGGAGAAAACCAAAAAAAACCCCCAAAATCTGGTGATTTTAGTCGGAAGGGGGTCAGCAAAACGAATTGGGTAAAAAATTGCAACAAAAGTTTGCACTGAGGCAAACAAGGGGGGTTTACAGGCAGAAAGCAGATAAAAAACATAGAGGACGGGGGGGAATGGCGGGAATTCCCCCGGGGGCCCCGACACTTATTCCCCCCCACTTGCCACGCCCCCATCCCCCCCCCGGGCCCCTTTTCGGGGGAACGTGTGACCCCCCCCCCCATACTACACTAACATATGGGCGCACTCCCGATATATTATGTTTTTGGTCTTTATCCCCTAACTCTCCAGTTTTTCCTGCTGGGTCCCCCCCAAAACCCCCTTTGGGCCAGCCGACACTTCCCGCTTTTCGCAGATGGGGAAAGTTCACCCTGCGGGGACTTTTCGCCATTCCGGCCCGCGTCGCTGAGGGGGGAGAGGGACCCGCCCCGCCCCCGCAACAGTCCCGGCCCCGGGGCTATAAAGGCGGGGCAGGGGAAAGGGGCTTGGGGGAGGGGGGCGTCCGGAACTAGGGCCCGGTTGCCATAAAAAATGGGGGCCTCAGGGGGGGGGCCTTGGGGGGCCCGCAGGGCCCCCAAAACCTCCCCTCCCCTGCTGGGGGGGGGCCGTAAAAGCTGTGCAGCATTTAGTGTGAGGGATGGGGGCTTCTTTTTACCCCCCCCCCCCTGGTGCCCCCAGGGGGTCCCCCAGGGACAAAAAGGCCTCAGCATGAACCCAAAACTTGGGGCTCCCGAAGGGGGCCATACTGGGGTGGGGGGGAGAGCCTAACCCACGGGGGCCCCCTTTTCTCTATGTCCCTATGTGGGGGCCCTGAAAATCTTTTTTGTAACCCCGATCCCCCCGATCCTAATGGGGCCCCTTATCTTTTTTTTACGCCCCTGGGGGGCCCCATGATCTTATTGGGAACCTATGTGGGCCCCATGAAAATCTATGTGGGCCCCTTTTTGTGGCCCCAGATCTTATGTGCGCCTATGGTGGGGGCCCCTGATGAAATTTATGTACGCCCCAGGGGGGCCCCATGATTTTCAAGGGGGGCCCCAGATCTCAAAAGGGGCCCCCCCGATCCCCAGTCGCCTATGTGTGGGCCCCCCTGAGTCTTATGTACGCCCCTGGGGGCCCCTGGGGCTCTATGTGCGCCATGTTGGGCCCCCCGATGATCCCTTTTTTAGTCCCTGATCTCAGTGGCCCGCCTATGGGGGCCCCCTGTTCTATGTACCCCCCTAGTGGGCCCCTGTCTCATTTTCGCCTATGTTGGGGCCCCGATGGCCATGCGCCATGTGGGGCCCCAGGATCTCTTGTGCCCCTATTTGGGCCCCAAAAGATCTCTATGTGCGCCCAATTTTTGGGCCCCTGATGATCTCTATTAGCATCTGAGGGGCCCCCCTTTTTTTCTATGTTGGTATGTTGGGCCCCATTGACTCTATGTACCCCCCTGGGGGGGGCCCCCATTGGGAAAATTCCCCCTCTATTGCGCCTATGTGTGGGCCCCAGGGGGATCTCTATGTTTCCCATTGGTGGGCCCCCCGATTTTTGGCCCCTTTTGGGCCCAAAATTTGTGGGCCCCAAGAACTCTTAGTAGCCCCGGTGGGCCCCCTGATGATCTCTTGTACGCTGGTGGGCCCCCTGATTTCTTGTGCGCCCAGTTGGGCCCCTGATGATCTCTTGTAGCCCCGGGGGGGCCCCCAAGATCTTATGTCGCCCATGTGTGGGCCCCGATCTCTATGTCGCCCCCCCAGTGGGCCCCAGATCCAAAATTTGGCCCCCAACCCATGTGAGCCCCTGATCTCTATGTAACCCCTTTTTATGGGGCCCCATGATCTCTATGTCCCTATGTTTTGGGGGCCCCTGATGATCTCTATGTCCCCCCTAGTGGCCCAAAAAACTCTTTTTTCGCCTTGTGGGGCCCCCTGATTCCAGTGCGCCTATGTGTGGGCCCCAAAAATGACTTATGGTTTGGGCCCTTTTTGGGGGGCCCAAAAACTCTTTGCCCTAGTGTGGGCCCCATACCCCCATGTGCGCCCCGGTGGGCCCCGTAATCTTATGTACATCTGAGTGGGCCCCATGATTTCTATGGTCCCCTTTTTGGGGCCCCAAAGAAATTTTTAACCCCCTGATGGGCCCCTTTTTCTATGGGGGGCCTTTTTTTGGGGGGCCCCCATGCTTTATGCCCATTGGGGCCCCTTTTTATCCTAGGGGGGCCCCAAAGGGGGCCCCAAAATCCGCCCCTTTGGGGGCCCCTTTTTAAACTCTATTTTGGGGCCCCCCATTTCCCCCGTTCGAATGAAAACCGATCCCCATGGAGGGCTTCAATTTCCCTCTGTTTGGGGCCCCCCCCAAAAACAAAGGGGAAGGGGGCCCAAAAGGTGGGCCTCAAAATTTGGATTTTCCAGGGTAGGCCCCTAAAGGGGGGCCCCCTGTTCAAAATTTGCCCTTTTCCCCAAAATGTTTTCCTTGGGGCCCCCTTTTGGGGCCCCCCCCACCCCGACTCAATGGGGGTATTGTGTTGGCCCAGAGGACTCAAAAATGGCCATGGTCCAAAAAGTCCCAAAGGGGGGCTAGGGGGTGGGCCCCTGATAAACCTCAGTAGCCTGAGGGGCCCCCCGGTTTTCCCCCTTTCGCCAAAATTTTTGGGGGGGCCCCCTTTGGGGGCCCTTTTAAAATCGAAAAAAGTGTCCCCCCGACTTCATTCGAAAAATTTCCCAAAAAAGATCTCCTTGCGCCAAGGGTTTTGGGCCCCCTTTTTAAAATCCCAGAAAAATCGGGGTGGGGCCCCTGACCTTTTTTTCCCCTTTCGGGGGGCCCCAAACTTTTTTTTTTCCCGCCTTTGGGGGGCCCCGTAATTTTTTTTAAAAATTAAAAAGGGGGCCCCCAAAAAAATTAAATTTCGTCAGAGGAAATTTTTTTATTTTTTAAAAAAGGGGGCCCCAAATTTTTTTTTTTTAAAAACCCCCGATTTTGTTTTTTTCCCCTTTTTAACCCCCAAAAATTTTGGGCCCCCGGGGTTTTTTGGGCCCCCCGGGTCCCCCTAAAATTTCATTTTCCCCCCCGGGGTTTTAATACCCCCCCTTTTACCCCTTTTTTCCCCAGCGGGGTCCCCCCCCCCCCATGGGGGGAAAAAAAGGGCCAAAACCCAAGTGTGGAAAATTTCCCCTGCTGGGGGACTTTTTAACGGGGGAATTTCCCAGCCCCCCCCCCCCGCGGTAGAAAAGGAAAAAAGGCCGGCCCCCCTTTTTTTATTTAAAAAAAAAAATTTGGGGGTTTCCTTTTAAACCTCCAAATTAAAAACCGGGGAGGGGTTTTGGGGGGCCTCGGGTTTTGGGGAAAATCAAAATCCCCAAAAACCCCCTATGGTTTTTAAAATTTTTTATTTTCCCCCCCCCAAATTTGACAGCCACAACACCCAAATCCCCAGAGGGGGCAAAAAATTCTGGTTTTGGGTTTATTTCCCCCAAAAAGGGCCCCAAACTTTTCGGCAATGGGTTTTGGAATTTTGAAACCGACCCCTTTCCCGGTTAGGCTTTTTAGGGCCTGTCCCCCTTAAATTTTAAAAAAATTCTTTAAAAAAATTTTTCCCTTGCAGGAAAATTTTTTAAAATTTTAGGCAAAAAGAAAAAGTACCGTAGCCCCAATTTTCCCAAAAAACCCTTTTTTTTTTTTTTAAAAATTTTTCCCCTTTTTTAAAAAAGGGTTTTCCCCTTTTTGAAACCCCCAGGAAAAAAAGGCGGGGGCGGGGGGGCCAGCGGGAACCCCGCTTTCCCCCCCCTTAAAGGGTGTGGGTTTCTAACTTTTTTCCCCCCCCCTGGCCCCTTTTGTAGCGAATTTTGGGGTTGGGGGAAAAAATTTTAAGAAACGGGAAAAGCGAAACCTGTGTTACTTTTGGGCCCCCAAGGGAAAATTTTTTTTTAAAAAAAAAATAACCCCTAAATTGTTTAATTTTAAAAAACAAAAACCATTTGGGGTTTTTTTTTTAAAACCTTTTTTTATAAAAAACCCGGTCCACCCCCAGGACGTAAGCCATGCAAATATGTTGTCCCCAAGAAAAAACAAACCCCGGACAACCCCCTTTTAAATTAAGGGGCCACCCCCCCACCGGTTTTTTCCAGGATGGGGAAAACCGGGGAAAAATGGGTTGTGCTGGGGAATTTTCCGGGGGGTAAAAAACCCTTTTTTTTTTTGCAGGGGGGCCCAAAAATGTTGGTGCAAAGTAAAAATTTCCAAAAACCCCCAGTTTTGGTTTCCAAAATCTTTCCCACCTCCATTTTTTTTTTTTTTAAATTTTAATTTTATAAAAAAAAGTTTTGGGTTTCCGGGAAACTTTTATCACCACTCATATAAAAAAGGCTTTTTCATTTTGTTTTCCGGGCTTTATCTGGTGAAAAAAATTTTCGGGCGGGGGCCGGGGGTTTTTTTTTAAAAAAAATTTTAATTTTTTTTTTTTTCCCTTTTTAAAAATTTTAAGCCCCGGGCCCCCCGATGGGGTTTTAAAAAAAGGAATTGCTCAAATGGTTGGGTTTAAAATTTTTTTTCCCCCAACCCCCCCTCTTCCCCGAACCCCCTTTTTTGGGGCCCCTTCGGGTTTTAAAAACCGCCAATCCCAATCCCTTCCCCTTTTTCAGTTTTTCCCGTTGTTAAAACTTTTGGGGGCCCCCATATAAATGTAAAACATAATAAATCCCCAAAAAATTCCTGACTTTTACCCCCCTCCGCAAAAATTTTTTTGACTCACGAAGTTTTAAAGGGAAAACCAAGTTGGGTCCCACCCCCAAAAACCCGGGAACAAAGAAGGGGGGGGGCCTTTTAAATTTTTTAAAAAAATTTAAAATTTTTTGGGGGGAAAAAAACGGGGGGAAACTCTCCCGCCTTTTTGGGACCCCAAGGGGGAAAGAGAAAGGGAAAACCGGGGGAAAAGGGGTTTCTCAGGGGGGTTTCCCCCCCAACCCCGGGGGTTTAAGGGGGGCCCCCCCCGGGGGGAAAATTTTCCAGCCCCATGAAAATGGGGTTTATCTGCAAATTATTTTTCCAAAAACCTTTCCCCCGGCCCCCAAAAAAACCCCCCCAAAAGGTTTTGGGGGGTTTTGGCCCCTTTGGGGAAAAAGGGGTTTTTTCATTTTTTTGTATTTTTTAGCGGGGGAATTTAACCCCCTTAAAAAACCCTGTGTCCTAGGCCTTAGAAGGGCCCCCTTTTTTTTTTCCCTTAAAAAAAAGGAAAAAAACAAACCAAAAAAAAAATTTTAAAAAAATTTTAAAAACCAAAAAAAATTTTTTGGGGTATCTTTTTTTAAAAAAAAATACCCCCTACTTTTTTCCACAGATCTTCTTCCCGGGGGGCCCTTTTTCCCCCTTTCCCCCCCAAAATTTTTGGGGTTTTTGCCCAAAAATTTTAAAAGGGGGGAAGGGGAAAGAATGGAAAAAATGTTACTGGGAAAATTTTGGGGGAATTTTTTTTTTTCTGGAAATTTTATGTGGTGAACGGGGAAAAAAAGGGTTTTTTTTCCCTTTGGGTTTCAAATCAAAGTTTTTTTTGCGAGTTTGGTCCTACAAAAGATGTTTTTCCCGGGCTTTTCAAGTTTAAAAACCCCCCACCGGGCTTTTAAAATTTTTTTATTACCTAATTCAACATTATTATCCAAAACCCCCTTTTTTTAAATTTTAAAGCCTTTACATATATTCCCCGACACGGGGAAATTCCCCCAAATCCGGTTAAAGTTCATTAAAAATGCTTTTGGGATCCCCCACAAACCCCTTTTAACGGGGCTTCTTTTTCAGTTTTTTTACTTCCCCCCTTTTCCCATCGGGGGGGCCATTTATGTTTTTGGCCCCTTTCTTGGGGGGATTTTGTATTTGAAAAAAGGGATTTTGGAGCGCCCCCAACCACGGGGTTTTTGGGTTTCGGGCCCCCTTCCAAATTTTTAAACCCGGGACACCCCGGGGCCCGAAAAACAAAGGGGGCCCCCCCTTTTCCAAGGTTTAAACGTATTTCCCAAATGGGTTTTTTCCCCTGTCTGGCCTTTTTAGGTGAAAAAAAATTTTTTGCCCGGGGAAAACAAAAAAGGAGCAAGGGGGAAAAATTTTGGGGCCCGGGGGTTTTAAAAATCCCCGGGGTTTTGGGCCAAAAAGGGAAAAAAAAGGGAGCTTTTGGGGGGAAAAAGGGGGGAAAAAAAAAAAGGGAAAGGAAATTAAAATTGCTTGTTTAAAAACCCGGGGTTTTTATCTGGGGCCGGGGGGCCACACCATTTTTTTCGCCCCCCTGCTTTTTGGGGCTTGGGAAAGGGGGCCCCACAAAACCTACACCCGGGGGAAAAAGGGGGGGAAGCGGAGGGAAAATATCCCCGGGGGCCGGTTCCGTTTTTAGCCCGGGGTTTGGGAGAGGAGTTCGGGAAAGGGTCCCCCCCTGAAGGGCAAAATCTTTCCAGGGAAAAAATCCCAAAAACCCGGGGAAGGAAAAAGGGCCCCCAAAACCGGGGTCCGGGAACCTCAAAAATCCCGGGGTTTCCCGGGGGAAAGTTTTTAAAAAATTTGGTACCCCGGGAAAAGTTTTGGGGCCGGATCGGGGGGGGCCCCGGAAAAGGGGGTTTTTTAAAAAACTTTTCCCGGGGGAAAGAAAAAAATTTAACTTTTTGTTATTTTTTAAAACTTGAGAACACCAAAAAAAATCCTTTTTTTTTGTCCCTGGGGCAAAAAAGTTGGGGCCTTTTATCTGGGAAAGGGCCAAAACCATGGGGAAAAATTTCCAAATCCCCCTTTCCCCAAACAAATTTTGGGGCCCCTTTTTTTTAAAAATTTCCCCTTTATTAAATTTTAAAAAGGGAAAATTTTAAAATTTAATTTTTTAAAATAAAAAATAAAAAATAAAAAATTTTAAAAAAAATTTAAAAATTCTTCAAAAGGGTCCCCGGAAAAACCCCCCCCCCAAAAAAAAAATTTATGGTATAACCAAACCCCCAGCACAGGAACACCCCCCGAAAAGGGGGTTTGGGGCCCCCCCCCCGGGGGGTAAAACCCCCCCCAAAAATTTTGAGCCTCCCGCCGGCCCCCAGTGAAGCACCCCCCCGGGGAAAACCCCCCCGCACCCCCCGGGGGGTTTTAGCAGGGGGGAAAATTTAAAAGCCCCCCTGGATTCGCGGGGCACAGGTCAGTGGTTAAAAAAACACCCGCACCCCGGGGTTTTCAGTTTCCTCATGTATGGGGCCCCCAACCCCCCCCCCCTTTTCCCCCGTTATCCCCCCCGGCCCCCAGAAAAAAGTCAAATTTTCCCCCAAAAGGGTGTCGGGGCCAAACCACCCCTGCCGGGGACCCCTTTCCCCTAAAAAATTTTTTTCCCAAAAAAACCCCCGGAGGGGGGGCAGGGACCCCGGGGCCCTTGTTTTACCTCCACACTGTCCCCCCGGTCCCCCAAAAAAAGGGGGGAAAAACCCCAAAACCAGGTTTTTTAAAAATTTTTTTTCCGAAAATTTTGGGGGCCCGGGGTTTTTGGGCCCCCTTTTTGGGGGTTTTTTTTTAAAAACAAAAGGTTTTTTGGGAAATTTTTAAAATTTTAAATTGGGCCCCCGTATTTTCCGGGGGGGGGGGTTTTATGAAAGGGGGCCCCCCTTGCCCCCCCCCCTTTTTTTTTTGGGGGAAATTCTTTTTTAAAACCTCGGGGAATTGAAAAAAACCCGGGGGGGGTGAAAAAGGGGGACCCTTCCCCCCCGTTTTTTTAAAAAGGGGGATGTGGGCATACCCCCCAAAAAAGGTTTTCCCCTTTTTTCCCCAAAAAAACCCCCGGGCCCCCTTTTGTGTGGGTTTTTAACAGTGGTATGATCATAATTACTGCAGATGTGATATTGGGGACAATGTACCCCATATGTACAGTTCAAACCAGAAGTTTACATACACTATATAAACATACGTCTGCATGTTTTTCTCACTATGTGACATGAAATCAAAATAAACCTTTCCCATTTTAGGTCTATTAGAATTCCTATAATTATAATTAATATTTGACAAACACCAGAATAATGAGAGAGAGAGAATGTTTTAAGGCCTTTTTATTACTTTCTGCAAAGCCACAAATTTCAATACATTAAGATAACTATGACTTTAAACAATATTGGACAGTCCATATGATAATGTCATGTGTTTGGAAGCTTCTGATAGGTTAAGTGGCCACATGATTCAGATATCCAGGGGCATTGAGGTTTCCATTGATGAAGAATGTCCCCACTATCTTTGTACCCCATATACCACACTATACCATCAATGTTTGTGTTCCCGCAGTCTTGGAGGGATCTATCCACTGTGGGTTAGTGTCAGACCAATAGCGGGGGTTTTGTTTGGTACCTTCACCAATCACACACACGTTTTCCTCTCCCTCATCTGAAGACAATTGTCTATGCTGTGAAGATACGAGATGTGCAGCATCTGACACAGCGGATCCTGGAGGCCTGTGCTGCATTTCTTCTGTGGTGTTGCTATCAGTGTGTGTGTGGGAGAAGAGGGTTGTATTGACAATACAACACAATGGGCAGCACTTTGAACACATTTTATAAGTGGTCATAAACTTGTAAATAACTCATGAAAGAATAAAGTTACGTTAAAACCGAGCACACCATTGTTTCTTATGAAATTCTCAATAAGTTTGATGTGTCACATGACCCTCTTCCCATTGAAAAAATAAAATTGGATCCAAAATGGCCGACTTAAAAATGGCCACCATGGTCACCACCCATCTGGAAAGGTTTCCCCCCTCCCATATACTAATGTGCCACAAACAGGAAGTTGATATCACCAACCATTCCCATTTTATTTAGGTGCATCCATATAAATGGCCCACCCTGTATAGAGTCATTACACACAGTGATCTATTTCCAGTGTTTATTTCTGTTAATGTTGATGATTATGGCTTGCAGCCAATGAAAACCCAAAGGTCATTTTCTGAGACAATTAAAGTAGGGTTGATGATGGCTTAAAAAGCGAGCTGCCATATTCCACAAGATAACAAAGGGTGAATATAATATTGATTTATTAGTAAATGCATTTCAGGGCTCCCAGAAACTCCCTGAAATATGACAATATTACATTGATTTGTCCTGAGGAAGGAGCCAGGGAGCCCTGAAACACGTTGACTAATGAAAATTATATTCACCCTTTGATGTGTTGTGGAATACGGCAGTGAGGTGTTTATCCTTTCACCCTCCCTACTGCAGCAGCCGTGACTCACAACCACACAAAGTGAAGCCTCTGGTGCCTATTTAGGTCATATTTTATTTCTCAGACACTCCCTTCTCCCTACTTACATTTTCTATTGTACAAAAAATACAGCAGCCCACTGCTAAAGCCAACACTTGCAATTGAGAGTGTCAAATAGAATACAAAAAGAAAAACAAGAGGCCTTATGGCAGGGGTCTCAAACTCCAGGCCTCGAGGGCCGCACACAGTCCAGGTTTGCAGGATTTCCATAGCATTTGACAGTTGGTAATCAAATTGCCAACTGTCAAATTCTAAGGAAATCCTGAAAACCTGGACTGTGTGCGGCCCTCGAGGCCTGGAGTTTGAGACCCCTGCCTTATGGGGTCCAGGAGAGGTTTATAATGTAGATAGGGTCCCATCAGATTTAATGTCACCTTGCCACGGTTGATGGGCAGGCATTTATTGGCCAATACATGCACTCAGAACCTTAGAATAATTGTATTTAAAAAAAAAAAATGTTTTCATCTGAATTTTTTTTTTAATTTTTTTTATTTTTTCTCAGACAAAAAACTTTGTATTGTATCTGACACTCTCAATTGCATGTGTTGGCTTTAGCAGTGGGCTGCTGTAGTCTGTACATTGTTGTAGCTCTTCACCTGTGTTTTAACCCCCCAGGGAAATGCTGTCTGTTTTTTTTCCTTTTCTACTTTCATTTTCTGAGATAATGACTTTTGGGTTTTCATTGGCTGTAAGCCATAATCATCAACATTAACAGAAATAAACACATAAAATAGATCCCTCTGTTTGTAATGACTCTATATAAAATATATGTGTTTTACTTAAAGGGAATCTGAGGGAAAAAAAAATATATGTGTATCAATACATTTATTTCTATAAAAATAATACCTTGATAAGAAGATTATTCTACAGATGTTAGAAGGAATAATTCAGCTACACTGCTCACACTGGCACTAGCAGAACTAATCTGAGAGAGAGCTCTGCTAAGAATGATAGAATCTGAGCAGGGAGGAGCCTTTATAGCAACCTTCTTATGACATCACAATGGGTGGAACATTCCATTCCAGTCTGGGGGGTTTAGTTGCTTGGCTTGTATGTTGTTAATAAAGTTAGAACAAAAAAAAAAAAAAAAAAAAGCGGAATGTCGCAGGAATAGCATGTTACATCCTTCAGATTATATTAAGAAAATATGGAAAACAAATATAATTATGAGCAATGCATATTGTGGTGGAGACCACTGAGCCATACACAGATATACCATCAAGCTTCCACAAATGCTAACAATATATCGCAAAACGCAATTTCTGCATTTACACAGGTTTTTTACTTTCTTTCTCCTTTTTTCCAACATCTTTTGCATTGGCAAGCGACCAATGATCTAGTGCAAGGCTCAGCCGTATCCTCTACACAGATTACCAGCGGCAGTCTGAAATATACCGTATATAGTCGAGTATAAGCCGAGGCCCCTAATTTTACCCTCCAAAATTAGGGAAACTTATTGACTAAAGTATAAGCCTAGGGGGGGAAATGAAGCAGACTCTCATCACGGTATACAGCCCCTCTCATCATGTGAAATGGTCCCCCATTACTGGTATATAATCCCCCATCACTGCTATATAGGACCTCCATCACTGGTATATAGGACCTCCATCACTGGTATACAGTTCCCCCCCTATTAGAAGTTACAACCCCCATCAGTGGAATACAGCCCCCCATCAGTGCTATATACAGGCCCCCCATCAGACGTTACAGCCCCCATCAGTGGTATATACAGGCCCCCATCAGTGGTATATACAAGCCCCCTCATCAGTGGTATATACAAGCCCCCCCATCAGTGGTATTACAGGCTCCCCCAATGGTATATACAGGCTCCCCCAGTGGTATATACAGGCCTCCCCAGTGGTATATACAGGCCTCCCCAGTGGTATATACAGGCCCCCCTTGCTGCCGCACTCCTGTAAAAGAATAGCTCATTCATATTATCCTCCTTACTCTGTCACCGCGCGTCCTCCAGTTTTCTTCCTGCTTGTACCCGGCGTCATGTGACCGGCGCAGAAGCAATGACGTCATTGCTGCTGCGCCCCCGCCGGGTACAAGCAAGAAGAAGACCGGAGGACCGCGGTGACAGAGCAAGGAGGATAAGTGTGAATGAGCTATTCTTTTACAGGTGTGCGGCAGCAAGAGGGGGCGTGTATATTCCATTGGGGGGGAGCGCTGACATAGTGCAGTGTAATATGCACCGCTCCCCTGCCGCTGATGGACAGGGGGATGCAGTGCATATTGCATTGCACTAATGAGCTCCTATTGCAGCCTCCCCCCACCTCCTCCAGCCCCCAGACACCGCCCCCCACACTGAGCCGTCACTGACTCAAGTATAAACCGAGGGGGCACTTTTCAGCACAATTTTTGTGCTGAAAAACTTGGCTTATACTCGAGTATATACGGTAGACAAGTCCAGTATCAGGAATTGCAATGAATGACAATAATGTTTTTTTTTTTATACTTTATTTTTTTAAATTATTCTGTTTTAGGTACAATAATATATATATAAAATGAGGTTATAAAGGTCAAAGCAAACTTTTTCTAATTTTGTAATATCCGTCCCTTTAAATAAATCTATATATTTCGTATACATGTCCATTTTTTTCATGAGCCACATGTCTGTGCAAACCATGTGCGTTTTGTTTTCCTGCAGCATGGATGAAAATTGTCAATACAAGTCTATGGGTCCGTGAAAACCATGTACAGCACACGGATGGCATTAGTGTACAGCCCGCGTACTATCCTTGTTTAAAGGGGGAGGCCAATACTTGAACATCCCCTTCTCAATCACTATGATTCTCTCTAGTAAAATAGGAACACCTATACTCACCTCTGATGCCAGCACCATTACAGCAATGTCAGCACTGGCTCACCCAGGAATCACTTGACATTATTATGTTACATCATTCAATCAGCGCTGGCTTCACTCTCCTTACCTGCAAACAAATCAAGACAGGCCAGTGCTGATTGGCCGCAGGGATCACGTGACAATGTCATGAGATCCCAGGGAGCACAGGTTCCAACAGCAGCGAAGGCGAGTATAAGGGTCGCTTTACACACACCAACTTCTGAACAGATCTCTGGTTGCAGTGAAATCATGGACACATTGTTCCATTTGTACACAGCCATAAAATCTAACAATGTGTCCTTGATTTCACTGCAACCAGAGATCTGTTCAGAAGTTGGTCACAGAAGTTGGTGTGTGTAAAGCGGCCCTTATTGTTATTAGTTTGCTGAGAGAAAACATAAGGATTGAGAAGGGGTTGTCAGAGTAGTGGACAAACCCTTTAAGGCTAAGTTCACATGTCCTGTAATCATTTCTGTTTCTGCATCCTTTTGGGAAATGCAAAAACGGATTGGATAACAGATCCACTGACTATA
This sequence comes from Allobates femoralis, assembly GCA_033576535.1. Taxonomy (NCBI): domain Eukaryota; kingdom Metazoa; phylum Chordata; class Amphibia; order Anura; family Aromobatidae; genus Allobates; species Allobates femoralis. The sequence continues at coordinate 39,647,581 of JARQOC010000006.1, read as the reverse complement.
ATGGTAACAGATCTGTGCAGATTTGACATTCATAGTGTGTAATCCGTCAAACATCCGTTTTCCTAGTGGACAAAAAGTCCTGCATGTGGGACTTGACTTTATGTAGATCCAAACAATGATTGCCAATGAATCTGTTATGGGTGTAATGGGAGTCCACGTGGCAATGGATCCATTAGTAAAGCATCCGTTATTCTGTCAGTTAACAGATCCGTTAATCTACACTGCACATTCGTGGAACCCTTAAAAGATATATAAAGACTGATAAATGATGACAGAGAGAAAGATGCAAAGATATATGATAATTGAAGTAAGAACCCTATGACGAGACAGTTAACGAGAATCAGCTCCTGGTGAGATAGGGAAATATTTTATCTACTCAAAAAACTTGTTAATCCCAATTCCTGCTGTGACATTGTTGTTTTTGATTAGTTGACATCAGTTACATCTGAGGGTCATGGAGATATAAGGTGGATTCACAGGACCACTGGTGGAGCAGTGGCAGCTGAATACCAGATACAGCAAGAGACTGGAAAGCGATTTCAGTAAAACCAAGGATATTTATTAAAGGAAGGTTAACAAAGGGAAAGGTGTCTGAGGGGAAGATCCTCTGGATCAGAAGAGCGAACTCTCCTGGCGCAGCACCGGTGAGGGAACCCCTGTACAGGGATAAACCGGTATAGCACCAGGAGGTCTAAATGCCACGAATCCCAGACCAGAGGTGCGACCCCTACAGACCGAACAGAAGAGAGGAGAAGACTGTGGGACACTGGCTCTATCGATAGCATGAATCCTGGGAGCTCCATAGAATCCCGGAAAGGCTGATCCAGCTGGTGTAGGAATCTGGACGGTTCCATGCACTTCAGGAGTGCTTTGGCCAGCCTGAGGTGGGATCCGGAGTATCCAGAGAGATCCATAATAACGAACTACCAGCAGAGGATTCTGTGGAGACAGAGGTGTTAGAATAATGCTGAAAGCAAGACAACAGTCTTCCTAGTGCGGAGCATTGCAGGAGTGCAACCTGGACAGAGGCAACTTTCCTAGATAATAAACACGTTGCCCAGGCACCTCCTTACTGAAGTAAATTAACTTTTTGTTGATATTCTAATTCATTGAGATGCACTTGCATTTATTAACTCATTAATTGTCAGTGGTTGAGCATCAAACCAATGTTGTGCAATAAGTTTGCGTGCTTGATACAATGTGAAAGACCTATAGCCATCGGGGAGTCAAAATCTAGCAAGTCTCCCAGATATCCCAATATGCAAATTTTGAGGGTTGCCTTGATTTGCACACTGAATATCCTATTATAAAACTTTAACTTAATAGTAAATTTAATAAATTATATATATGTATATAATAAAAAAATAATATAAATATTAAAAAAGAATTAAATAAATATTACATATATGAAATCAGAATAAACCTTTTCTGTTTTATGTAAGTTAGGATTACTATAATTATTAATATTTGCCAAATGCAAGAATAATGAGTGGGAGAATGTTTTAAGGCATTTTTTTTTTACTTCCTGCAAAGTCCCAGCCTGGAACATTCAACCAGGGTCCCTAGATATTGTCAAAGGGGGAAAGGATGGAGCCGGGGGGGGGGGAGAGGGGCAGATGGATGCGGGGAGGGGGGGGGGGGCATGATGGAGGCAGGGTCCAGGATCCCTCTCGCCTTCCTCTGTTCTCACCCGTCTTTCTCTAGTCATCATGTGACAGGGCGGGCTACGTGATGTCACATCAGCCCCCCTGTCACATGACCACAGTGTGACGGAGAAGACGGGTGAGAACAGCGGGAGGCGAGGGGGGAGGGAAGTATGGATGCGGGTGGGGTGGGAGGCAGGGGGCAGTATCCCACTCGCCTCCCGCTGTTCTCACCAGTCTGTACACAGGGCGGGCTGATGTGACATCACACAGCCCGCCCTGTGTACAGACGGGTGAGAACAGCGGGAGGCGAGGGGGGAGGCAAGGTGGGGGCGTTATGGGAGAGGCGAGGTGGGGGCGGCAGGTTCCCTGTGCATCCCGGCAACAGTGGCGCGTTAGCCCCTGTCGCTGGGCTGTAAATTGGCGCACAATTCAAACTTTGAATTCACGCGCCAATTTGCATAGTCTGCGCTCATTGGTGCCCGCCTCCGGCCTCTGTCTGGCGCGCGATTTCTGTGACCGACAGACGCCTTGGACAATTATATAGTAGATGTGTGTATGTATGTATTATGCACATATATACATAATGTGTAATTTACTATGTATTTCTGTATATATACATATAGATGTGTATCTACATATCTATGTATGGTCTACATATCTATGTATGGTGTGTATAGATGTATGTGAATATAGATATATCCGTCTGTGTGTGTGTGTATATAGATATATATATACGTGTGTGTTTGTGTGTAATATATAATTTATATCATATTATGGATTATATACACATATATATATATAGTTGCATTTTCAGGAGAGAGGGGAGGATACTCACCTTCCGACGACTCTTCCGATGGTTGCTTAGCGACACCGCTGTCACGGGGCCGTGTTCTCCCGCCGCACTGCGCATGCGCCGGCCGGAAATGACGCTGCCACCAGCATAATAATTCAAATCTGCAGCCCCGCTCCTGAAACCATGATGCCGCCCATCGGGGTGTAATTAGAGCAGCGAGGCGGGGGAAGGCGGCCCTGGACACACTGCCCCCCTGTCAGGAACGCCCCATCGTCACAGATACTGTAAGTTTATAAAGTGATCTGTTCAAGTTCTATGAAGCACCGAATAGGACTTAAAAACTGAGATTAAACTCACCATAATTTGCCAGGTAAATACCCATTGCACTTAGCAGCAGCTGCCAGCTCCCCTGAGAGGCAACACAGGTGTCTGTATGCCGGTACTCAATCACCTGCAACCCACAGTGGGGGCGGTTGTGGCACCAGCGTCTGACCATGCTGTCAGGGAGGTGAATGGTGGCATCTAAAGACACGAGGTTACCATAGGGCTCTGCCATTCACGGTGCATACAAGGCATAGTGTCAGAGCAGTCTATTGGTCAGGCCCTTCTATTAGATCAGGCGGGCTGCTCCGCACTGATTACATGCCTCACAAAATGACAGACGCCCCCCAGAGGGCCCAGCCTCAAACTGCAGATAGACCAATAGGCTGCTCTGACACTATGCCTTGCATGCACCGTGAATGGCAGAGCCCTATGGTAACCTCGTGTCTTTAGATGCCACCATTCACCTCCCTGACAGCATGGTCGGACGCTGGTGCCACAACCGCCCCCACTGTGGGTTGCAGGTGATTGAGTACTGGCATACAGACACCTGTGTTGCCTCTTAGGGGAGCTGGCAGCTGCTGCTAAGTGCAATGGGTATTTACCTGGCAAATTTTTGGCGAGTTTAAGTTCTATGAAGCCCTATTAGGTCAGGCAGAGATGATTAGGAAAGTAGTTTGAGGCTACAGGGGCAGGTAGTGATAGGTTAGGGGGGCTAGATGAGGTGACAGGTTCCCTTTAAGGTTGGTCTTTCTCTGTCTGTGAGCTTAATGCCCAACTCCAGCACATGTTTGCAAAAACACAGATGAGAAAGTAGCCTAACAGTGGTATGATCATAATTACTGCAGATATGATATTGGGGACAATGTACCCCATATGTACAGTTCAAACCAGAAGTTTACATACACTATATAAAGATACATCTGCATGTTTTTCTCACTATGTGACATGAAATCAATATAAACCTTTTCCATTTTAGGTCTATTAGGATTCCTATAATTATAATTAATATTTGACAAAACACCAGAATAATGAGAGAGAGAGAGAGAATGTTTTAAGGCCTTTTTATTACTTTATGCAAAGTCACAAATTTCCATACATTAAGATTACTATGACTTTAAACATATTGGACAGTCCATATGATAATGTCATGTGTTTGGAAGCTTCTGATAGGTTAAGTGGCCACATGATTCAGATATCCAGGGGCATTGAGGTTTCCATTGATGAATGTCCCCACTGTCTTTGTACCCCATATACCACACTATACCATCAATGTTTGTGTTCCCGCAGTCTTGGAGGGATCTATCCACTGTGGGTTAGTGTCAGACCAATAGCGGGGGTTTTGTTTGGTACCTTCACCAATCACACACACGTTTTCCTCATCCCTCATCTGGAGACAATTGTCTATGCCAGTGATGGCGAACTCCAGGCCTCCAGTGCCGCACACAGTCCAGGTTTTCAGGATTTCCATTGCATTTGACAGTTGGCAATCAAATGACCCAACTGTCAAACTCTAAGGAAATCTGAAAACCTGGACTGTGTGTGGCACTCGAGGCTGGAGTTCGCCATCACTGGTGTATGCTGTGAAGATACGAGATGTGCAGCACCTGACACAGCGGATCCTGGAAGCCTGTGCTGCATTTCTTCTGTGTGTTGCTATCAGTGTGTGTGTGGGAGAAGAGGGTTGTATTGACAATCCAACACAATGGGCAGCACTTTGAACACATTATATAAGTGGTCATAAATTTGTAAATAACTCATGAAAGAATAATGTTACGTTAAAACCAAGCGCACCATCGTTTCTTATGAAATCCTCAATACGTTTGATGTGTCACATGACCCTCTTCCCATTGAAAAAATAAAATTGGATCCAAAATGGCCGACTTAAAAAATAGCCGCCATGGTCACCACCCATCTGGAAAGGTTTTCCCCCTCTCATATACTAATGTGCCACAAACAGGAAGTTGATATCACCAACCATTCCCATTTTATTTAGGTGCATCCATATAAATGGCCCACCCTGTATAAAGTCATTACACACAGTGATCTATTTCCAGTGTTTATTTATGTTAATGTTGATGATTATGGCTTACAGCCAATGAAAACCCAAAGGTCATTTTCTGAGACAATTAAAGTAGGCTTGATGATGGCTTAAAAAGCGAGCTGCCATATTCCACAAGATAACAAAGGGTGAATATAATATTGATTTATTAGTAAATGCATTTCAGGGCTCCCAGAAACTCCCTGAAATATGACAATATTACATTGATTTGTCCTGAGGAAGGAGCCGGGAGCTCTGAAACACGTTGACTAATGAAAATTATATTCACCCTTTGATGTGTTGTGGAATACGGCAGTGAGGTGTTTATCCTTTCACCCTCCCTACTCTATATGCACCACACTGGGGACTGCAGCAGCCGTGACTCACAACCACACAAAGTGAAGCCTCTGGTGCCTATTTAGGTCATATTTTATTTCTCAGACCCTCCCTTCTCCCTACTTACATTTTCTATTGTACAAAAAATACAGCAGCCCTGCAACCATGCTAAAAGGGCCAAAACACTTGCACAAATTGAGAGTAGTTCAAATAGAATACAAAAAAGAAAAAACAAGAGGCCTTATGGGGTCCAGGAGAGGTTTATAATGTAGATAGGGTCCCATCAGATTTAAGGTCACCTTGCCACGGTTGATGGACAGGCATTTATTGGCCAATACATGCACTCAAACCTTAGAATAATTGTATTTAAAAAAAAAATGTTTTCATCTGAATTTTTTTTTAATTTTTTTTATTTTTTCTCAGACAAAAAACTTTGTATTGTATCTGACACTCTCAATTTCATGTGTTGGCTTTAGCAGTGGGCTGCTGTAGTCTGTACATTGTTGTTAGACTCTTCACCTGTGTTTTAACCCCCCTAGGGAAGTGTTGTCTTTTTTTTTCCTTTTCTACTTTCATTTTCTGAGAATAATGACCTTTGGGTTTTCATTGGCTGTAAGCCATAATCATCAACATTAACAGAAATAAAAACATAAAATAGATCCCTCTGTTTGTAATGACTCTATATAAAATATATGTGTTTTACTTAAAGGGAATCTGAGAAAAAAAAATGTGTATCAATACATTTATTTCTATAAAAATAATACCTTGATAAGAAGATTATTCTACAGATGTTAGAAGGAATAAATCAGCTACACTGCTCACACTGGCACTAGCAGAACTAATCTGAGAAGCTCTGCTAAGAATGAGAGAATCTGAGCAGGGAGGAGCCTTTATAGCAACCTTCTTATGACATCACAATGGGTGGAACATTCCATTCCAGTCTGGGGGGTTTAGTTGCTTGGTTTGTATGTTGTTAATAAAGTTAGAACAAAAAAAAAAAAAAAAAAAAGCGGAATGTCACAGGAATAGCATGTTACATCCTTCAGATTATATTAAGAAAATATGGAAAACAAATATAATTATGAGCACTGCATATTGTGGTGGAGACCGCTGAGCCATACACAGATATACCATCAAGCTTCCACAAATGCTAACAATATATCGCAAAACACAATTTCTGCATTTACACAGGTTTTTTACTTTTTTTCTCCTTTTCTTTTCCTTTTTTCCAACATCTTTTGCATTGGCAAGCGACTGATGATCTAGTGCAAGGCTCAGCCGTATCCTCTACACAGATTACCAGCGGCAGTCTGAAATATACCGTATATAGTCGAGTATAAGCCGAGGCCCCTAATTTTACCCTCCAAAATTAGGGAAACTTATTGACTAAAGTATAAGCCTAGGGGGGGGGAAATGAAGCAGACTCTCATACACGGTATACAGCCCCTCTCATCATGTGAAATGGTCCCCCATTACTGGTATATAATCCCCCATCACTGTATATAGGACCTCCATCACTGGTATATAGGACCTCCATCACTGGTATATAGGACCTCCATCACTGGTATATAGTCCCCCCTATAGGTTAAGGACCCCATCATGGATACAGCCCCATCAGTGGTATATAGGACCCCCATCACTGGGTATACAGTCCCCCCATTAGAGGTTATACACCCCCATCAGGGATACAGCCCCCATCAGTGGTATATACAGCACCCCCATCAGTGGTATATAGAGGCCCATTCAGTGGTATATACAGGCCCCATCAGGGTTACAGCCCCCACAGTGGTATAAACTTACAGGCCTCTCCAGTGGTATATACAGGCCTCTCCAGTGGTATATACAGGCCCCTCTTGCTGCCGCACACCTGTAAAAGAATAGCTTATTCATATTATCCTCCTCACTCTGTCACCGCACGTCCTCCAGTTTTCTTCCTGCTTGTACCCGGCGTCATGTGACCGGAGCAGAAGCAATGACGTCATTGCTGCTGCGCCCGCCGGGTACAAGCAAGAAGAAGACCGGAGAACCGCGGTGACAGAGCAAGGAGGATAAGTGTGAATGAGCTATTCTTTTACAGGTGTGCGGCAGCAAGAGGGGGCGTGTATATACACTGGGGGGGAGCGCTGACAATGCAGTGTAATGATTAGGTAGCTTCCTGTTTTTTTTTCTTCTTACAGCCTGTGCTGATCACCACCCCCTGTACACCCTCTCTCTGCCCCCTCCACATCCCTCTCTGCCCCCTCCACACTCCTCTCTGCCCCCTCCACACTCCTCTCTGCCCCCTCCACACTCCTTCTGCCTGTGCACCTCCCCTCCACACTCCTCTCTGCACACACACTGCACCCTGATTGGCCAGGACTCTGCCATTCTCTACAGTGTCTCAGTGCTGCAGCAGTGAAGCCGTCCTGTGACTTCTTGTCCTATTGATCAAAACTGAATAAATCCCCTGCATTGTGCCCATTACATTACTCGAGTATATACGGTAACTCTGAAATAAAACTGTCAGTTTAGCTGAGGCACTGACACTTTATATTGTGCCAGCAAAATGCAAAAGAGCCTAATGATAATGATATCACAGATCATGAGCACTAAGGAGCCAATGACTGAATGTAAGTTTGCATTTAGGAGGAGCCCACAAGTCCTCACAATTGCACAGCTAGCACTGCAATTACTGCTTGTCTCCCAGTACCCAGTCACCAGCAGTCAGGGGGTTAAAAACAAAAAAAAAATTATCTCAGCTCCCTGTAGAGAGACGAAACTTCTCAGCAACAGCAATGAAGGATCATTCACAAACAACTCATCATGATTACACAAACAGGGTCCAGCAAGCAACTCCTACAGCAATGGACCTGCAAGTGCAAGGAGGGAAAAATTGGGTGAGCAGGCACTGCATACAGAGCCACTTGTCTGGGAGCTGCTTGGTGTACCTGCAGTGTCCATGCAATCCTGCCTCAAACAATCCTCTCTACTCAGCACACATGGGCTGGGTTAGCACAGGGTAGTCGGCTGTCACTCACAGTGACTGGGCTGTGATGCTGTGTACAGGGCGGGGGATAAGCTAATGCTGTGTGGTCGGGACGTGACCTCACAGGAAGCAGCAAATCACTGCAGGAGAGGTCATGTGACCGCTCTGAGCCAGGTGCTGACAGGAGAGAAGGGCTTACAGCAGATCAGGTAGGTAATTACCATCTATCTACTTGTATCTGTGTAGCCCAATACTGTAAAGATTGATTTAAGCCAGATAAGTCCTTTAATTAAGAAATAGAGTTTTCATCTCATTGAAACAACTGGGAAGGGGAAGCAAAAAATCTTGCATCTAATATTAGATTTAGATCTATTTATATGGGCCCCCATATGCTGGAGAGTCTCCCCAACATATAGGAGCCTGTACGGACATTTAACAATATACACAATGGCAGATGTTTGACATGTGAAATAACCTTTACTTTTGTACATTTTTCCCATATGAGGATGCAATACAGAGTCACCTTTAATAACATTGTTGCACTTGGCGCAACTTAAACAAGGGAATGTTCTGTTTATTCTATTAGATTTCAACGTACTACTGAAATCAGCCCTCACCAACTTACAGGTGCATCTCAATGAATTAAAATATCATCAAAAAGTTCATTTATTTCAGTAATTCAATACATAAAGTGAAACACATATATTATATAGAGTCATTACACACAGAGGGATCTATTTCAAATGATTATGTCTGTTAATGATGATGATTATGGCTTACAGCCAATGAAAACCCAAAGGTCATTATCTCAGAATATTAAAGTCGGGAGGATGAAAGGTCTGATAAAATATGACCTAAATAGGTATCAGAGGCTTCACCTTGTGTGGTTGTGAGAGTCACAACCACTATAAAAGCAGATCACGGTTGCTGCAGTCCCCAGAGTGGTGCATATAGAGTAGGGAGGATGAAGGGTTAAAAACCGTGCTGCCATATTCCGCGAGACATTAAAGGGTGAATATAATATTGATTTATTGGTAAATGCGTTTCAGGGCTCCCTGGCCCCTTCCTCATTACAACTCAATATCATATTGCCATGTTTCAGGGCATTTCTGGGAACCCTGAAATGCGTTGACTAATATATCAATATTATATTCACCCTTTGATGTCTCATGGAATACGGCAGCGCGTTTTTAACCCTTCATCCTCCCTACTTTAAGTGTCTGAGATAATGACCTGTGGGTTTTCATGGCTGTAAGCCATAATCATCAACATTTACAGAAATAAACACATGAAATAGATCACTTTTTATTATGACTCTATATAATATATGCATTTAGCTTTTTGTATTGAATTACGGAACATAAATAACTTTTTGATGATATTCTAATTCATTGAGATGCACCTGTATCTCTCAATGTTGGCTTATTACATACAAGTGGAAGTTCTGAAAAGGGGAATATATCTGGATATGAATCCTGCAAGATCCTCCAGTGATTTCTAATAATGGTATCTATTTTATTATTAATACAGCTATAATCTCATACAACCGTGATCTGATCCACTACTTTTTATTATCCACATTGATGTTACCTGCGGATTCCCTCGCTTCTTTCATCACATATTCAGGGTAATCTATGTCTATAACATTTTCTTGCATCTCATTAAGTCTAGTTTCACATCTGGATGGATCAGACACGATCCTTTTCATCCGTGTGAACTGGAATTGCCTTTTTAACAGAAAACTGGTGACCCCTCGAAAAATAAAGGACATTATTCAATGGATTGGTTTTCTATAGATGTCGGTGGTCACAATGCCATCAGAAACCTTCTTCATCATCGTATCTAAAAAATGAATTTCCTGTAAATCACTAAAACTGTGAATTTTAATTCATCCCATATGTTATTTAAATCTGTGGCGAATTCCATAAAAGCTCATGCGGACCCCCGTATGCACATATTTACATGTCATGTTTTGAAAAAATTTTGTATATACACATGAGCTGTACAAGAAGCTATAACATGGCTGAGACTCCAGACACCCGGAGCCCTAGGCAAAAGGGGGACATGATGGTGGCGAGGGGTGGACCCAGAACTCCTGTGGACCTGTTGTATGGCAGCGTCTGTGTAGAGGTTAACAAGAGAGATGCTGCCTTACCAGGAAGGGGCACGTATGTGTGTCCGGTATGTGTGTGCCTGGTGACTCCCTGGGGGTGGGTTACAAGTTTGGGAGGAGTCGGCATCTTATCGCTCTCACTCGCTTTCAAATAGACGGTGGAAGGAACATTAATGTTATAAGCTTTAACCAGGAATGTTTATTTACCCATCACTTGTACAGTGATGAATGCCTTATTTCATGTGTTGAATCAACATTTGTTTATATTGTGCCATGACCAATTGTACCATTGCTATAAAAGTTAATTTTGGCATTAACCTTCTAAGCCCGAGGGAAGGGCAATCCTTCAGCCATGGTTCCCTAGAGGTTTCCTCCACAGGGTTTTTTTCCTCTCCTGAGCTCTGTAGGATGGCTCTTTGTGATTCGGAGCTGCTAACTTTAGTCCCCATAATGCAGGGGCACCTTTTATAAGGTTACTTAATGGATATATACTTAAAAAAATATTAACAAAGAGGTGTCACATGTGGCTGGGAATTTATGACCGTCACGGTTTTGCAGAGTCGGAGTCAGGTGGAAGTTTCAGATAAGTTAAGGTGGAATAATTTTAACTATTTGAGGATGTAAAACCTCATGGTGGTGAGCAGGCTCGGCTTTGGTGGCCAGCCTGAAGGATGTGGTAATGGTAACGTCATCAGGGGCGGTCACGGTGGTTAAGCACGGAAGTGAGGATAATGGGGTCATTGATGCCCTGGAAGTTTAATGGCTCTGCTTGAATAGCAGCCAATATGTGCTGCCCCCCTTTATGGCAGTCTGGCCTGGTGCTGGATGTCAGACAGCTGGGGACATCACAGTACTTGTGAATCACAATGTACCAGCACTCCACCTGACTCCTACTGGGATTGGTAATCCAGTGATTTAAATAAAGCTGTGGCCATTTGACATCCAAAATAATGTGTGGAGTGTATTTATTATAGTGTCCGATTTACTGTAGATATGGTTGTTTTAAAGGGGAGTGGGGTCCATCCCCAAGTCCAAACATCATGGCATTTGCATATGGGGGACCGCATGAGCTCCTTATGGAATTTTGTTACAGACCCTATACCTTGAGAGTTCCTCTCACCCAATTCCCAAAATAATTCATAACTATCAGGTGACCATGGTTACCCGGTGTCTGTGTATTCAATGAATTGCCATATTAATGGATTGCTCGTATTGATGGTCGGCTTATCTATGTGGACATCTATATTATATTTGCAGGTTTCACATGTACTTTTTCACCTGTCAACTTGTTACTGGGTACCTTAATATTGTGTCAACTCAGGGGGGATGGTTTAGGTCCTGAATTGACTTACAGTTGTGGCCAAAAGTATTGACACCCCTGCAATTCTGTCAGATAATACTCAGTTTCTTCCTGAAAATGATGCAATCACAAATTCTTTGGTATTATTATCTTCATTTAATTTGTCTTAAATGAAAAAACACAAAAGAGAATGAAGCAAAAAGCAAAACATTGATCATTTCACACAAAACTCCAAAAATGGGCCAGACAAAAGTATTAGCACCCTCAGCCTAATTCTTGGTTGCACAACCTTTAGCCAAAATAACTGGGATCAACCGCTTCCGGTAACCATCAATGAGTTTCTTACAATGCTCTGCTGGAATTTTAGACCATTCTTCTTTGGCAAACTGCTCCAGGTCCCTGATATTTGAAGGTGCCTTCTCCAAACTGCCATTTTTAGATCTCTCCACAGGTGTTCTATGGGATTCAGGTCTGGACTCATTGCTGGCCACTCTTAGAAGTCTCCAGTGCTTTCTCTCAAACCATTTTCTAGTGCTTTATGAACTGTGTCTTGGGTCATTGTCCTGCTGGAACACCCATGACCTCTGAGGGAGACCCAGCTTTCTCACACTGGGCCCTACATTATGCTGCAAAATTTGTTGGTAGTCTTCAGACTTCATAATGCCATGCACACGGTCAAGCAGTCCAGTGCCAGAGGCAGCAAAGCAACCCCAAAACATCAGGGAACCTCCGCCATGTTTGACTGTAGGGACCGTGTTCTTTTCTTTGAATGCCTCTTTTTTTTCTCCTGTAAACTATGTTGATGCCTTTGCCCATAAAGCTCTACTTATGTCTCATCTGACCAGAGAACATTCTTCCAAAACGTTTTAGGCTTTCTCAGGTAAGTTTTGGCAAACTCCTGCCTGGCTTTTTTATGTCGGGGTAAGAAATGGGGTCTTCCTGGGTATCCTACCATACAGTCCCTTTTCATTCAGACACCGACGGATAGTACGGGTTGACACTGTTGTACCCTCGGACTGCAGGGCAGCATGAACTTGTTTGGATGTTAGTCGAGGTTCTTTATCCACCATCTGCACAATCTTGCGTTGAAATCTCTCGTCAATTTTTCTTTTCCATCCACATCTAGGGAGGTTAGCCACAGTGCCATGGGCTTTAAACTTCTTGACGACACTGCGCATGGTAGACACAGGAACATTCAGGTCTTTGGAGATGGACTTGTAGCCTTGAGATTGCTCATGCTTCCTCACAATTTGGTTTCTCAAGTCCTCAGACAGTTCTTTGGTCTTCTTTCTTTTCTCCATGCTCAATGTGGTACACACAAGGACACAGGACAGAGGTTGAGTCAACTTTAATCCATGTCAACTGGCTGCAAGTGTGATTTAGTTATTGCCAACACCTGTTAGGTGCCACAGGTAAGTTACAGGTGCTGTTAATTACACAAATTAGAGAAGCATCACATGATTTTTCTAACAGTGCCAATACTTTTGTCCACCCCCTTTTTTATGTTTGGTGTGGAATTATATCCAATTTGGCTTTAGGATAATTCTTTTTGTGTTTTTTCATTGAAGACAAATTAAATGAAGATAATAATACCAAAGAATTTGTGATTGCAATCATTTTCAGGAAGAAACTGAGTATTATCTGACAGAATTGCAGGGGTGTCAATACTTTTGGCCACAACTGTATATACCACCCTTTGTATTACAGGGTTCCCTATTGGGACTTGGATGTGTGGCTTACTCAGAGGCTTATCTCCTGCCTCTCTATTCTTTATGTGTACGGCTATGAGCCATTTCAAATGTTTTAAAAAAAAATTTTGTGACGTTTTTTCTTGTGATCCTTGCATTTTAAATAAAGATTTACAAATTTGTACAGTACATTTGTTGGGTTGTATCACCTTATGGTAATCCCCCTTTCTTTGGTTGACAGACAATCAACAAAATGTTATAGGGCCTTTTCATGTCTGCATTTTGCCTTCGTTTGGTTGCGTTTGCGTTTCTATGCATTTTTACCGCAAAAACGCATAGAAATGCATCCAAAAACGCACCCATTGGTTTCAATGCAAAACGCATTGAAAACGCAATGCAAAACACGTCATTTTGCAAAAACGCAAGATGCATACGTTTTTGCAAACGCAGCCCAAAACGTTGACATGCGTATCGCATTGCGTTATCAAAGCGTTTTGCATTGAAACCAATGGGTGCATTTTTGGATGCATTTCTATGCGTTTTTGCAGTACAAAAACGCATAGAAACGCAAGCCCTCTTAGATGTGAACTGGGCGATAGACAGAGGTTACCCTGAAAATGTGTTGAAAGAAGCGAAGGAATCAATGCGGTTAATAAAAAAGCAGTGGTTTGGATGGCGTGTACGAGATTATAGCCCTTATAATAATAAAATATTTACCATAATTAAAAATCATTGGTGGATCTTGCAGGATTCATATCCGGATATAGTCCCCGTTTTACAACTTACACTTTTTTGTAATAAAAAGATGCCATCTTTGAGAGATAAGTTGATTAGGGCCGATTTCTGTAGTACATTAAAAAGTCAGTTTGGTATGTTTCAATCTATAAGAAAAATGTAACATTCCCTTCTAAATTGATGACACGGGTTGCTTCTAATGGCTTGAACCACGTTCTACATTCAGTTTACGGTGTCTAATGAGAAGGTTACTATAGGCTTATCTGTGTTGGGGCTATGTGAGGGCTCATACTGTATACAGGTTATGTGAGGGCTAATACTGTATAAAGGAGGCTTTGTCGGGGCTCATGCTATATGTAGGTGCTATGTGAGGGCTCATACTGTATATAGGAGGCTATGTGAGTGGTCATATTGTAGACACTGCCTGTTTATATGTAAACTTGTGACTTTGCAGAAAGTAATAAAAATCTCTCTTATTATTATGGAATTTGGCAAATATAAATAATTATGGTAATCCTAACTGACCTAAAACAGGAAAGGTTTATTCTGATTTCATGTCAGATACTGAGAAAAACATGCAGATGTGTCTTTTTCTATGGTGTATGTGAACGTCTGGTTTCAGCTGTAAATTTTTTTTTGTAATTGAAACATCAAATGTCATTCGTTCCCTTCCGAGCCCTGCCGTGTGCCCAAACAGTGGTTTTTCACCACATATAGAGTATTGACATACACAGGACATATTGTCCAACACGTTTTGGGATCCATTTTAACTTGCTTCCTCTGTGACAATGAAAAAAGTTTTTCATTTTCACAGCTCACCATTATAAAATTCTGTGAAGCCCCTGGGGGTTGTCTTGGAGGGTGCAGTTTCCAAAATAGGATCACTTGTGCATGGTTTCCACTGTTTAGGCACATCAAGGGCTCTCTAAGTGCAACATGGTGTCAGGTAACGATTCCAGCTTCACTCCTTACGTTCCGAGCCCTGCTGTGCGCCCAAACAGTGATTTCTGACCACATATGGGGTTTCCATGCACTCGGGAGAAATTGCACAACATGTTTTAGGGTCCATTGTATCCTGTTAACTTTACCATCAAATATTACATTTTTGCAAAGGTAACATTTGTGTTGGAAAAAGTAAAATGCTCATTTTTTCTTTCCACATTGCATTACCGAGTACCCCCGTCCCAGTGGGTCCGACAGTTACATCTCCAGCCCTTCCTTATAGTGATTAGGGGGGTATCAGCAAATGGATTACAACAGATCAAAACTTTAGAGATAAGTCAAAACTCCCAATTGGCAGAACTCTTCTCAGAACATCTGTGTCCACGCATAGGAATGTATGGTAACGCTACTTGTTGGCTCGGGACCTTTGTGACGGGATATTTGGCCTTTGGTGCAACAGGTGTCGGGGGGAAACACAGAACTCACAAGAGATATTTACTTGTAAAAGTGCAATTAGCGCAACACAACATAACAACCAACCAAACATTTACTGCTCCCCTGCATCAATCCAGCTGATTGTTCACCTGTCACCCGGGCTCAGGGAATATTTGCCGGTTGTCAGTGACCTCTACAGACAGATCACACCGGAGCCATTCATGTCTCTGGACCACACTCATCTCGAGAGCCTGGACCCGGCTGTGTGTGTCCGGCCATGAGCAGGTATCTACAAGAAAAATGTATTAGAAATGCCAAGCCATCGGAAGAATCAGGTCATGTAGCCAGTATTGATACATTTTGCACCATTTTTTGTCTTCATCTTTCAAAAGCCGTATCTCATAAGAATTTATTTTTATGGGGGCAGGGGGGCAGAATTCTAGATTTTTGTTTGTTTTCCCCCCATAACTTTCATTTTACTTCTTCAATCAGGAGTAAAATAACTGGAAAGGAAAGAAGGCACAATAGTGTAACAACCCCAATACAGGGAGTAAGATGTATAGGCTCACCCGGACTAGCTGTGATCGGTCACAACTACTAAACAAGTGTGGGATATCCTCCATATCAATGATTTATGGTATGCAGCAGTCCTCCCCCGTGTAGAAATCCAAAGGATATGTAGAAAGGAGAAAGACTCCAGACCGCGCTCCCGAACCAAGAAATCAATGGATTCAGGTTCCTTATATTCATAAAGTGGTTTTATTTCAACGCGTTTCAAGGTTTACAACCCCTTCATCAGGAACCACAATAAAGGATGTATATCCCTGCCTAGTGCCAGCGTGTTATTTATAAGTCAGCCTTAAAGCGAACCTGTCACCCCCTCCAGGCATCTAAAGATAACAAAGAGAATTTTGTTTACGTACCGTAAATTCTTTTTTCTTGAATCATCAATGGGAGACCCAGACAATGGGGTTTAGGGCGCTGCCCTCCGGAGGTCACACTAGGTACTACAAGTTTGTAGCACCGCCTCCTCCGCTTATAAACCCCCACCGTAGGAGACATCCTCAGTTTAGTCCATAAGCTGCGAGGAGAAATAAACCACACCCGAAACATCGGGAAGAATGCCGTGCACAGACGGCGTAACAACCCGGAAACACTGTCTCAACAGAGAACAGATCAAATGCAAACATGCAACGGAACAACTGGGTGGGTGCTGGGTCTCCCATTGATGATTCAAGAAAAAAGAATTTACGGTACGTAAACAAAATTCTCTTTTTTCTGATCATCATAATGGGAGACCCAGACAATGGGGATGTCCTAAAGCAATACCCCAGGGCGGGAAGAGTTCCTCAACAAGACGGAAAACACATGGTTCCCTTTTAAAGGTGGGCAACCGCCGCCTGGAGAACCCGCCTGCCCAAACTCGCATCCGCAGAGGCATGGGCATGCACCATATAGTGCTTAGAGAAAGTGTGCAGGCTGGACCAAGTGGCCGCTTGACACACCTGTAGAGCAGAAGCTCGATGTCGCAAGGCCCAAGAGGCACCTACAGCTCTAGTAGAGTGTGCCTTCAAACCCACCGGGAGAGGCAAACCAGAAGACCGGTAAGCCTCCTGAATGGGAGCCTTGATCCATCTGGCCAAGGTCGACTTTGAAGCCGCGGACCCCTTACAGCGACCCATCGTGAGGACAAATAAGGAATCCGAACTCCTAAAGGAGGCGGTCCTGGACACATAAATGCGTATCGCTCTCACGAGATCCAGAGTATGGAGGTCGCGCTCAACCTGATGAACGGGAGCGGGGCAAAATGATGGGAGAACAATCTCCTGGTTCAAGTGGAATGTTGAAACCACCTTCGGCAAAAATTCAGGCCGTGGGCGCAACACCACCTTGTCCTGGTGAACCACCAGAAAGGGTGACTTGCACGAAAGTGCAGCCAATTCTGAGACCCTTCTCAGAGACGTAATCGCCACCAGAAAGACCACCTTCTGGGACAGACGAGAGAGAGAGATGTCTCTCAGTGGCTCAAACGGCGGTTTCTGCAGTGCCGCTAGGACCATGTTGAGGTCCCAAGGGTCCAGGGGCCGTCTGTAGGGCGGAACCACCCGAGACACCCCCTGCAGAAATTGGCGGACCTTCGGGAGGAGCGCCAAGCGCCTGTCAAATAGCACGGAAAGTGCTGATACTTGACCTTTCAGAGAGCCAAGGGATAATCCCAACTCCAAACCCGACTGTAGGAAGGCCAACAATGTCGGAATAGACAACGGCCACGGTGAGTGACCACCAGAGGCACACCAGGTAAAAAAGATTTTCCACGTTCTGTGGTATATCTTCCTGGAAACAGGTTTCCTTGCCCGATTCATAGTGGCAACCACTGTAGGAGAGAAACCTCTGGATGTCAGCAGCCAGGCCTCAAGAGCCATGCAGTCAATCTGAGGGCCCTGGAATTGAGGTGGAAGAATGGGCCTTGCGCGAGAAGATCTGCGCGCTCTGGAAGAGCCCACCGGTGTCCGCCTGACAGTTGCCACAGGTCCGGGTACCAGGACCTCCTGGGCCAGTCTGGAGCCACTAGAATGGCTACTCTGCATTCCGTCCTGATCTTCCACAGGACCCTGGGAATCAGAGCTAGAGGCGGGAACACATATGGCAGCTGGAAGCTGGACCAACTCAGGATCAGGGCATCCGCCCCCAGAGACTGAGGATCCCATGATCTCGCCACGTATTGGGGCACCTGATGATTCAGCCGTGAGGCCATCAGATCCACGTCCGGAGTGCCCCATCTGCCGCAGATGTCCCGGAAGACGTCTGGATGAAGGGACCACTCTCCGGCGTCCATCCCCTGTCGGCTCAGATAGTCGGCCTCCCAGTTCTCGACCCCTGGGATGTGAACTGCGGAGATCAGGCAGCCGTTTTCCTCCACCCAAGCTAGAATGCGGTGGACTTCGGTGAGGGCCTGAGCACTTCTGGTCCCTCCCTGATGATTTATGTAGGCGACGGCCGTCGCATTGTCGGACTGTACCCGAATGGGTTGTCCTGACAGGAATTTCTGAAACGCCAGGAGCGCCAGATAGACCGCCTTGATCTCCAGCACGTTGATCTGCAACGCCGACTCCGACTGAGTCCAGAGGCCTTGAGCCCTGTGGTGCAAGAACACCGCACCCCAGCCCTTCAGACTGGCGTCGGTGGTCACCACTAACCATGACGGTTTTAGGAAGGACCGTCCCCGTGACAGATGATGTGGCTGTAGCCACCACTGTAGGGAATCCCTGGTTGGTTGTGACAGCGTCACCAGCCGATTCAAAGAAATCGTCCTCTTGTCCCATCTGCGAAGAATCTCCAGCTGGAGAGGACGGAGGCGAAACTGTGCGAACGGCACCGCCTCTATCGCCGCTACCATGCGACCCACCAGTCTCATCAATACCCGTAGGGATGACTGTGGAGACAGGAGGACATTCTGCACTCCTGATTGGATCGCAAGCTGCTTGGCTTGAGGTAGGGACACCAGGGCCGAGTCCGTGTGGAAGTCCATGCCCAGATATGTCAATGACTGGGTCGGAAGCAGGGTCGACTTTTGAATGTTGATAAGCCACCCGAACCGTTCCAGGGACTTCATGGTCACCTCCAGGCTCACCCGACAAAGGTCTTCCGATGGCGCCCTGACCAACAGGTCGTCCAAATAGGGTATGACGGCGTGTCCCTGCGCATGCAGGAGAGCCATCATGGAGGCCATCACCTTTGTGAACACCCGTGGTGCTGAGGCTAGCCCGAATGGCAGTGCCACAAATTGGAAGTGCTCTTCCCCCACTGCGAATCTCAACCAGCGCTGATGAGCTGGTGCAATGGGGACGTGAAGGTAAGCGTCTCGGATATCGATGGACGCTAGGAAGTCTCCCTGTGACACAGCAGCGATCACTGAGCGCAGGGATTCCATGCGGAACTTCCGAACCAACACGTGACGGTTGAACAACTTGAGGTCCAACACCGGGCGAAAAGAGCCGTCCTTCTTTGGGACAATAAAGAGGTTGGAGTAAAAACCCCTGAACCTCTCTTCCATGGGCACAGGGACCACCACTCCGTCTCTGCGGAGTCCCTCCAACACCAGGTGAAAAGCCTGAGCCTTTTCTGGGGATGGAACCGACCGATGGAATCGGTGTATTGGTCGTGACGTCAGCTCTATCCTGTAACCTCTTGAGACTACGTCTCGAACCCACTGATCGTGAATGTGAAGAAGCCACTTGTCCTGAAAGCGGGACAGGCGGCCCCCCACCTGTGGGGAGGCAGGATGAGAGAGCGAGTCATGTCGAGGCGGGCTTGGGGGTGGCAGCCGCTGCCCCCGCCGGCTTCTTCTGACGACTCTTGGAACGCCACTGAGTAGCAGGCTTGCCCCCTCGGTCTGAGCGAGTGGACGCCGTTGATGACTGTGAACCGGAGCGAAAGGACCACTGCTTAGGGTTCCTTTTCACGGTGTACCGTGGCTTAGGCTTGTTCTGCGGTATCTTAGACTCAGCAGAATCCTTTATCAATTTGTCCAGTTCGGTGCCAAAAAGCCTGTCACCAGCGAACGGAAGATTTTGTAAAATCTTCTTAGATGTGGCATCTGAGTCCCAAAGACGCAGCCACAACAGCCTGCGGATCGCAATTGCATTGGCCGAGGCCACAGCAGAGCGAGTGGCAGTTTCCAAAGATGCCGTCCTGGCATAGTCCGCATAGGCCCTTGCTCTCTCAGTGAGAGCCAGGACCTCTGGACTGGACCTAGCTATATCAGTGATACCATCCAAACAGATAGTAATCGCTTGTAGGGTCCAGACCGCGGCAAAATTAGGGGCAAACGAAGACCCCACAGCCTCATAGGAAGACTTGGCGAGTTGCTCGACCTGTCTATCAGTAGCATCCTTTAATGAGGAGCTATCAGAGGCAGAAAACAAGGAGCGCGCAGCAATCCTAGTCATGGAAGCATCCACCTTGGGAGACTGCGACCATTCCTGGAGCGCCTCCTGGGGAAAGGGGAAGCGATTGTCCTTAGTTTTACGGACATAACGCCGCCCAGGATGCAACCTGGGAGCTTTAATCACCCTTCCGAAATTAGTGTGGTCCATGAAGGAGCCACTTGGTCTAGCCTCTGGCCGCAGCCATTGGTATATCTCCTTGGGGTGTACAGTCACCTCCTCAGGAGGAGTGACAAGACGCAATGTCTCATTGATGGAGGACACCAGATCCTCCACCCCATCTGGAGGTTCAGACATAGACCCAAGAGTAGAACCCCCATCATCTTCCTCACCATCAGAGGAACGCTCCTCCTCAGAGAGAGTCTGGAGCTCAGGAGAAGCCTCACGGGCTCGCTTAGGGGGTCTTACAGCAGAAGTAAGAGACACCCGGGGGTAACTAGGAGGAGTAGCTGGGTTCTCCAGTCTCCTATGCAGTGCCTCCAGGGTTTGCGACATGGAGGACATCTGGGACAGCAGAGACTCATTGATCTTATTCTGCGTTTCCCATGGCCCTGGGATCACCTGAACCTCAGGGTATAATCCCGGATTTGCAGACTCAGTAGTAGCAGACCGGGCCTCTGGGCGTCCGCAGTTATTGCAGGACCCCTCCACCAGTGTCCCGTTGCATGTAGCGCAGGAAACGGTGACCACTGCCGCCTTAGCAGCATGCTTCCCAACTGAGGACATCTCCAAGTGAGGGGAATATAAGCCAAAGTTCACAAACAAACCGGGAATCCCGGTGGCTTACCGACCGCAGTAAGCGGTAGGAGGAAGCGGTGTGTGTGTGTGACCTCCGCGAGTTCCGGTCTCCCTTGCAAGTGCAGACACGCGCTGCAGCCAGATCCCAGCCGGGAAGTGAGGGAGAAGATGGCCGCCGACAGTGAAGATGTGGGCGGAGCCAGGAACCCGCGGGAAAAAACACACAACACGCCCAGCGGTGATGTCACCATAAGGGCTGCCTCCTCCTCCTCCAGACTGCCTCAGCAATGGAGGTGCCGGAGCCCGCAGCGCGGGAAAAGAGTGTGAATATCACCACACACACTCTCAGACTGCATGTACACATAAAAACACTCGCAGTCTACAGCCTCAGCCCCTGTGACACACAGGGCGGTCAGCCAGGGTGACCCCAGCACAGGGTACACCGCCAGAACCGCGGACCCGAGGGTAACCGCGCGGTCTGCGTGTCATGACACCACAGTGACAGACACTACCCCCAGGCACACAGGAGACACACCAGGTGCCTCAGTGCCGGTCCGGTCTGTAAGCACCTTTAGGGAGGCCTCGGACGGGGGTACAGCACCAGTCCGGAGTGTAAGCACCATTTAGGGAGGCCTCGGACTGGGCTGGCTCCGTCCGGTCTGTAAGCACCATTTAGGGAGGCCTCGGACGGAGCGGAGCTGTGCAAGGCTCCAGTCTCCCCCTTACCAGAGCCTCCATGGAGGGATGGAAAGGAAAGGAGCGCGACAGCGTACCGGGAGAACACTGAAGTGTCCAGGCTAAAAGCCCTCCGGTACCTCCACCAGCGTGTTCCACAAAGGGTGAGCGGGGAGGCTGTCGGGAGTCCCGAGCGGGACCATTTTACCTTGTCTTCATACGCCATCACGTAAGCTGTGAGAATGCAGTGAAGTGCAAGCAAAGCGTGATCCTCCGAGCACACTAAGTTTAAAACTGAGGATGTCTCCTACGGTGGGGGTTTATAAGCGGAGGAGGCGGTGCTACAAACTTGTAGTACCTAGTGTGACCTCCGGAGGGCAGCGCCCTAAACCCCATTGTCTGGGTCTCCCATTATGATGATCAGAAAATAGCCACCTTCTGCAGCACTAAGGTTGCATTCTGACAAGGTGTCTATAGCATTTATGCTCCCTTGATTCACTGAAATAAAGACTTATATAAAATCTGTTTCAAACCAGACCCAAGACCGGGGGGCGGGTTTTCAAGTGTCTGTCTCCTTCCTCTGTGGTGTCAGTCATCCCTCTCTGCTCTCTGTGCGCCGCCTCCAGGGCCATCTCCCTGCATTACAGAGCTTTGTCAGCTCTGCTACAACATAGAGCTGCTGGTATAGGAGACCCCCACAGTAGTAAATCTAGCAGGAGGATCCTGAGCAGACAAAGCACTGCCTGCTACATAGCAGCCTTGAGGTGAGCTGTCAGCAGTGCAGCAGAGTTGAGTTTGTGCTTTAGATCAGGGGCTGAGGACGGAGCAATACTGCTGGGTACAAGAAACTGAAAGTGAAAACTGCTCAGCTCAAGGGCTGCTATGTAGCAGGCAGTGCTTTGTCTGCTCAGGGTCCTCCTGCTAGATTTACTACTGTGGGATCTCTTATAACAGAACCTCTATGTTGTAGCAGAGCTGACAAAGCTCTGTAATGCAGGGAGGTGGCCCTGGAGGAGGTGCACAGAGAGCAGAGAGGGATGACTGACACCACAGAGGAGGGAGATAGACGCTTGAAAACCCGCCTCCCTGTCTTGGGTCTGGTTTGAAACAGATTTTATATAAGTCTTTATTTCAGTGAATCAAGGGAGCATAAATGCTATAGACACCTTGTCAGAATGCAGCCTTAGTGCTGCAGAAGGTGGCTATGTTATCTTTAGATGCCTGGAGGGGGTGACAGGTTCGCTTTAAAGAGGACCTGTCACCCCCCAGCAGCACTGAATGCTGCATGTCTGCTGCATTCAGGGAAGGGGTCCCCCCCATGTGTCTGTGTGCTGTGTACCCCGAGATATAGGCTTAGAAAAACTCACTGTTAGAAACCATGGGGACAGTCACTGTGGCTGGAGTGAGCGTAATTGACTGGGGGGGCCATTCCCTTCCCCTCTGCCGGTCTATGCCGCCTCCTGCTGTGCTGTATATGCTTTGTTCAGACACCAGGGCAGGAATCTGGAGCTGACGTCAGGACAAATGATTTGCATCCGCTCTGAGTGAAAGAGAGCAGGAGAGGAGGAGGGCAGAGCCTGCACAGCAGAAGAAGCAGAGAGAGGCAGAGGGGGAGGGAATGCCCCCCCCCCAGTCAATCGAGCACACTCCAGTCACAGGGACTGCTTCCATGGCTTTTAAGTTTTTCTAAGCCTATATCTCGGGGTACACAACACACAGACACATGGGGAGACCCTTTCCCTGAATGCAGCAGACATGCTGCATTTAGATTGCCAAGCAACAGTGGGGTGACAGGTTCTCTTTAACACATCAAAGTCACAGTGAGGCTGAGAATATGACGTAAAAGTCACCTGACATTGAGATCATCTATAATATATACAGTATATGTACACAATTACATTTTTCTACAGATACAAAAAGACAAATAATTCATTACAATCTGTATATGATAATATATTATGGTTTTAGACTCATTAACCCAAGATTTAGCAAAAATATAACAAATTGATAAATTGAAAAGTTTCCCATCTATACCTGTTCTTATAAAACGTTCAAAGTCTCTTTGCATATCTATATATATATTAATTTGTATATGTTCAATCATAGGTTAAGAAGGGATGGGAATGTATTCAAGATATCTGCAAGCAGCGAGTGTCCCTGTTTGTTGATTAAGACAATTTGCTTTTTCGTGACATCCTGATGAAGGGGCTGTAAACCTTGAAACGCATTGAAATAAAACCCCCTTATGAATGAATTCTAAGGAAGGTGAATACATTGATTATTGGAGCGGGAGCACAGTCTGGAGTCCCTTTTGCTTTATACATATCCTTTGGATTTTTACTTCTTCAAATGTGAGAGCATAAACAAAATAAATTAAAAATAAAAATAGTTTTTCAGGCTTTGTTTTCACAATGTTTGCTTTTTGGTAAAAAGAATTACCTACTAACTAGACTCATACAGGTTTTCTTTAACTACCCTGAGACACACAACCGGTGGCTAAATTTTCTTTTTCCATTGGATCCATCTTTGGGCTCTAAATAGACGTTATTCCCTCTCCTGCTCCTCCTTCTCCTACCCCCTTTATTCCCTCTCCTGCTCCTCCTTCTCCTACCCCCCCTTTATTCCCTCTCCTGCTCCTACCCCCCCTTTATTCCCTCTCCTGCTCCTCCTCCCCCTTTATTCCCTCTCCTGCTCCTCCTTCTCCTACCCCCCCCTTTATTCCCTCTCCTGCTCCTTATCCTACCCCCCTTTATTCCCTCTCCTGCTCCTCCTTATCCTACCCCCCTTTATTGCCTCTCCTGCTCCTCCTTATCCTACCCCCCTTTATTCCCTCTCCTGCTCCTCCTTCTCCTACCCCCTTTATTCCCTCTCCTGCTCCTCCTTCTCCTACCCCCCCCCCTTTATTTCCACTCCTGCTCCTCCTTCGCCAAACCCCCATATAATCCTAAAGTAACTATATTCTACACCAATGCATCAAACTAAGTGCCTGAATAATTGTTACTACTCGATAAAGTTGAAGAAAAAGTTTATTGGTTTAAATAGACTTTATGATCTTTTTATTCAATTTTTGGGACATTACCAATTAAAAAAAAGATCTTGCTGTAAATATACCTTTATTGTTTACATTTCGCCATTTTCATTTGGGAAAAAGAGCAGATGATTTAAAACTTTCATATATAGATATCTTTTTTTTACATTTTCAAGTTGGTCCATATAGATCGGGGGTTGGGAACGCCAGTCCTCAAGGGCCGCACACCGTGCAGGTTTTCAGGATTTCCTTAGCATTGCACAGGGTTGGACTTA
>JARQOC010000006.1:39507813-39622504 GCA_033576535.1 Allobates femoralis | reverse complement strand
GTAGATGGTAAGCATCTGGTGGTGCCACCATGGGGTCAGAAACATAGCACTCACCTTGTAGTCCCTTTGCCCAATTGTGAGGAATGTGTTGAATGTGTCAGACTGCGCACATATGTGCAGCCAGGTGTGATGTGGCCCATGTTGACCACTACTTTGGTGCCATTACACAGCTATGTTGGGCAACACACAGGTCAATCCACACTCTAGGCTTTGCCAGTCCAAACAGATATGGTTGTATTCAGCACCTTAATGTAGCAGTGTGAACACCATGCATATGCACATTGGTGACAGGTCCACCTGCTGCTTAATGTCACACTATGTGCCATGGCCCAATAACACATGATGTTTGTCTAGTGTTTGGAGTAGGAAGCTTGCCATGTGTGTGTTTGGCATTGTCACATACTCACCACGCAGCCTGGCAATACGGGCACGAATGTCCCAATGCGCCCTGGGGACTTGTGCTTCAGGTCAGCGATCTTTTTCTGGATCTGCTTGTGGGTCCTCTCCACACCCAGTTTCTGGAGCAGGACCCGCCTTAGTATGCTGCACAGCCATGGGTGCCAGTGACGCTGGTGACACCAGTAGTCATGGCAGTCACACAGGTCTATCAGCACCATTAGTTCTGCCAGACCCCATGTGGCAGCGCGCTGTGCGACGACCATGACTGTTCTCCTATGTGCAGGGGAGGGGCAGGCACCTGGCAGGCAGGGAGGAACGCAATGAAATGTGATGATGTCACCACGCACACTGGCACCGCCAAACAAAGTTGAGGACGCTAACAAAGTAGCCGTCCGCGGAGTGGGAGCAGTGTAATGTACCCATCAGCGCCACCTAATTCACAGCAGATTGCAGTGCGTTGCCCATGGCAGCCATGTCCGATGTGTAGGCCAACATCTGAGCTGTCATGTGTGGCTTTATAGTGGACATAGTGCAACTTCCAATACACGCGCCGAGCATAGCTTGCGCTATTGAATGCATGCGTAATTGGACTGATTTAGTGGATGGTTGTGTAGGTGAAGATGTGTGTGGTGCTGAAGTGACAGCTCTTCAAATATGGCGCCCTGTGACCTGACAGCCAATGGGAACACAGTAGCCAATACCAATCATCGCTGACGGGGCGCGGACTCCAGCACGCTGTGGCACGCCTACGGGAAATCAATAGATTCCATCACTATCGCCCGTTCACACGCCAAAAGCTGGGAATCTCGCCTTCATGATTGCCTCTGATTTTGGAGCAGTGCTCAGGTATCAGGAATCAGGCGACAGGTGATTTATCGCCACCAAATTCCCCAATTACACGCCGCAACTGGGAGGCAATTTGACAGCGATAGTTTCAGGGCTACATATCGCCGTTAGGATTCCCACAAGATATTGCGTCGTGTAAAGATACCCTAAAGGTACCGTCACACGCGACAATATTGCTAGGCAATTTCAGTGGCAATTTGCTGGTTGCAGTGAAATCATGGACACATTGTTCCATTTGTACACAGCAACAAAATAGAACAATGTGTCCATGATTTCACTGCAACAAGCAAATTGCCAGTGAAATTAACTAGCAATATTGCCTCGTGTGACGTTACCTTAATGTTATAAAAACGGATCCTGCAGGACCCCCTTATGCTGCATGCAATAGGTAACTCAATGCACAGGACAAGCTAAGAATAATGTTTAATAAGTATAAGAAATTCAACAAAAAAAGAGCTTTCTTTACCTAAATGCCACTGTAAGGATAAGAGATGGGGGAACCTTTGCACACACCCCGACGCACGTTTCGCTGTGTTATAGTATCTATTATTCTGTCTGAGATGGAATAGAATGTTAGAAGACTTTATTCCTGCTCAGACAGAACGTCACCACTGACGGACTACAGGTGTCTCATGACATCAGCATTAAAGGGGTGCTACAGGAGTTCACAATTAGTGTCTGCATTTTTGTATGTTCTCAAACCCACATGGGCCTTATAGAAATTACGAGTGGGCAAGCCCCTTAAGGAATTGCATTATATTCCCTAATTCACAGATTTGGGTTCACCTTTACAGAGGTGATCCTAAGCTTTACCCGCAGCTTACTGACATTTATTTCATTGTCAGCTTCTTTTCGATGCACAAACAGCGTGTAATGTTTGTCGGTAGCTAGCGGTGACCACACATCACTTTATAGTTTTGGAAGCTCTCGAGCCTCCATTGTCTGGAGGTTTTCTGCCAGCTTAGGGCCACATTTACATTATCCTCTGGGTGCCAAACACCTGTTTGGAAGAGAGAAGAATGAAGCCCTCAGTGTTTGTTCCACAAACACTATGACTGTTACCTACTTTAAGCTTCTCCAAATTGTAATTGTTTCCAATCTTTATAGCTCCTGCAAAAAAAATGAAAATAGAGCCAAGTTGCTAAAAGAGTAATACAATGCAGGAATCTCCCTGCGGGCGATCTGTTCTACCCCGTCTGTTAGCAGGATGTATCCATCCAGTGGCTGTCATGCCAAAAACCTGAGCGCTGCATTCCTCTGTCACTCAATCATCGTGAATTATGCTGCACTTCCAAAGAGAATGATACACAGTAACACACAGCACTTCATCTCAATCAAGAGACCAAGACTGGTAACAAAATTACAAGCGCTTGTTTACTCTGCGGAGATGGGATGGTCTCTTCTTACTCAAATCAATGGCCGGGCTTGTAGCAAGTCTTTTATGGAGAAGCCAAACCCTTTCCAGCAAATGAGATGAACACTTGCAGGTGTAACCCCTTTCTGTCATCGCAGATTAAGGTGCAACTGAATATACATATTACCCCTTTTCTGATTCATATCGTGTGTCTTGTGGGAGAGAGGCAATCCTTGTGATCCTTGTGACTCTTATTACAAAGAAATTCACATTTCCTTATCTGCAGTCCCAGAACTACTCGAGATATAGGCCCTGCATGATGAGCCCCTCACACTGTAAGCTGCCTGTCACATACAGTAGTCGATGATGTCCCCGAGACACTGCTTTCTCTGATAAGAGAAGTAAAAGTTGAGATTGATAATATTATTTAACGGCAACTTGTTGGATGAACGTTCTGTAGGAAGATTGATCTTGGGCAATTCTAGATAGGTCCACCAGGTTCTTCTCCAAGCCTAGATAGGTCCACCAGGGTCTTCTCTAAGCCTAGATAGGTCCACCAGAGTCTTCTACAAGCCTAGATAGGTCCACCAGAGTCTACTCCAAGCCTAGAGAGGTCCACCAGGGTCTGCTCCAAGCCTAGAGAGGTCCACCAGAGTCTACTCCAAGCCTAGAGAGGTCCACCAGGGTCTGCTCCAAGCCTAGATAGGTAAACCAGGGTCTTCTCCAAGCCTAGATAGGTCAACCAGGTCTTCTCCAAGCCTAGATAGGTCATCAGGATCTTCTCCAAGCCTATATAGGTCCACCAGAGTCTTCTCCAAGCCTAGATAGGTCCACCAGGGTCTGCTCCAAGCCTAGATAGGTCCACCAGAGTCTACTCCAAGCCCAGCAAGTTCACCAGGGTCTGCTTCAAGCCTAGATAGGTCCACCAGAGTCTACTCCAAGCCTAGAGAGGTCCACCAGGGTCTGCTCCAAGCCTAGATAGGTAAACCAGGGTCTTCTCCAAGCCTAGATAGGTAAACCAGGGTCTTCTCCAAGCCTAGATAGGTCCACCAGGTCTTCTCCAAGCCTAGAGAGGTCCACCAGAGTCTTCTCCAAGCCTAGATAGGTCATCAGGATCTTCTCCAAGCCTATATAGGTCCACCAGGGTTTTCTCCGCCATTATCTTGATTGTATCAAGCCATTGGGTTGCTGGTCTTCCTCTTCCCCTTGTTCCTCCTATTCTCCTGACCATGATGTCCTTCTCCAGTGATTTTTCTCTTCGTATGACGTGAAGATAAGTCGCAGCTTGGTGATCCTTGCTTCGAGTGACATGATTTCACCATCCATCTCAAAAGCGTCACGATTGTACCTGGCAGTAGTCAGTATGTTTTTCTTCTTTGTGTTGAGTAGCGGTCCCATGTTCGAGCTTTCCATCTTGACACTCTGTTGTTACCAAGATATAACTTTCGCAGATTATAAAGAGAAAAACTGAGATTACTGTTATTATTTATAGGCCTTCAGCTCGATTTCGAGCCATGGTGACTTGATGGATGGACAATCTGTAGGAAAATTGATCTTGTGCAGCCTAGATTGGTCCACCAGGGTCTTCTCCAAGCCTAGAAGGGTCCACCAGGGTTTTCTCCAAGACTACATAAGGGTTCTTATGAATTTGTTTGCCTCATGTAAAACCATAGTGACAGAAGACCATGCAGTTTCATGTCTTGAATATTAGTTTTCTGCCACACATTGCGTTTTGAAATTAGCCTGAAAAGTTCTACTTAGTTCTTATCTGACCACAGCACCCTCTTCCACATGCTCACTGTGTCCACTACATGGTATGTGATAGAAGGGGCTCTGGTCAGAGAAGACTAATGTGGAACATTTTGAGTTCAATTCAAAACGCTTTGTGTGGTGGAAAACTAACCCTGCACATCACCCTGAAAACACCATCCCCACCGTCACACATGTTGGTGGCAGCATCCTGCTGTGGGGAGACTTTTCTTCATCAGGGGCAAGGAAGCTGGTCAAAGTTGATGGGAAGATGGATGGAGCTAAATATAGGGCAATCCTGGAGATAAACCTGTCATAGGCTGCAAAAGACTTGAGGCTGGGGAGTAGGTTCTACTTCCAGCAGGACGTTGACCCTAAAAATCCTGCCAGAGCTACAATGGATGGTTTATATCAAAACATATTTGAATGGCCCAATCACAGTCCAGACTGAAATCTTATAGAGAATCTGTGACAAGATGTGAAAATTGCATTACAGATGTCTCCATCCAATCTCACTGAGTGAGCGCTATTCTGCAAAGAAAAATGGGAAACAATTTCAGCCTCTAGATAAGTAAAACTGGTGGTGACATCCCCAAACGACTTGCAGCAGTAATTGCAGCAAAAGGTGATCTTACAGGGCATTGACTGAGGGAGTCTGGATACAAATGGATGTCACAATTTTCAAATTTATATTTTTAAGATATTTAGAACACCATGTATCATTTCCTCTATACTTCACAAATACTTTCTACTTTGTGTTGTATATGTGGCGCCCCACATGGTTAGGCGTCACAGTCAGGTATTGCACTCATAAAAGTGGTGTAATCTTGCCCAACTGCAAGTGGATACTAGGCTGGTGGGTGGGACCCATTCCTGCACTCCCACACTAGAGTAGTGGTGGGAGGTTACTCCTGGGAGGGAGATATAGTCACCTCTAGAGGGAGTCAAAGAGTCAGAACAGAGTAGTTGGAGTTGGAGAGGAGTGTGGAGCGAGTCGGAAGGTCTAACAGGACAGCTGCTGATCCTGAGGGAAGATGAAAGGGGATCCTGAGAGGGGGTGCCTGACGCATGAGTCCGAGAGAGAAAGGGGGAACCCCAGCGTGGAGCGACCATACTCCAGGGAATTCCCCAGTCCACCACAGGAACGCCGGACCCGAGGAAACGGCCAGAGCCTACCTCTGAAGTCGTCAATCGGCAGCTGCGGTCTGTTCACCGGCTGTGGCACCCTGCCAGACGGAGCGGTCTGCCTGCTTCCTCACCACAAGGGAGGGGAGCCCCAAGTCTACCTTCAAGGAGCCATTGGGTATAGACTCATCCTAGGCGGGGAAGAAAGGACACAGGTTCGTCAACTAAGGTATACCACGGGTACCACCATACCACCTGGCATCCACTTGCAGCCACCCATAGAGCTACCTGTTTCTTTAACAACTTTTGCTGAACTGTGGACTTGTATGCTGATGACTGTTTACAGTAAAGTACCCGGGAGAGTGACTTTGCCTCCGTGTCTTTGTGCTGCAGAATTCAACCTTTTTGCTTTACAGCAACACTGCCCCGGAGGCCCTGCTGCACCTGTAGGGAGCTTTGCCATCCTTGCCGCAATACGATCGCCCTCCAGAGGACTGTAGCGGCGCTGGTGACCCATCATCAGGTACTACAGGTGGCGTCACGAGACAATAACTCTTATCCCCTGTACATAACCCCTTATTGAAGTGTCACCCAGGCCACGGGCTCAGGCGCTGCTTCCTGTGACATCCCCGCGAAACACCCTCTGAGCCTGATACCCGAGTACCCCAGGGCCTGGGGTGCGACATATATAACACAAAATACCCATAAAATATATTTATATTTGTGGGTTTAATAGGAAAAGATGTGGAAAAGTTCACAGGGTAGGAATACTTTTTAAGGCACTGTATGTGTACATGAACCACTGTGAAAATATTTTAGCAGATGTGAAAAGAAATGCAGCATATACCATAATACGTTGGATAATATAAGTGATAATAGTTCATTTCTATCAATTAAAATACAAAGTGAAAGAGCAAAAGTGATATCTAATCCAATCAATATTAGGTGAACGCCCTTTGCCTTCATTTTTTCTTCTAGGCGTAACAATTATTAATGGAAGTCAGCAAAAAGGTCGTCCCAAACATCATGGAGAAGTAACCCCAGATCCTCTGTGGATGTATTATTGTGCAGATCAGGGCTCTATATGGCCGGATCATCACTTTCAGGACCCCTTACTTTTCTTGATGCTGAAGACAGTTCTTAATGACATTGGCCGTATGTTGGTGTTGTTTCTCTGCTGCAGAATAAATTTGGAACCTATCAGATGCCTACCAGTTGGTAATGCATGATGGATACATGTCTGATTATATTTCTCAGTACGAGCTCTTTATAACCCCACCTCCACCACCGGTTGCGAGATTTCTGCTTATGCACAGTGTACACAGAAAGCTGCCAATCAGTGGTGTGGACAGGGTTATACAGAGCTCAGCATTCAGAGAACTGCTGGATCTCCGGCAGAGAAAACTTATCAACATTGCAGTAAGCAGTCGAGTAAGTGATACATCATTGGAACCAGTCTCATAATATAACATAATATAACATGAGCAATTACTAATAATAATCTGACACCTTCCTACTTCAGTTTTTTTCGTAGATAACTGGGAATTTTTTGGCATAGCCATTTCTCCAAAATTGTTCTTTTTTGCTTCTATTCTAATTTTTCTTTTACAATAAAACTTGTTCAACAAAGAATCATGTTTTCTATGTTTAAACGACTGATGACTGATACAACAGATCCAATACAGGAGCATCTCAATGAATTAGAATGTCATCAAAAAGTTCATTTATTTCAGTAATTCAATACATAAAGTGAAACGCATATATTATATAGAGTCATTACACACAGAGGGATCTATTTCATGTGTTTATTGATTAATAAATCAATCTTATATTCACTCTTTGGTGTCTCGTGGAATACGGCAGTGCAATTTTTAACCCTTCATCCTCCCTACCTTAATTTTCTGAGATAATGACCTTTGGGTTTTCATTGGCTGTAAGCCATAATCATCAACATTAATAGACATAATCACTTGAAATAGATCACTCTGTGTGTAATGACTCTATATAATATATGTGTTCAGGGCCGGACTGGGACCAAAAAGCAGCCCTGGAAAACAAACCCCACCAGCCCACATACTGTATCACCCGTCAGCCCTGATCAGTGAAATTTGCTTTTACGTTGTCGTGGCCTCATCACTTTCTCAAAGAAGTTATCTGAAGAGCCACATGTGAATGGTGGAGCAGAGGGAATAATCAACAGCAGCTCCATTTACATGTTAAGCCAGCTCACACTGCGGTGTGATCAGGTCCGGGGCTGTCCGATGTGAATCGGACAGCCCCTGACCTAATTTGCACAGAACCGGAGGGCCAAGTATGCCCTCCGGTCCACTGTGCAGCCGGATCGCTACACCAGGAGCTGTCCCTGCTGTAATGACAGGATCGTGGCTAGCAGGGAGCTGGCCGCGGTCCTGAAATCACAGTACAGGGAACAGCTCCTGGTGCCGAAGTTTAGCAGCTCTCGCGTCTGGGTCCCGCATACGACTTTTAGGACAGGAGAAGTGGTACTGTGCAGTGTATATATACAGAATAATACAGATACTGAAGATTACACCCAGTATACAGGACAGGAGAAGTGGTACTGTGCAGTGTATATATACAGAATAATACAGATACTGAGGATTACACCCAGTATACAGGACAGGAGTAGTGGTACTGTGCAGTGTATATATACAGAATAATACAGATACTGAGGATTACACCCAGTATACAGGACAGGAGAAGTGGTACGGTGCAGTGTATATATACATAATAATACAGATACTGAGGATTACACCCAGTATACAGGACAGGAGAAGTGGTGCTGTGCAGTGTGTATATACATAATAATACAGATACTGAGGATTACACCCAGTATACAGGACAGGAGAAGTGGTGCTGTGCAGTGTGTATATACAGAATAATACAGATACTGAGGATTGCATCCAGTATACAGGACAGGAGAAGTGATACTGTGCAATGTATATATACAGAATAATACAGATACTGAGGATTACACCCAGTATACAGGACAGGAGAAGTGGTGCTGTGCAGTGTATATATACAGAATAATACAGATACTGAGGATTACACCCAGTATACAGAATAATACAGATACTGAGGATTACACCCAGTATACAGGACAGGAGAAGTGGTGCTGTGCAGTGTGTATATACAGAATAATACAGATACTGAGGATTACACCCAGTATGCAGGACAGGAGAAGTGGTACTGTGCAGTGTATATATACAGAATAATACAGATACTGAGGATTACACCCAGTATACAGGACAGGAGAAGTGGTACTGTGCAGTGTATATATTCAGAATAATACAGATACTGAGGATTACACCCAGTATACAGGACAGGAGAAGTGGTACTGTGCAGTGTATATATACAGAATAATACAGATACTGAGGATTACACCCAGTATACAGGACAGGAGAAGTGGTACTGTGCAGAGTATATATTCAGAATAATACAGATACTGAGGATTACACCCAGTATACAGGACAGGAGAAGTGCTACTGTGCAGTGTATATATACAGAATAATACAGATACTGAGGATTACACCCAGTATACTGGACAGGAGAAGTGGTGCTGTGCAGTGTATATATACAGAATAATACAGATACTGAGGATTGCACCCAGTATACAGGAAAGGAGAAGTGGTATTGTACAGTGTATATATACACAATAATACAGATACTGAGGATTACACCCAGTATACAGGACAGGAGAAGTGGTACTGTGCAGTGTATATATACAGAATAATACAGATACTCAGGATTACACCCAGTATATAGGACAGGAGAAGTGGTACTCTGCAGTGTATATATACATAATAATACAGATACTGAGGATTACACCCAGTATACAGGACAGGAGAAGTGGTACTGTGCAGTGTGTATATACAGAATAATACAGATACTGAGGATTACACCCAGTATACAGAATAATACAGATACTGAGGATTACACCCAGTATACAGAATAATACAGATACTGAGGATTACACCCAGTATAGAGGACAGGAGAAGTGATACTGTGCTGTGTATATATACACACTAATACAGATACTCAGGATTACACTCAGTAGACAGGAGAATTATACCCTGCATACCCAAGAGGCTGTGCTATATAGATAGGAGGATGTGGCATATAGATAGCCAAGACTCAGCCAGATCCTAAAGATAAGGAAAGATGAAAGGTGGCGGCAGAAAGTCCAGTGCTGGTTTGAGAGGATTAGAATCCATGGAGGCACTGGGAAGAACAGAGCGTGAACTCTGCCCACAGGAAAATTTTCTGATGCTGCACATTACAGACTGTGGGCCATATACACAACACAGACTACCCTCTGTATACACATTAGAGACTGCCCGCTGTATACACATTACAGAGTGCGGACTCTATGCACATTACAGAATGCAGGCTCTATGCACATTACAGACTGCGGGCTGTATAAACAACACAGACTGCCCGCTGTATACACATTACACACTGCGGGTTGTATGCACATCACAGACTGTGGGCTCTATGCACATTACAGACTGCGGGCTCTATGCACATTACAGACTGTGGGTTGTATATGTGGCGCCCCGCAACGAGTGCGTCACATGAAGGTATTGCATCCCTGACAGAAGATGTAATATCTTCCGTCGCGGTAATGACATGGTTAATACTCAGAGCTCCATACTCTACATGCACCACTAGAATAGAGTCCTGGTAGGAGGAGAGTATTAGTAGTGTGTAGGAGTAAAGTAGGAGAGGATGAGTAGTCGTCTGAAAGGAAGGAACGTAGGAGAAGCAGGGCTCTGCACAGTTCCGTGCAGCCCTAAAACCACTTACCGGCTGGCACCATTAGCGGTGCCCTAGACTGGGACACGGGCACCGCAGCTCCGCAAACCAGGGTGAAGAAACCGCTTCTATGAGGCACCTCACCACAGCCGCAACCTAAGTTGTCATGCCAGCAGGGACTCACCACTGGGGCACAGGACCTTCAGCCTTATATTAGCTAGGTACCACTCAAAAGTCTCCCAAGTACCCTGATCTGGTACGCTAAGGCAACTCCGGCAACCTGTTAGAGAAGTTAAGAAAAGGAGGAACACTGCGGAGCTCTGAGTCAACACCAGTCATAGCTGGGACCACCCAGTCCGTTACCCAAGACTGTATACCTTGTACCATCTTACCGGTTACAGTAAAGACCCGTTACAGAGGACGATGGTGTCTGTGTTTCCTTCAGAACTGTTTAAATCGACACCTTCAGCATCACTGAGCTGCCATATTACATCAAGACAGCTCCTGGCCCCGGGGATTCCCGCTCATCCTGTGGGGAGCGTCCCATCCAGCTGCCGTACATTCCCCGGAGGCCCAAGCAGCGCCGGTGAAATCACCGGATACCCGCAGGAGGCGTCACGACAAGTGAGAATTACCCCCATCTGTTCAAATCCCCTTTTTGATCTGACCACCAGGCCCCACAGCCTCAGGCTCAGAACCGTGACGGGAGAAGCAACGCCCGAGACGTGAAGACCCGGCTACAGTGAGTCATATACACATTACAGACTGTGGGCTCTATGCACATTACACACTGTGGACTCGATGCACATCTGAGAGTGCTGGTGTATATCTTATATACACAGCACTATACTGTATATGCAGGTCCACACACTATATATATATATATATATATATATATATATATACAGTATATAGGCACACTAGTACAGCATGTAGTGTGGACCTGTATATACTGTAGTGTAGAGACAGACAGACACACAGACGGACACTGTCAAATACACAGACAGACAGAAAGACACTCAGACAGACAGACACAGACATGAAAGTCACATATAGGATCTGTGATGATGTCACATGGAGGGGAGGCATCAGAGGTCACATGATCAGCTCAGGGAGGGATCAGGAATATGATGAAGATGGTGGAAGGGCCTGGGACCTTCACCTGTCATCCTGATTGGTGTGAGTGGGCCCTGCTTTGGGTAAACAGCCCCGCCCCTTCACATCCATGGCCCCGCCCCCTGCATGCCGTGGCAAATGATTTAAAGCAGGGCTGCGGGTGGCCCATAGGGAAAAGTCCCACCTCTCCTGCCTATCAGTCCGGGCCTGTATGTGTTTCACTTTATGTATTGAATTACTGAAATAAATGAACTTTTTGATGATATTCTAATTCATTCAGATGCACCTGTATAATCCAATAGGATGCATTTTTTCATGGGTCTTTCTAGTTTAGTAGATAGAATAGTGCAGTTTACAAACACAATTGCTGAAGGACCAAACACTTTT
This sequence comes from Allobates femoralis, assembly GCA_033576535.1. Lineage (NCBI taxonomy): Eukaryota > Metazoa > Chordata > Amphibia > Anura > Aromobatidae > Allobates > Allobates femoralis. Next base: position 39,610,755 of record JARQOC010000006.1, on the reverse strand, counting down.
GTAGGGGGTAATTTCTTACAAAAATAATTTATGTAACATTAAACTATTAGGGTAGGATCGTTAGCCAAATTATAAGTCATTCATTCCAGGAAGATGATGTATATTTAAATTGTGGTATCTACTTAATGGTTTATGTATTTAGATTTTACTAACGGAAATAAACCCCAACACAAGGGCGTAAAGAGTAACGGCTTTCATCACACATACGGTCATATTTTCCGATAGTCCTGTGGCTTTGTACTGGCTAAGTGGAGTTGATAATTTACTATAATTGTTTTTGAGGTTGGGCCGTACCACCACATATATCTACGTAACGGCAAACAATCTGCTAGGGTTCAGGGCTGGCATCATGTCATTGGTACGGTACGGAGGATTAACAAGATCTATTCATCATGACATATTGAAACCTGTTGGTGTCATGGAAGCTTATCATCCCTTCTACGCATCAGTAACCATTCTAAATATCTATCTCGCGGTGCCCAATGTGTTTGCTTGATGACTCCCTCGGAGCATCATGCTTCATTTGATAAGAATTAAGAAATAAAAAAAAAGATGTTACAATCTGGATAATAAGAGATGCAACGAAAAGAAAAAATATCTAAATTTTAAAGTGAATGGAAACAATTACCATTCTTTAGGTCTATTTACTGGGCAAACGTACTATTGTAAAATATAAACTCTACCAGGTACAGGCTTTGTTACAATGTAACTATTTCCTTATTTATGGTGCAACGTTAATATTGCTCCATGCCCATTTGTGGTTTTGTTTGACAGCAAATTACAGGAGGGTTTACCGACCTTGTTGATCACTACGGACCTTAAAAAAGGGTAAACTTTGGTTTTGTCCTTCTTCACCTGATTTGAACCTTTAGAGGCATCTGAGAACAGTGGGGACCACAAGAGTCAGTACTGGAAGCAGTGGGGACCACAAGAGTCAGTACTGGGAGCAGTGGGGACCACAAGAGTCAGTACTGGGAGCAGTGGGGACCACAAGAGTCAGTACTGGAAGCAGTGGGGACCACAAGAGTCAGTATTAAGAGCAGTAGGGACCATAAGGATCAGTACTGGGAGCAGTGGGGGCTACAAGGATCAGTACTGGGAGCAGTCGGGACCATAAGGATCCGTAATGGGGACAGTGGGGACCACAAGAGTCAGTACTGGGAGCAGTGGGGACCACAAGAGTCAGTACTGGGAGCAGTGGGGACCACAAGAGTCAGTACTGGGAGAAGTGGGGACCACAAGAGTCAGTACTGGGAGCAGTGGGGGGGGCACAAAAGTCAGTACTGGGAGCAGTGGGGACCACAAGAGTCAGTACTGGGAGCAGTGGGGACCACAAGAGTCAGTACTGGGAGCAGTGGGGACCACAAGGATCAGTACTGGGATCAGTGGAGGCTACAAGGATCAATAGTGGGAGAAGTGGGGGCTACAAGAGTCAGTACTGAGAGCAGTGGGGACCACAAGAGTCAGTACTGGGAGCAGTGGGGACCACAAGATTCAGTACTGGGAACAGTGGGGACAACTAGACTCAGTACTGGGGACAGTGGGGACCTCAAGAGTCAATACTGGGAGCAGTGGGGGGGGGGGGCACAAAAGTCAGTACTGGGAGCAGTGGGGACCACAAGGATCAGTACTGGGATCAGTGGAGGCTACAAGGATCAGTACTGGGAGAAGTGGGGGCTACAAGAGTCAGTACTGGGGACAGTGGGGACCTCAAGAGTCAGTACTGGGAGCAGTGGGGGGGGGCACAAAAGTCAGTACTGGGAGAAGTGGGGGCTACAAGAGTCAGTACTGGGAGCAGTGGGGACACAAGAGTCAGTACTGGGAGCAGTGGGGACCAGAAGAGTCAGTACTGGGAACAGTGGGGACCACAAGACTCAGTACAGGGGACAGTGGGGTCCACAAGAGTCAGTACTGGGAGCAGTGGGGACCACAAGGAGCAGTACTGGGGGCATTGGGGACCACAAGGATCAATACTGGGAGCAGTGGGGACCACAAGAGTCAGTACTGGGAGCAGTGGGGACCACAAGGATCAATACTGGGAGCAGTGGGGACCACAAGAGTCAGTACTGGGAGCAGTGGGGACCACAAGGATCAATACTGGGAGCAGTGGGGACCACAACAGTCAGTACTGGAAGCAGGCTGGACCACAAGGATCAATACTGGGAGCAGTGGGTCCACAAGAGTCAGTACTGGGAGCAGTGAAGGCCACAAGGATCAGTACTGGAAGAAGTGGGAACCACAAGGAGCAGTAATGAGAGCAGTCAGGATGACAAGGATCAGTACTGGGAGCAGTGGGGAACACAAGGAGTAGTAATGGAAGCAGTGGGTACCACAAGGATCAGTACTGGGAGCAGTGGGGACCACAAGAGTCAGTACTGGGAGCAGTGAAGGCCACAAGGATCAGTACTGGAAGCAGTGGGGACCACAAGGATCAATAATGGGAGCAGTGGCTCCACAAGAGTCAGTACTGGGAGCAGTGAAGGCTACAAGGATCAGTACTGGAAGCAGTGGGGACCACAAGGAGCAGTAATGGAGGCAGTGGGTACCACAAGGATCAGTACTGGGAGCAGTGGGGACCACAAGGAGTAGTAATAGAGGCAGTGGGGACCACAAGGATCAGTACTGGAAGCAGTGATGACTACAAGGATAAATACAGGGAGTAGTGGGAACCACAAGGATCAGACCTGGGAGTAGTGGGGGTCACAAGGATTCATACTGGGAGTAGTGGGGACTATAAGGATCAGTACTGGGAACATTGGGGGATCAGTACTGGGAGCAGTGCGGACCACAAGGAGCAGTACTGGGAGCAGTGAGGACCACACATATCAATACTGGGAACAGTGGGGACCACAAGGAGTAACACCAAAAAATAATGAAGCCGCTAGATGGTAAGTATAATACAGGGGTCAGGGTACTAAGATTTAAAGCACCACTCCAGCGCTGAAAAAGGGAGAAAGAACTGCTGGAATGCTGGTTTTAAGGAATGAAAATTAATTTACAGTCTAGCCACTTTAATAAACGAACAGCACTCACCAGATGACTGTCGAAGCTTCATTTATTAAACACGGTTAAAACCAAAAGGACATGGAAACAGGGAGAGAGGATGACAGCAGAATGAACTACTGCCGTTTCACGGTACACTGCGATTCATCAGGTTCAACATCAGTTACGGGTTAATTTTAAGAAATAAAATGTAACAATATAGATGATCTACGAGAAATCATGAATACAGCAATTCTGGAGAGGTTATTCATGGAGTCAGCAGGAAAGTAGAGCTATGTGATGGATCCTCCAGGGATGGGACTGGGCGTTGTAAGCATTGGATATCAGGCTTTGGACGGACACCTGTAGGACACAGTCACCACAATGCAGGGACATTACAAGACGGAATCAAGTAACCCAAAGGTCATAGTCACAGAGGGTTTTGCTAATGAGGTGGGAAGGGCTGAGATGTAAAAGAGGGAGGAGAACACTGGTAAATACGACCTAATTACTTCTTGTGACAAGAACGGCTGACGACTTTCTCCTACGATTTACATTTACTCATGTATTCCCCCTTGATATGACAACGTAAATATGATGGATGGATATTTTGGCTGCAATTCAAAAATCCTTTTTCCATAAGTGTCTTCAGCGGTGACATCTCCTCTTACTGTATGACTTTGTCGGGTCACCTCGGGCTTTAGTACATAATTACAATAGTGTCTGCGTCAGCTGAGTCCTGGGGACATCGCCAGCTGCATAGTCCTGTCTGACAATTACCACCAGCACTTTTTTGCAAACCCAAGCACGACATAGTCAAAATATCCAACTGTGATCGGCTGTGATCTACGGGAGACCCTGACACTGAGTGTTCAATATCCCTGTAGCGCCACCAGAGGAGAAAAGAGGAATTACAACAACTCCTGCTGAAATCAATGGTAGTGCATGAACAGTCCTCCAAATCAAGAGATGCTCTTTGTGGTCAATGTCTATTATTTTTTAGCCACACTCCGTTACTTTATGATCACTCTTCATTACTTTGTAGTCACTTTCCATTACTTTGTGGTCATTCTCCATTACTTTGTGGCCAAGCTCCATTACTTTGTAGCCACTCTCCATTACCTTATGATCACTCTCCATTACTTTGTAGCCGTTCTCCATTACTTTGTAGCCACTCTCCGTTACTTTGTGGTCACTCTCCATTACTTTGTAGCCACTCTCCATTACTTTGTGATCACTCTCCATTACTTTGTGGTCACTCTCCATTACTTTGTAGCCACTCTCCATTACTTTGTGGTCACTCTCCATTACTTTGTAGCCACTCTCCATTACCTTGTGATCACTCTCCATTACTTTGTGGTCACTCTCCATTACTTTGTAGCCACTCTCCATTACTTTGTGGTCACTCTCCATTACTTTGTAGCCACTCTCCATTACTTTGTGGTCACTCTCCATTACTTTGTAGCCACTCTCCATTAGTTTGTGGTCACTCTCCATTACTTTGTAGCCACTCTCCATTACTATATAGCCATTCCCCTTTACTTTGTGGTCACTCACCATTACTTCATAGTCAATCTACATTACTTTGTGGTCACTGTCCGTTACTTTGTAGCCACTCTCCATTATTTTGTAACCACTCCCCATTACTTGGAGCCTCTCCCCATTACTTTGTGGTCACTCTCCATTACTTTGTAGCCATTCTCCATTACTTTGTAGCTACCTCCACTACTTTGTAACTATTTCCACTACTTTGTAGGCACTCTCTATTACTCTCTGCATGTGAGATTATTATTATTAATAAGTATTTATATAGCGCTATTAGGATACATGGCGCTTTACAATTTAGAGGGTAGACATAGACAAGTGGTCGAAGACAACGACCACAAACGGCGACAAACGATGACAGATCACAAGTAGTAATACAGGTACAATGGGGCCGGGGATCCTGTCCGCGAGGGCTCACAGTCTAAAGGGGGTGGGGAGGGAGACAGTAGGGGGGGGACAGGTGAGTTGGTACAGTGGATAGGGTCTCAGTGTGTGTTGTAGGCTTGTAGGAAGAGGTGGGTCTTCAGGTTTTTCTTGAAGGTTCCCAGGGTAGGGGAGTGTCTAATGTGGTGAGGGAGGGAGTTCCAGAGTCTGGCAGAAGCACGAGAGAAGTCTTGTGTGCGGTTGTGGGAGGTGGAAATGCGGGAGGTTGAGAGAAGGAGTTCTTGGGAGGAGCGCAAGTTGCGTGAGGGGAGGTATCGGGAGACCAGGTCGGAGATGTAGGGAGGGGACAGGTTGTGTATGGCCTTGTAGGTCAGGGTTAGGGTTTTGAAGCGAGATCGCTGGGGGAAGGGGAGCCAGTGGAGGGCTCGGCGGAGAGGGGAGGGCGGGGGAGTATCGGGGAGATAGGTGGATGAGTCGGGCAGCAGAGTTGAGGATGGTGCGGAGAGGATCAAGGGAGGTGGCAGGGAGGCCGGTGAACAGGAGATTGCAGTAGTCCAGGCGGGAGATGATGAAGGCGTGGACGAGTGTCTTAGTCGTGTTGTGGTCAAGGAAGGAGCGGATGCGGGCAATGTTTTTTAGTTGAAGTCGGCAGGCGGTGGCGAGGGCTTGGATGTGGGGCTTGAAGGAGAGGGAGGAGTCGAGGATTACCCTGAGACATTTGGCATGGGGGACAGGTGAGAGGGAGCAGTCTTTAACGGTGATGGATAGGTCAGGAAAGGGGGAGGGTTGTTAGGGGGAAAGACGATGAATTCAGTCTTGTCCATGTTGAGTTTGAGGAAGCGGGTGGAAAAGAAGGATGCAATGGCGGATAGGCATGGAGGAATTTTGGATAGAAGAGAGGAGATGTCGGGGCCAGACAGATAGAGCTGGGTGTTGTCGGCGTAGAGGTGGTAATGGAGGCCGTGTGACTCGATGAGGCTGCCTAGGCCGAGGGTGTAAATGGAGAAGAGTAGTGGTCCCAGGACCGAGCCTTGGGAGACACCTACGGAGAGGGGGTGGGGCGAGGAGGTGGTGTGGGAGTGGGTGACACTGAAGGTCCTGTCCGTCAGGTAGGAGGAGATCCAAGAGAGGGCGAGGTCAGTAATGCCAAGAGATTCAAGAATTTGGAGTAAGAGGGAGTGGTCAACAGTGTCAAAGGCAGCAGAGAGGTCAAGAAGGATGAGGACGGAGTAGTGTCGTTTGCTCTTGGCGATCAGAAGGTCGTTAGTGACTTTGGTCAGGGCTGTTTCAGTTGAGTGTTGCGGTCGGAAGCCGGATTGTAGGCGATCGAAGAGAGCACAGGAAGAGAGGTGGGAGGACAGTTCGGAATAGACGTGTTGTTGAAGAAGTTTTGAGGCAAACGGGAGAAGAGATATGGGGCGATAGTTGGAGACTGATCTAGGGTCGAGGGATGTTTTTTTTAGGATGGGCGTGATTAGGGCGTGCTTGAAGAGTGAGGGGAATGTGCCGGATTTGAGTGATATGTTGAAGAGGTGCGTCAGGGCAGGGATGAGGACTGTGGTAAGGTTAGGGATGAGGTGGGAGGGGAGTGGGTCCAGGGCGCAGGTGGTGAGGTGTGATCGTGATAGAAGGGAGGAGAGGTGGGAGTGAGATGTGAGCATGCTGTGCATTTGGATCCCAGATACTGGATCTAAATCAACAGCTGGTGACACTGAGATCCATAGACAATATGGAAAAGAGTCTGCTGTTCACTGAAGAGATGCTCAATGGGATAGATGTGGGGGAGGATGGTAGCATGGAGCTGCAGGACAGTGAGGCAGCTAGCTGGGTGACAGAAGGCGGGATAGAAGGTAGAGTGCCAGGGAGGCTAGCCCTGATCTGGCACACCCCAATAAATTTGCTAAGTTGGCAGATGAGGGGGGTGTCAGTACAGGGATAGCACTGCTACAGCAAGGCATGTCCTCTGAAAGCCAGAGGAGTGTCTGCTCCATTAAGGGGGAAAAGAGGAGAGCAGGGCAGGCCAGACAGGTGCTGGTAGTGGGGGACTCAATTATTAGGGGAACAGATAGGGCAATCTGTCACAAAAGACAGGGATCATCGAACAGTGTGCTGCCTACCTGGCGCTCGAGTCCGTCACATCACTGATCGGGTTGACAGAATACTGGGAGGGGCTGGTGAGGACCCAGCAGTCATGGTGCACATTGGCACAAATGACAAAGTTACAGGTAGGTGGAAGGTCCTGAAAGATGATTTCAGGGAATTAGGCTGCAAGCTTAAGGCAAGGACCTCCAAGGTAGTATTCTCTGAAATACTGCCTGTACCATGTGCCACACCAGAGAGGCAACGGGAGATTAGGGAGATAAATAAGTGGCTCAGGAATTGGTGTAGGAAGGAGGGGTTTGGGTTCCTGGAGAACTGGGCCGACTTCTCTGTTGGCTACAGGTTCTATGCTAGGGACGGGCTGCACCTCAATGGGGAAGGTGCAGCTGTGCTGGGGGAGAAAATGGCTAGAAGGTTGGAGGAGTGTTTAAACTAGGGATTGGGGGGTAGGGTATTCATTGTACAGTAGGGGAAGATAGTGTAAATAGTAACCTGGGCACAAGTAATGAAATTGGGGGTGGCATGGAGGGTGGGGTTAGAACAGTCAATATAGTAGGAAGAAATAGAGGTAAAGAGAGATGCATAAAGTGCATGTACACTAATGCCATAAGCCTCACCAACAAAATGGAGGAATTAGAATTAATTTTGTTGGAAAATAATTATGACATGGTGGGGATATCAGAGACATGGCTGGACGAGAGCCATGAACAGAAACCTGCAGTTCCAGCAAAGGTAATAGGTTTTTGACAACTATGAGAGACAATTACCTTTCACAAGTGTTTCAGGACCCAACAAGAAGGGGGGCACTGCTGGACCTAATATTAACCAACGGGCCGGACCGCATATCAAATATACAGATTGGAGGTCACTTGGGTAATAGTGATCCCAAAATAATAAGTTTTCAAATATCCTTTAATAAAATGTGTAGTAGAGGGGCTACAAGGACATTAAACTTCAGGAAGGCAAATTTCCAACGGCTGAGAGATGATCCTAGTGCAATAAACTGGGACGACGTCCTGAGACATAAAAGTACACAAAGCAGATGGGAGACGTTTATTAGCATCCTGAATAGGACCTGTGCACAATATATATCTTAAGGAAATAAACATGTTAGAAATAGGAGGAAACCACTATGGCTAAATAAAGCGTTAAGAGGCGCAATAAGTGACAAAAAGAAAGCATTTAGGGAATTAAAGCATGTAGGTAGTGATGATAAATACAGAAAATTAAATAACATCTGTAAAAAGCAAATCAAGACAGCAAAGATTGAGACAGAGAGACTCATTGCCAGAGAAAGTAAAAAAAATCCCAAAATATTCTTTAACTACATAAATAGTAAGAAACTAAAAAATGATTGTATTGGCCCCCTTAAAATATAGTCTGGGTGAAATGGTGGATGAGGATGAGAAAAAAGCCAATATGCTAAATGACTTTTTTGCAACATGATACAAGAATATCTCATGACAGACAACATGATAAGTGATAACAAAAACTCTCCATTAAATGTAACCTGCTTAACCCAACAGGAAGTACGGCACCGTCTAAAAATCACTAAAGTCCAGGATGGGATACACCCCAGAGTACTGCAGTAATTAAATACCATCATAGATAAACCATTATTTTTAAGATTCCATAATAACAGGGTCTGTACCACAGGACTAGGGAATAGCAAATGTGTTCCCAATATTCAAAAAGGGGACAAAAACTGAATTTGGAAATTATAGGCCAGTAAGTTTAACCTCTACTGTGGGTAAAATCATAGAGGGTTTTCTAAGAGTTGCTATACTGGAGTATCTGAATGAAAATAACCTCACAACCCAATATTAACATGGGTTTACGAGGGACCGTTCCTTTCAAACTAATCTGATAAGCTTCTATGAAGAGGTAAGTTCTGGACTGGACCAAAGAAATGCAGTGGACGTGGTGTATATGGACTTTTCAAAAGCTTTTGATACGGTGCCACACAAAAGGTTGATACATAAAATGAGAGCAATGGGGATAGGGGAAAATATGTGTAAGTGGGTTAAGAACTGGCTCAGTGATAGGAAACAAAGGGTGGTTATTAATAGCACACTCTCAGAATGGGTCACAGTTAACAGTGGGGTTCCACAGGGGTCAGTGTTGGGCCCACTTCTTTTCAATATATTTATTAATGACCTTGTAGGGGGCATACAGAGTAGAATCTCAATATTTGCAGATGACACTAAACTCTGCAGGGTTATCAATACAGAGAGGACAATTTTATATTACAGCAGGATTTATGTAAACTAGAAGCTTGAGCTGATAAATGGCAAATGAGCTTTAATGGGAATAAATGTAAGGTCATGCACTTGGGCAGAGGGAATAAAGTGTATAATTATGTGCTTAATTGTAAAACACTGGGCAAAACTGTCACTGAAAAAGACCTGGGTGTATGGGTAGATGACAAACTCACATTTAGTGCCCAGTGTTAGGCAGCTGCTGCAAAGGCAAATAAAATAATGGGATGCATTAAAAGAGGCATAGATGCTCATGAGGAGAACATAATTATACCGTCCTCTATACAAGTCAATAGTGCGACCACACTTAGAATACTGTGTACAATTCTGGTCTCCAGTGTATAAGAAAGACATAGCTGAACTAGAGCGGGTCCAGAGAAGAGCGACCAAGGTTATTAGAGGACTGAGGGGTCGGCAATACCAAGACAGGTTATTAAACTTGGGGTTCTTTAGCTTGGAAAAACGAAAGGCTTAGGGGTGATCTTATGATGATGTATAAATATATGAGGGGGCAGTACAGAGGCCTTTCTAATGATCTCTTTACTCTTAGGCCTGAGACAGGGACAAGGGGGCATCCTCTACAGAGAGGGACAAGGGGGCATCCTCTACAGAGAGGGACAAGGGGGCATCCTCTACAGAGAGGGACAAGGGGGCATCCTCTACGTCTGGAGGAAAGAAGGTTTAATCATAATCACAGACGCGGATTCTTTACTGTAAGAGCAGTGAGACTATGGAGCTCTCTGCCACATGATGGTGTAATGAGGGAGTCACTACTAACATTTAAGAAGGGCCTGGATGCCTTTGTAGAAAACTATAATATTACCAGTTATACATACTAGATTCTTTGATAAGTCGTTGATCCAGGTAATTAGTCTGATTGCCGTATCTGGAGTCAGGAAGGAATTTTTTCCCCCAATGTGGAGCTAGTGTTGGCACATGGTTTTTTTTTGCCTTCCTCTGGATCAACATGTTAGGCTATGGGTTGAACTAGATGAACTTAAAGGGAACCTGACCCCTCATAATCACCCCCAAGCCTCTGAATACCTGTCCCTGCACCCCCACAAATCATTTCCAACATTGCTCTTGTGTTGGAAATGCTCCCTATAAAAGATGAAATCTAGCCTTTTATACTTACTGAAAGTGCGACTTCTGCTCCCTGAATAAGTCGCACAGGGCGTTCCCTGCGCGCTCCTAAGCCTCTCATTATCACGGGGCGTGATAAGAAATCCATGTCCTCCTTGCCCTGCTTTATGGGTGTATTAGCCGGTATGACGCAAATAGTGTCATATCCAGGCAGGATGATGTCGTACGCATTGCGCATGCGCAGCTTCTACTTTACGGCGCTCCCGGCCGTAAAGCGAAACCCGCACATGCGCAATGCGCATGGTGAGGTCGGCGGTACACCTAAAGGTGTCAGAAGACTGTCAGAACAAACTCACTGACTGATTCTCAGTTAACTAATTCTGCAGCCAGCAACATACATTGCACCAATGCTATAGAAAGCAAATTATGCCAATTTTTTAACTAAAACCCATGGCAAAAATGTGTTTTAAGCTTAAAATATTTGTACTTACACTGTAACCACCATTTACATTTTTATTTAATAATAATGTAGAACAAGGGATTTTAATAAACTTTCTTGTTCAACAAGTTTTATTGAGTTTTATGAACATACAACAAATGCGTGACGTACATGTAATAGTATACATAATGCTTATCTAGGTATACAATGCTGCAGTTGAAAATTAATTATAGTGATAAATATATATATAACAAATATTATCCTAAAATAGTGGGGGGAAGGAGTTCAGGGATGAGAGTGCAATATACAAGAGTATTAGATATGTCAGTTTGATCCATTATGATACAACAGTAACAGGTTCATGATGGTGTGTGCTCCAAATTCTGGAGAGAGAAGTTGTGGTTCCAGAGAGTTCATTTTTTGTAGTACGAGTTATGTGATGCAATAGTTTCAACTAGAGCTGTAAATGAGGGGGGATTGGCGTCTTTCCATTTGGCTGCTATGGAAGCTTTAGCTGTCAGGAGAATGTGAACTACTAGAGCTCTGAGTTGTGTGGGTACATCATTTATGCCAATCAATAATAACACTAACTCTGGTGTTAGGTTGATGTCTTAATTGGCAATTTCATTTATTAGAATTTGTACCTTCCCCCAGAATTCACGTAGTAAGGAACATTCCCAAAACGTGTGCAACATCGTTTCCGTGTTGTTGCTTTAATAAACTTTCTAATATACTTCATTACAAAATTCTGGTTGAGAACCACTCATAAATCTTCCACAGGGTGTCCCCATTACACTGTGTGTGAAGCAAGTCATATGTTTATTATCAGTCAGATCCATCTTCAAACTGAATACTCGCATGTAACCATATAAGGGAAAGGGGGTGTGGCCTACACTGCTGACTGCAGCTCATGAGGAAACAATGTATCAGATTAGCTCAGGGTACAGCACAGTTGCTAAGCAATGTCAGAAGGTCATGATCAGTGCAAATGTCTCAGAGGCTTGTGCCAAGGAAAGATCTGTCATCTGGCTCCACACAGCTCAGTCCCAATCTCTGTTAACCCCTTCTCTGCTGGCTCCCCACACAGCCCACTGTCAGTCTGCTCTCAGGAGCTGTGAAAATTCACACAAATTGCACTGCTCCCTATTAACTGATAGCCATGCACACACAGCCATAAAATGCGTTTTTTAAAAGAGCACAGAAAAATGTCAGAAAATAAGTTATATGGCAGCCAGTATTTGGTTTTGTTTTGTTTTTCGATGAAATGACAGTGAAAAATGACAGGTCATGGGCCTCTTATCTACACACCATAATAAGAAATCTACAAGAAGCTAAAGGTTTTAGATAATATAACAAAGTTTGGAAGTCTTGAACATCATATATACTGTAGATTGGTTCTCCAATATACTTCCTCAATATATATTAAAGAGTTTCTTGAAACCCGTGGACCCCCATTGGTTTGGAACCTCAAAAAACGCCCATCTGAGTATTTAAGTCTATACCCAATATATGATTTAAAAATATATATTAGTTTCTTGATATTGTCTCAATTATTTCAAGTGGCTCAAACTATTTAAAGTGACACTGCCAGGTCATTTTTCTGTATGATACTAATATTACCCTTGAATAGTGCCTGGGCAGACCTTTTAAAAACATGTAAAATCATTATTCTACCCTTTGTAGTTTCCATGTTATCAGCATTATTAGACCCTGCAGGGAGCTTCCACCGCTAGCAGGTACACATGTGGGTCTTAGATCATCCTGATGTGAACTTTGATGCTTTAAAAGACCGTGCTATAACCGTGCTCCGAGACCCATTGCCTGCAGAGCCTGCAACCCCATCCTGGCAGGTTAATACCTCTCCCATAGACTTTGAACCTACTCCCAAAGACCCTGCAAAGGCGGTAGGTCAAGCTGTAACACCCCACCCTGCTGATGACCTATGTAACCAGGTGCTGCAGTTAACCAAAAATATGGATTATGTGTTAAAACTCTTGCAAGCCAGGCCGGGGGCACAACCACCAAGCAGAATCCAACTAGCTAATCGTCCTGAGGATGTCGCGTGGATGAGGAGGAAGCCCATGTTGCCCGCAGAGGGGAACAATGCACCATTCCAACGCAGAGCCATCGACCACACGGATTCTTCAGGACAACCCGTTTGCCTTTGCTGCAACAAACCGGGCCACTTCACAAGAGGATGTCCTTTAAACCCAAGATTCCTGGGTCCGAGGGCCAATCCCCAGGAGTAAGACGACAGGGCCCCTATTCCTGGCGTAGTCGGTACGTGGGAGGCCGTCCATACCTCAACATTACGCTAGATGGAATCCCCACATCGGCCCTACTGGACATCGGGTCACAGGTTACCACCAACCCACATATCCTTCACAAACAATTTTGGCCTGATACTGATCTTAGACCCCTAGACCCTAACTTTGTCATACTTGCAGCTAATGGACAACCACTGAATCAGGTGGGGTTCAGAGAAGGTGACAATAAAGCTGGGTAGGGTGGAGTTAAAAGTCCAAGGGTTATGTGTGGTAGAAGATGACCCTAATGAAAAATACCCCTACATGATAATGTGGCGCCCCGCAACGAGTGCGTCACAAGGGAGTATTGCAGCCGCAATATTCTCTGACTCAGCAATGATATAGTTAACTTTGAGATCCAACCCAACATGCAACACCTAGAACAGGGGACCAATCATAGGTCCTGGGGGGTGGAGTGTTAGGGTAGTGTAATAGAACACACAATAATCTAGACGAGTCGGAGTACGATCTAGAACTTGGAGAGGAGCGGGGGCTCTGCACCCCGTGCGGGACCCTGGGCCGTCACCGGTCGGGTGTCAGCACCTGAGGCCTTAACCACCGGGATTGGGCATTTCTACACGGGTTCCCAAAAGACTCCCGTGCCCACAACTTACAGCCGGTTCACTGGTACCGAAGCTGGCAGCAGTTCACCTCTGTCACGCGAACCAGAAGAGTGGAGGATCAGCTTTACAGGAGCACCCCACCACCAGCCAACTTCCAGTCGTCTAACCAGCGGTGTACCCACTGAGGGATCCAAGGCTCCCCAAAGCATCCAGAACGTACATCATGGATAGGGCATTGAAGCAGCCTCCCCGTACCCGACTTGGTATTCCTGGGCGACGCTGGCAAAAGAAACTAAGTAGGTAGAATGGAGGAACACTGCGGATCTCTGAGGGACACTATCACTGCTGAGTCCACCCGGTCTACTACTCAACCACTGTACGCCATGTACTGCCTGCTGGTTACAGTAAAGACCCGTTATAGAGACCGTCTGTGTCTGTGCTTCCTTATGAACTATCCGTCCGCACAAAAAGGTAACCGCAGCTGCCGCACAACATCTTGAGCAGCTCCAGCCCCCGGGGATCACCGCTCAGCCTGTGGGGAGCGTAACATCTTGCTGCTGTCCATCCCCCGGGGGTTCCGCAGCGTCGGTAGCCCTTACCGAATCTACTCATAGGTGGCGTCACGAATAAATTAAAAACCCCTTTAATCTGTTCCACCAAGACGTCTTCAACCCTTTTGATCTGCACTACACCGGGCCCCACTACCGGCAGGCGTGGTCCACCCGTGACAAGGAGGGAAGAAGAATCGCCTGTCTAAACCGGAGTCAGCCGGCCGCGGTGAGTCAGAAAATGGCGTCACGAACAGGATACGAGCAGGCCCGTTACCCAACGGGTATAATGTGCTTAAACTGGACTTTATTGTTGTCACATCGCCATTGGACTCGGTGGCTGGTGTTCCTGCCTCGGCCGCTGGGAGGAGCCGGATTCCTTCGGCTGGTGGCGCCGGTGATAGGAGGGCCTTTGTCCTCATATGGAACCGCTCCCGCGACGTCTGCCTCTGTCGCTGAGCGCCGCTGTGTTTCCCCTCTGGGTGGTGTTGGTCGCAGAGGAAAGGGCCCTGCAGAGGTGTCCGTTAGGCGCAGCCTGCGTTCTTCTGTCAGAGGAGGCGTGGGTGGAGCCAGTCATGCATCTCCATCTGGCCTGGATCTAGGGGCGGTCCGGATGAGGTCATCAGGTTGTGAGCTCCAGCCTATGGGAGGTAGCCGTGCCCTTCAAGTACATTGGAGCCTGGCTTGCAGGCCGCCAGATATAGTTTTGGTTCCCCAGTGATAGTGTGTGTTTAGTTTCGTGTCTGACCTTGCCTGGATTTCTGACTCTGCCTCTGCCTATTGATGTTGTACCTCAGCTGCCCTCTTGGTTTTGCCCTTGACCTTTGCCTGGATTTCTGACTCTGCCTCTGCCTATTTATTTTGTACCTCAGCTGCCCTCTTGGTTTTGCCCTTGACCTTTGCCTGGATTTTTGACTCTGCTACTGCCTGACGATTTTGTACCTTCGCTCCCTCTCGGTTTTGACTCGGACATCTGACTTCGTTTTTCGGGTCTTGATTTTCCCTGGCGACCTCCCCAGCTCTGTTGCTCATATAGGCAGCTACCCCCTGGGCTACGCTATAATTCCAGATCCCTGTATAGGGGTTAAGGGTCTCGGGGTTTCTCGGGGTGCTGCCTACCAGCAGCTCGGCCTCACAGCGGATGGTCGTCACAATTGTCTACAATTGGACTTTGTTCGTCCCTAAAAGAACTTTCCCGCCTTTTCATCATTGGGCCAAGATGGCGTTCCCGCCACAAGAAGCCGCCACGTGCAAGCTCAGGAGTGAGTCAACCCCCCCTCATCGTGGGAGGGCTAAAGACAAAAGGCGCCAAACTCTTTGTCCGCCCTGATTGCTCGAATCAACCATGGGGGCGGACCCCAAAGACTTTTCCCACCATTGGACTACAAAAGCCCAGAGGAAATGGGAGTGTCACAGACAGTCAGACAGACTTCTTCACCAGCTCAACCAGAACGTCTTACCGGTTGAACGGGTGTGGTTTCCCTCCAAAGAAGAGAATGGCCAGCATGAGACTCCAAGACCTAATGCAGGAGGTCGAGGTGGAGGCCAGAGCAGCCATAGGCCAACCGGGTCCGGATCCTGCCCTTACCATAGACGGCAGCCCCGACTTCTGGCTAGAGGCTCTACAAGACCTCCGGGTGCGGTTACTAGAGACTGTGGAATGGACGATTCGCAGCTGGAGCGCGACCCTAGGCAGACGACTACACCACGCGATGCAGCAGAGCCGACCGGGTACAGCTTCTCCAAGCCCAGACGACGTCACCAGCTTCTCAACTGCCTCACCGTCGCCTACCACCTGTCCTGCTCCGTCACCAGAGCCAATAGACTGCGTCATTCCGGTGGAGGCCGCAACTCGACCCGTTCCAGCGACCAATATCGCAACCGACCCCGTTCTTGAGCCGGAGCTCATACTACGCTCCACCGAAGAACTTGATCTCTACCAGGTTCCCACTGAGGAACCCGCGACATGTTTCACCACTACAGAGACTGTCGCCTGTTTTATCCCCGTACCGGAGGCTTCCCTTTCCATTGCCCAGGTCTACCTGGTAACCGGGATTGAAACACCTCTACCTGTGGAAACAGATGAAGAGGCAGGCAGCCTGGAAGCCCTGCAGGACGTCCCTACGGAAGGATCCGCAGCACCACCGCCCTGTTGTACAACGGAACAAGCTTCAACATCCCCAGCCAACGAGCAGCCTGATGTGGTCATCGAGGAAGAGGTCGGAGAGGATGACGACGAGACCCACAGCACCGCTGAGGATTTCGACACCGGGTTCGCTTGGGGAGACAACAAGGAACTTCCTACCGGGCATACAGCTCGGGTACACTGGTCGGGTGCAATGCCGACACGTTCCCCTGTGCCGTTCCACCGGGTGCCGATACAGACAGCCCGCCAAGTTCAAGCTTCCCGCCAAACCACCAGCTCCGTTACTCATCTCTACACCCCGAGCCGTAACGACGGAGATGTACGCCAGAGACGACGAGAGGAGTGGCAAGCCCGTGAACGCGCCAACATGCAGGCCCGTGCCGAGGCTCGCCGCCAGCCGCCGCTGTCTGCTGAACTCCGCCGTGAAGGTAGAATTTCCACCTTTAATTTACATACCGGGTGGGGGTTCGCTTGGGAGGTGGGTTTGAATGAGGAGGTGTTTGTGGGGCGCCGGGACGTTGAGTCAAACTTGCCAAGAGGACATCCCGATCGCGACCTATACCGGGGCGATATTATCACCTACGAGCGCTACGCTTGTGCAGATGGGTGGTTCGCTATCCGGGTGCGCCATCGTTCTCCGTGCCAGTGACTTTAAAACTTGAACTTCCTCAATGACTCTGTTCCCATTAATCACTGACTGTGAGATCTTTCGGCTACAGCCTGGACTCTAGTTAAAGGACAGCCGACCGCACGCCGGGTCCGCACAAAGTGATTACCTGTTTCTTTGCTTATGTCACCAAAGCATACCTTTACCTGTTTCATTTTAATAAAAGTGTGTCATATATGTATAAAAATACAAAAACCTCTGTAATGTGAGTAGTTTGACGCTTGGGGACAAGCTTATTCAACCAAGGGGGAGTGTGGCGCCCCGCAACGAGTGCGTCACAAGGGAGTATTGCAGCCGCAATATTCTCTGACTCAGCAATGATATAGTTAACTTTGAGATCCAACCCAACATGCAACACCTAGAACAGGGGACCAATCATAGGTCCTGGGGGGTGGAGTGTTAGGGTAGTGTAATAGAACACACAATAATCTAGACGAGTCGGAGTACGATCTAGAACTTGGAGAGGAGCGGGGGCTCCGCACCCCATGCGGGCCCCTGGGCCGTCACCGGTCGGGTGTCAGCACCTGAGGCCTTAACCACCGGGATTGGGCATTTCTACACGGGTTCCCAAAAGACTCCCGTGCCCACAACTTACAGCCGGTTCACTGGTACCCGAAGCTGGCAGCAGTTCACCTCTGTCACGCGAACCAGAAGAGTGGAGGATCAGCTTTACAGGAGCACCCCACCACCAGCCAGTTTCCAGTCGTCTAATCAGCGGTGTACCCACTGAGGGATCCAAGGCTCCCCAAAGCATCCAGAACGTACATCATGGATAGGGCATTGAAGCAGCCTCCCCGTACCCGACCTGGTATTCCTGGGCGACGCTGGCAAAAGAAACTAAGTAGGTAGAATGGAGGAACACTGCGGATCTCTGAGGGACACTATCACTGCTGAGTCCACCCGGTCTACTACTCAACCACTGTAAGCCATGTACTGCCTGCTGGTTACAGTAAAGACCCGTTATAGAGACTGTCTGTGTCTGTGCTTCCTTATGAACTATCCGTCCGCACAACAAGGTAACCGCAGCTGCCGCACAACATCTTGAGCAGCTCCAGCCCCCGGGGATCACCGCTCAGCCTGTGGGGAGTGTAACATCTTGCTGCTGTCCATCCCCCGGGGGTTCCGCAGCGTCGGTAGCCCTTACCGAATCTACTCATAGGTGGCGTCACGAATAAATTAAAAACCCCTTTAATCTGTTCCACCAAGACGTCTTCAACCCTTTTGATCTGCACTACACCGGGCCCCACTACCGGCAGGCGCGGTCCACCCGTGACAAGGAGGGAAGAAGAATCGCCTGTCTAAACCGGAGTCAGCCGGCCGCGGTGAGTCAGTAATTGGTACTAATGTGATTGAAAACTGCCTTGCAGAAGTGTTGTTTTTACTCCGACAGATTGCTGTGACTGCTGGTCATGGGCGGAAGAGAATCCTCCAAAAAGAAATCCGAGCCCTCATCCACAAGCAACAGGTAGATCTGTCTGGGGGAGACATTGGCAGTGTGCGGGTAACAGACCCGTTCCCCATTGTGTTACCACTGAAAAGTGAGATGATGATATGGTGTCGAACAGCTATAGGTCTCAGAGGAAAGGAATACCAGGCAGTTGTAGAGATGGTATATTCAGAGCATAGACCTACACTACTAACAGCCAGAGGGGTGGTGGATGTATGCAAGGGAAGAGTACCAATCCGTGTATTAAATTGTGGTCAAGAAGAAGCAAAACTACCCCGGTATGCTACTGTAGCAAAGCTGTACACTGTCTGTGACAACAACATACAGACAGTAGAGCCCTTTCCCCCGTCAAACCAGGTGGAGGATAACAACTCCAAAGGACAGCTAGAGGAGTGGTGTCAGCAGTTGCACGTAGGAACTGATGCCACACCTCCCCACCAGAAGCACGGAGTCTACCGGGTAGCACAAGAGTTTTAACATGTAATTAGTAAGCATCCATTAGATTTTGGGAGGATTAAAGGGGTACATCATCACATACCCACAGGAGATCATCCCCCAATTAAAGTGAGGCACAGACCCATTCCACCAAGCCACTACCAGTGTGCCAAAGAGATACTGCAGGAAATGAAGGAAGCCGGGGTTATAAGAGATAGCTGTAGTCCCTGGGCAGCCCCCTTAGTTCTAGTCAGAAAGAAGGATGGAACTATGAGGATATGTGTGGATTACAGGGACATCGATAAGATCACTCACAAAGATGCTTACCCATTACCCCGAATAGAGGAGTCTTGTGCTGCATTAAAGACAGGTCTCCATTGCTGAAGAAGACCGGGAGAAGACAGCATTCACAACACCAATGGGCCTACGCAAATTCAACAGCATGCCATTCGGGTTATGCAATGCACCAGGAACGTTTCAAAGTCTCATGGAATGTTGCCTGGGACACAGGAACTTCGAGATGGTGCTCTTATACCTGGATGACGTCATCGTGTATTCTAAAACCTATGAAGAACATCTGGAACACCTGGCGGAGGTATTTGCAGCTTTAGCAAAGTATGGGATGAAGCTCAAGCCATCTAAATGTCACCTGCTGACACCTAAAGTCCAATACCTCGGGCATGTGGTCAGCGCAGATGGAGTAGCACCAGACCCGGAAAAAGTGACAGCTATCCAGGACTGGCAGAGGCCAACCACCGTCAGAGAGGTACAATACAATTCTTAGGGTTGGTTGGGTACTACAGAAGATTCATTAAGGGCTACACAAAGATGGCAGCGCCCCTACAAGATCTTCTGGTAGGCCAAACTAAGAAGAGAAGGTCTCCAGAGCCACCATTGGAATGGGGAAAGGAACAAGAAGGCTCCTTCCAGCAGATGAAGCGGGCTCTGACCAGGGAGGAAATCCTGGGTTACCCCGATTATAACCTACCATTCGTCCTCTACACCGACGCAAGCAATGTAGGCCTGGGAGAAGTACATGACTGGCATCAGCACCCGGCATACCCGGGCAAGTGCTGGGGCCCTGAACAGCTGGGGGGGCCCACTGGCCATCAGGGACACGCAGCCCTGACAGCCAGGGGCCCATTAGGGATGGACAGCCCTGTTAACAAGGGGCACATCAGGCAGACTCCAAGGAGCTGAGTGTGCTGCTGAGCTCCCAGTGCACATGGCTAATTAGATTAGCCATGTGCTGGCTCTAGGGAGCAGTGGAGCTTCCTCCTTTGCCTACTGTAGCAGAGTGATGAGTCATCACCCTGCGAGCTCATCACGGTGGTGCAGGAAGGAGGAGGAAGCTCCACAGTCCCGGGAGCTGCTGCTATAAGGATGTGGTGGGGAAGAATCTGAGGAGGACACAGCCCCGGGGGAGCGGATGGAAGGTGAGGATGGAAGGTGAGGATGATCAGTTTTTTGTTTTTTTTTTACTGTGAGCAGCAGGATGGGGGATTATATCTACCATGGAGGCTGTGCTGACTGTATATAGAGGCTGTGCTGACTGTATATAGAAGCTGTGCTGACTGTATATACAGGCTGTGCTGACTGTACATAGAGGCTGTTCTGACTGTATATAGAGACTGTGCTGGCTGTATTTAGAGCCTGTGCTGGGGTATATAGAGGGTGTGCTGACTGTATATAGAAGCTGTGCTGACTGTATATACAGGCTGTGCTGACTGTATATAGAGGCTGTTCTGACTGTATATAGAGGCTGTGCTGACTGTATTTAGAGCCTGTGCTGGGGTATATAGAGGGTGTGCTGACTGTATATAGAAGCTGTGCTGACTGTATATACAGGCTGTGCTGACTGTATATAGAGGCTGTTCTGACTGTATATAGAAGCTGTGCTAGGGTATATAGAGGCTGTGCTGACTGTGTATAGAGGCTGTGCTATTGTATATAGAGGCTGTGCTGACTGTATATAGAGGCTTGCTAGAGTATATAGAGGCTGTGCTGACTGTATATAGAGGCTGTACTGGGGTATATAGAGGCTGTGCTGACTGCATATAGAGGCTGTGCTGACTGTATATAGAGGCTGTGCTGACTGCATACAGAGGCTATGCTTGGGTATACAGAGGCTGTGCTGGGGTATATAAAGGCTGTGCTGGGGTATACAGAGGCTGTGCTGGCGGTATACGGATGCTGTGCTGGCTGTATATGGAGGCTGTGCTGGGGTATACAGACGATGCTGCTGAGGTATATGGAGACTGCTGTTGTGCTGTATACATAATATGGAAGCTGTGTTAAGCTATATATGCTATTTGGAGGATAACTTGGAGAAAGTAGAACTCCCAGCTTTCCATAAAAGTAGAAAATGGAAAATGACAGAAACTTATAACTTAACACCAGGTGAATTGGCTTGAAAAGGAAAAGGAGACTCCACAAGTTAGATAATCAATGGGAAGCAGAACCATACACTTTATTGCCATCAAACTTTGGCAACCAGAAGACCTGTCTGATCAGCAAAGACAAAGGAGAAACAACAGCAACAGTGTCCAGAGATCATTTAAAGAAGTGCCCTCAACCACCACAACCAAAAGAAGATGTCCCTTGTTCAGAACCCGAAGAAGAGGAGACAAAGACAGTCCAGACACTCATAGGAGAACTACTGCAGATTGGCCCCAAATAGAAGGTGCATACCTAATATCAATGTTGACCTTCCCTCAACCAGTAGAAGAACCCGCCCAAGTACCAGAAGTACAGCCTGTTGTATCGGAACCAGAGAATCCTTCAATCGGTGCACCTGCCATTCCTACTGTGAGATAAGGTGGTCACAGACTGTTGCCCAGTTTACCTGTACACATATACCCACTCATGCTAGTCATACACCAGAAGTGTAGAAAAGCACACTCGCACATTGGTACACTGACCCAAGATCACAAAAAGTTGCCTCTGTAGACTGTCCTGGATGGATGAACCAGTGTTCACTTGTAGGAGAGGAGGAAGAGTCGCCAATAGAATAAAGAGACACCTCCATTTTGAGACTGAAGGAGGACACAAGAGAGGCTTGCTACATGGATGTAAATTTATCAAGAGACAGACCAGCAATACCAATAATGTGAACAGGTGCCAGCTGAAAAAAAATGATCTACAAAAAGAGATACAGCTGCACACTAGAGCAGTGTTCACCAATTTCAGTCCTCAAGACCCATCAACACTACATGTTTTCAGGATTTCCTTAGCATTTGACAGTTGCTAATTAAATCTTCTGCCCTGGTGATGATTCCAACTTTCAAATATTAAGGAAATCCTGAAAACATGCAGTGATGGTGGGCCTTGAGGACTGGAGTTGGGGAACTCTGCACTAGAATACTAGAATTAAATAAATAGACTATGGCCTGCATTACTGCAGTAGGAATGTTAGGAAAAATATGCCGATTTTATCACACACAGAGGCATTTCAAGTTAAGGTCCGGATATTTGGGATGCACTATGTCGTAGGTTATCGGGCTTATATGTATTGGTCAATACATTGGCTAAGTACCTCCTTTTATCAAATATACCTACAGACGTTATGCTATGTCACAATTTCTTTATTCAATTTTGCAATAAGTTTAGTGTATTTTTCCTTTTTTTGCTAATTACAGCAGTAATTCAGGCCATAGTCTATTTACTCAATTCTAGTGTTTTAGTGTGCAGCTTTATCTCTCTTTGCTACATGGATGTGGTCTGGAGTAGCTGACTCAAGCTGGGGTTACATGCAGCGACATCGCTACTGATGTCGCTGCAACATCACAGGTTTTGTGGCGTTGCAGCGACCTCACCAGCGACGTTACTGCGTGTGACGTGCCATTTTTTTGGTCACTGGTCTCCCGCTGTCACGCACGCATCGGCATGTGTGACAGGGGCAACGACCAGCGACACCCAGTGTGCATCTGACACCCTGACCGATCCCAGCGACCGTCGGGTGTCGGCGCATCGCTGAGTGATCGCTGCCTGTGTGGCATCTCACCAGCGATCACATAGCGATGTTCCAGTGATCCAGTCGTTGATTGGGTCGCTGGAACATCGGTATGTGTAACCCGGCCTTAACATTCAGCTATACTGTGAGTGTACGGACACGCCCTATTGCACTTTCAGGCTAATTTGCATGTAACTTCAAATTTGGATTTCTCCGCACTGTGACTAGGGATGGGCGAATCTACTCGCTAGGACTCGTTACTCGGCGAGTAGTAAGGGACTCGCTAGGACTCGGTACTCTGCGAGTTTCCCAGTGATTACTCGCACGAGTCCAATGCAAATCAATATCAATCCTAGTTTTGTCAGAAACGCTGACAAAACTAGGATTGTCATTATTTGCATTAGACTCGGCTACTGTGCCAGTGATAGCAGGGAAACTCGCAAGTAACTCCTGTTACTTTGCGAGCAGAGTCCAGCTGTCTTCTCTGTGCAGCTCCAGGGTCCTAGAACCTGCCTGCTCACAGACATGATGTAGCAGAGCTGCGATTGTTCTCAGTCTGCTTATTCCCTGTGCATAGACATCTATATTTATGCACAGGGGATGTAGCAGAGAGGACATCGCGTTTTGGACTACGTCGGACAGAAGAGGATTTTGTTAATTAAAGATGGAGTCCCTAATGCCTTTTTTTTTTATTTCAAATAAAATTTTTTCTCTGTGTTGTGTTTTTTAACCCTTTATTGGAGATTCTTAGTGGCTGGGTCAAACGTGGCCTGACATTAAGAATCTCGGGCTTAATACCAGCTTGTATAACAAAGCTGGTATTAACCCCTTTATTACCCAGCGTGCCACTGCCACCAGCGCCGCTGGAAGAGCGGGGTTCAGCGCCAGAGGATGGCGCTTCAATGAACGCGCCATCTTCTGGGGCGGCTGCGGGCTGCAATTTGCAGCGGGGGGTGCCCAGAAAGCTTGGGCATCCCTGCGCTGCGGATTCCAGCCCCCAGCTGCTTAGCTGTACCTGGCTAGACATAGAAATTGCGCGGAGCCCCACGCATTTTTTTTATTATTTAATGAATTTCAGAGTCAGAGTCAGAGTCTCAGAGTCAGAGTCTCAGAGTCGGAGTCTCAGAGTCGGAGTCGCCTCAGAGTCGGAGTCGCCTCAGAGTCGGAGTCGCCTCGGAGTCGGAGTCGCCTCGGAGTCGGAGTCGCCTCAGAGTCGGAGTCTCCTCAGAGTCGGAGTCTCAGAGTCGGAGTCGCCTCGGAGTCGGAGTCGCCTCGGAGTCGGAGTCGTCTCGGAGTCGGAGTCGTCTCGGAGTCGAGTCGGAGTCGGAGTGGTCTCGGAGTCGGAGTCGTCTCGGAGTCGGAGTCGTCTCGGAGTTGGAGTCGGAGTCGTCTCGGAGTCGGAGTCGTCTCGGAGTCGAGTCGGAGTCGGAGTCGTCTCGGAGTCGAGTCGGAGTCGTCTCGGAGTCGTGTCGGAGTCGGAGTCGTCTCGGAGTCGGAGTCGTCTCGGAGTCGGAGTCGAGTCGGAGTCGGAGTCGTCTCGGAGTCGGAGTCGTCTCGGAGTCGGAGTCGTCTCGGAGTCGAGTCGGAGTCATCTCGGAGTCGTCTCGGAGTCGAGTCGGAGTCGGAGTCGTCTCGGAGTCGGAGTCGTCTCGCAGTCGGAGTCAAAAAAATGCGTGGGGCTCCGCGCAATTTCTATGTCTAGCCAAGTACAGCTAAGCAGCTGGGGGCTGGAATCCGCAGTGCAGGGATGCCCAAGCTTTCTGGGCACCCCCCGCTGCAAATTGCAGCCCGCAGCCGCCCCAGAAGATGGCGCGTTCATTGAAGCGCCATCCTCTGGCGCTGAACCCCGCTCTTCCAGCGGCCCTGGTGGCGGTGGCACGCTGGGTAATAGAGGTTAGGGCCAGCTTTGTATTATCAGCTGGCCCTAAGCCCGAAATTTATGGAGGTCACGCCAATATTAGACATGACCGCCATGAATTTCTAGTAAATTGTTTTAAAAAAAACACAACACAGAGAAATTTTTTTATTAGAAATAAAAAAAAAGCCATTAGAGACTCCATCTTTAATTAAAAAAATCCTCTTCCGTCCGACGCAGTCCAAAACGCGATGTCCTCTCTGCTCATCCCTGTGCATAGATATAGATGTATATGCACAGGGAATGAGCAGACTGAGAACAATCTCAGCTCTGCTACATCATCTCTGTGCACAGACATTCATGTCTGTACACAGGGAATGAGCAGACTGAGAACAATCTCAGCACTGCTACATCAGGCAGCAGGCGGGCTCTAGGACCCTGGAGCTGGCAGCCATCACACAGAGAAGACAGGACTCTTATCTGTGCGAGTTTCCCAGCCAGCGATTACAGTTGCAAAGTAAACGAGCAATGCAAATAAATGACAAAACTAGGATTGCTTCAGGCTGAAGCTTCCGAGACACATCTGCGATTTGTAAATCTCACACTACTCGCTATTACTCGCTTCCCCATTCATTAACATTGGACTCGCTAGACTCGCAACGAGTAGCGAGTCCTGTGCTCGGACTCGCTAGAGTCAAGCGATTCCGAGTAATTTAGGATTTGCCCATCACTAACTGTGACAGGTTCTTTTTAAAGGAAACCTGTCAGCATTATTTTAGATATGTTATTAGTGGTAAACCCCAATAAAAACAACTTTTTTTCTAGAAATATGATGTGGCAGTCAAGACCAATTTATTGTACATCACAAGTGGTCCAGACTGGAGATGCCACTGACCGGTCATCGTGCTATAACAGCCTGATCTGCATAGGGTTTGCATGGGTTTCCTCCAGATTCTCAGGTTTCCTCCCACACTTTAAGACATATTGATTAAGAATGTGGATTGTAACCCTCAATGGCGACAGTGATGATGATGTCTGTAAAATGCTGTGGAATTAGTGGTGCTATATCTAATATATAAAGCTGAATGTGTGTGTATATCCGGGATTGGCATCTACACCGTCACAACTACAGCCACAAAATTTTGCACAGTCACACGTCTGGACCCCGAGAGCGTCATAGGCTATGTTGTGAGGCGAAATTTTAACCCCGTGCGTTCCAATTCACCAAACAATTTTGGCCCTATCTACATAATGGAGAGAACGTGACAGTTACCAGTTGACAGATGTGAATGAGAGGGGCTTAATGACAGCGCCAAAGACTAACAGCATATACCAGCATATAGTCACTAAGGTGTGGCCCAGACATGGAATTTTCACCACGCACGGGGACATGTATACACACCACATGCACACAAAGAGTAACAGCTAAGGTGGAGCCCCAACATTGG
Organism: Allobates femoralis; assembly: GCA_033576535.1. Taxonomy (NCBI): domain Eukaryota; kingdom Metazoa; phylum Chordata; class Amphibia; order Anura; family Aromobatidae; genus Allobates; species Allobates femoralis. The sequence goes on along the minus strand of JARQOC010000006.1, from coordinate 39,584,597 downwards.
ATACTCACCATGCACCCGAACGCAAACACACACACCACAAAGAGACACACACAACACAGAGACACACACCACCACACAAACACCCCCCACACAGGGACACACACACATACACACCCTATAGGGACACATGCACTCACCCCACTGGGACACACACACCACAGGGACATACACACATACACACCCCACAGGGACACAGAGACACACACACACCCCACTGGACACACAGACCCCATAGGGATGGACACACACCACAGAGACACCCTTCCTCCCTTAAGGACACACACCACAGGGACATACCTCCCCCCCCAAAAGGACACACACCACAGGGACCCCCCACAGGGACACACGCACACCACTGGGACACACACACACCCCAGGGACACACACACCACACAGACACACACAGATGTGCACAAATCGCCTCACACAACTCGCCTCATACGTCTGGTATCTTTAATTTCCAAAAATAATCATCTGATTAAAAACAACCAATGTGCAACACATGTGCCATATAGGGAATTAAGGCAGATGTCAGTCACATGAGCTGTCTATTATGTGTATGTGTGAGGTAACATATACTGCCCGGCCAGGGGAGGGTTTACTGTTGGCTGGAGATTTATCAGGCCGCCTATAGCAACCAATCACAGCTCAGCTTCTATTTTCCTACAGGTCATTAATATGACATATTCAAATTCTATTTTGTTATAGCTAACAGCAGTTATTTATTAACACGGGCGTAGCCGGGTACTACAGCTAGTAAGTAAATAAATATTATTATAACAGTTGTGTTGGTCATACACCATTTTTAACAACCGAAAATGACTCATGTTTCATTTACTGAGGATTTCTTAATTATTGAATAAATTCTGTCTTTTTTGTGGGTTATGGCTGAACGTCTCATTCTTGATGATCCCTTTACATTTGTGGACAGAAGACAAATGTTCCTGAAGGTAGTGATGGGGAAGGAGGATGAAGAGAGAAGGGTCTGCGCTCCTCCTGGATACTGAATGTTTTCATTCCAATCTTCGGGGTCAGGTCAGAGTTTGTCTAAATGACTTTTGTTGTTGTAATTATCAGATTAGTTGATCTCCAGGGGCATGTTATGGATCCTTCCTATTAGGCCGTCCGCTGCCCACCCAGAGAACCGCTCACACCAACACTACATAGAAAATGCTAAAAATACACATTGCAAAAATGAGTGATTTATGATATATCAATAGGACGTTACCTAAATTTTCCAACAATCTCGCAAATGGGCAAAATATGGTTCCTGTCCTTCAGAAAATCTTGATTGGATGACAAAGAGGGGGTGCAATTCCCATTAATATCAATGGACACCCGCAACAATGCTCATCTCCAGCCAGGACAATTTAGGAAACCTTCCTTATTATTTATGTAGATATTTTATGTAAGAGCCTTCTTACAATATTATTGACATGCCAGTATGAGGAAACTTCACCTTGCATGTTCCTCTGGGAAATTAAATATGCAAATTGTCTCTTCAAAGAGGACTTGAACTCTAGCGCCACCTACTGGAAGTAGCAATCCTAAAAGTCAATATCGACCCTTTAATAAGCCTTTTCATATGACCAAGGATATAAGCCAAACCAGAAAATTAATTTGCAGGTGTTTCAAGGTATTGCCCAAATCAGTGCAAAGTACGAGATGTGATTTGGCTGGGTGAGAGACTAAGACTGGGATCTAAGGGGTAACATTTCTCCTTATGAAGAGAGACATGCCAAGTCTGGCATGCCAGAAATATTATCCCTAAGCTCCAGGCCTCCTTAGTATTGCACAGGTTATAATTGAATCACCTGCACTTGGAATGATTCCAACCCCTGTGTAATGCTAAGGAAATCCAGAAAACCTGCAATAATGGTGGCCCTCGACGCTGGGGTTTGAGATCCCTGTCTTAGATCCCAAGTCTTAACGTCTCATACAGCCAAATCAGATCTCATACTTAGCAATAACCTGAAACACTATGTCTGCAAACTGAGATTCTGGTTTGGATTGTATCCTTAGTCATATGATAAGGACTGTTAGAGTGTCAATATTGGCTTTTAGCATTGCTACTTCCAATAGGTGGCACTACCATTCAAGTCCTCTTTGAAGAGGCAATTTGCATATTAATATGATTATAATACAGATACACTGAATTCACAAAATTGAAAGCCAATAAAGCAACCTGAAAGATTTTATACTGGTTGGTTTTACAATAACTGTAATAATATGCAAAATTCAGATTAACCCCTAATTGTTTAAAAACTCTGACAAAAATATGTCTCATTTTGACTGATCTGGTTTGAAGAATTATATCACCAACTACAGACAGCCACCACTAGGGGGAGCTCACTGAACATGCCTAATGTTGAACTCAACGGGAGCTGCACAAATCTGTATACAGTGAGCTCCCCCTAGTGGTGGCTGCAGTAGGCTTTTATGACATGGCTGCTGAGAGGCAGATCACTGCTGGGATCCCCGTCCCCGACAACCAATGTTGGCTTCAGTGGGACACAGCCAGTGGCATAACTTGAACCTCATTGGCCCTATGTGAAAGCTCCAACGTGGCCCCCAATTATTACAAATCTTTAATAGCATTAGTCTTTTTCTACAGGCCAAAGGGACTTGTGGAGTCCCCAAGGCTCCAGGGCCCAGGTGCGACTGCAATCCCTGCACATACTGTACGTCTCCGTACACAGCTATGATCAGTAGGCATGCGTTACATGTAACTGGATAAAAGTGCTGCAGAATATGTTGGAGCTATACAAGTAAAATGTTTTATTATAATCAGATAATACACTTGCCTTATCTGAAGCTTCTGCTCTGTGCCTCCCCCATGCTTTACACTGCATCTCTGACTACAATCACTAAATGGTTCAAAAATTATTTTAAAAATGTGCGAATCAGAGCAGATGGCAGCTGTTAAATATTGTGCCGGCAGCAGCCGATTATAGGAAGGGTTATGAAATCATCAGACTTCCTTGACCATTGATGGTGTCTGGTGGGAAAGTAGTGGCTTGTATTGTACAAGTGTTGACCCTTTTCTTGCCGTACTGTATACGCCTTGAAGACATGACCCATACAAAATGTCAGCGGCGTAAATTAATTCTTCCTATTGTGTCATGCTCCAAACAGAGGGAAGGAGCTGGGAGGTTTGCACTTCTGTCTGCCCCTGGAGTGATTTGTTCCTGTGTGTGCTGATAAGAGTGGTGGTGACTCAGGAAACCTTACAAGATCCCCCATGATAAACTCTGACTACTATAAGTAAACAGCCGAGTGCGAGTGTGCGGCCGTGAGGGGCGTCTCAGCATCCTCTCCATGTACCATATGTAATATATAGTGTATACACCAGGGCGCTCCCCGGTACAGGACGTCTCAGCATCCTCTCCATGTACCATATCTATTATATAAAACCCGAAGGCCACTTCCGCCCAAAATCCGCTTCCGCTTCCGTGATGGCCTCCCTCCTGTGTCCAACTCCGGAACCGGAAGCACCAGACCCACGAGCGGCGCCACCGGCCCTGCACAGAGCCCCGTCTGCGGCCGCCCACATCCCGCCCACAGCCCTGCAGCTCACCGCCCACCAACATCCGCCAACCGGCCCGGAACGAGTGTGGGGCCTCCGCCGGCACAGCTCCCAGTCCTGCCGCTCTCTCCACAGACCGGCTGACGCTCCTCCATCACCCAGCTAGCCCCGCCCACACTCCGCCCCCGGCCTCCGGAACCGCCAACAGCACTGCCGCTGCCCGCCGCCCGCCAACAGCCCAGTAAGTCTTCCGCCACCCTGCCTCCGCTCTCCTCTGCCACCTCCAGCCCTCCTCTGCCCCCTCCAGCCCTGCTCTGCCCCCTCCAGCCCTGCTCTGCACCCTCCAGCCCTGCTCTGCACCCTCCAGCCCTGCTCTGCCCCCTCCAGCCCTGCTCTGCCCCCTCCAGCCCTGCTCTGCCCCCTCCAGCCCTGCTCTGCCCCCTCCAGCCCTGCTCTGCACCCTCCAGCCCTGCTCTGCCCCCTCCAGCCCTGCTCTGCACCCTCCAGCCCTGCTCTGCCCCCTCCAGCCCTGCTCTGCCCCCTCCAGCCCTGCTCTGCCCCCTCCAGCCCTGCTCTGCCCCCTCCAGCCCTGCTCTGCCCCCTCCAGCCCTGCTCTGCCCCCTCCAGCCCTGCTCTGCCCCCTCCAGCCCTGCTCTGCCCCCTCCAGCCCTGCTCTGCCCCCTCCAGCCCTGCTCTGCACCCTCCAGCCCTGCTCTGCACCCTCCAGCCCTGCTCTGCACCCTCCAGCCCTGCTCTGCACCCTCCAGCCCTCACTGCTGACCCCTGAGCCCTCACTGCTGACCCCTGAGCCCTCACTGCTGACCCCTGAGCCCTCACTGCTGACCCCTGAGCCCTCACTGCTGACCCCTGAGCCCTCACTGCTGACCCCTGAGCCCTCACTGCTGACCCCTGAGCCCTCACTGCTGACCCCTGCGCCCTCACTGCTGACCCCTGCGCCCTCACTGCTGACCCCTGAGCCCTCACTGCTGACCCCTGAGCCCTCACTGCTGAGCCCTCACTGCTGACCCCTGAGCCCTCACTGCTGACCCCTGAGCCCTCACTGCTGACCCCTGAGCCCTCACTGCTGACCCCTGAGCCCTCACTGCTGACCCCTGAGCCCTCACTGCTGACCCCTGAGCCCTCACTGCTGACCCCTGAGCCCTCACTGCTGACCCCTGAGCCCTCACTGCTGACCCCTGAGGCTGCGCCCTCACTGCTGACCACTGAGCCTGCGCCCTCACTGCTGACCACTGAGCCCTCACTGCTGACCCCTGAGCCCTCACTGCTGACCCCTGCGCCCTCACTGCTGACCCCTGCGCCCTCACTGCTGACCCCTGACGCCTCACTGCTGACCCCTGCGCCCTCACTGCTGACCCCTGCGCCCTCACTGCTGACCCCTGCGCCCTCACTGCTGACCCCTGCCCCTCACTGGCTGACCCCTGGCCCTCACTGCTGACCCCTGAGCCCTCACTGCTGACCCCTGAGCCCTCACTGCTGACCCCTGAGCCCTCACTGCTGACCCCTGAGCCCTCACTGCTGACCCCTGCGCCCTCACTGCTGACCCCTGCGCCCTCACTGCTGACCCCTGCGCCCTCACTGCTGACCCCTGCGCCCTCACTGCTGACCCCTGCGCCCTCACTGCTGACCCCTGCGCCCTCACTGCTGACCCCTGCGCCCTCACTGCTGACCCCTGCGCCCTCACTGCTGACCCCTGCGCCCTCACTGCTGACCCCTGCGCCCTCACTGCTGACCCCTGCGCCCTCACTGCTGACCCCTGCGCCCTCACTGCTGACCCCTGAGCCCTCACTGCTGACCCCTGAGCCCTCACTGCTGACCCCTGAGCCCTCACTGCTGACCCCTGAGCCCTCACTGCTGACCCCTCACTGCTGACCCCTGAGCCCTCACTGCTGACCCCTGAGCCCTCACTGCTGACCCCTGAGCCCTCACTGCTGACCCCTGAGCCCTCACTGCTGACCCCTGAGCCCTCACTGCTGACCCCTGAGCCCTCACTGCTGACCCCTGAGGCCCTCACTGCTGACCCCTGCGCCCTCACTGCTGACCCCTGCGCCCTCACTGCTGACCCCTGCGCCCTCACTGCTGACCCCCTGCGCCCTCACTGCTGACCCCTGCGCCCTCACTGCTGACCCCTGCGCCCTCACTGCTGACCCCTGAGCCCTCACTGCTGACCCCTGAGCCCTCACTGCTGAGCCCTCACTGCTGACCGCTGAGCCCTCACTGCTGACCCCTGAGCCCTCACTGCTGACCCCTGAGCCCTCACTGCTGACCCCTGAGCCCTCACTGCTGACCCCTGAGCCCTCACTGCTGACCCCTGAGCCCTCACTGCTGACCCCTCAGGCTGCGCCCTCACTGCTGACCACTGAGCCTGCGCCCTCACTGCTGACCACTGAGCCCTCACTGCTGACCCCTGAGCCCTCACTGCTGACCCCTGCGCCCTCACTGCTGACCCCTGCGCCCTCACTGCTGACCCCTGAGCCCTCACTGCTGACCCTGAGCCCTCACTGCTGACCCCTGAGCCCTCACTGCTGACCCCTGCGCCCTCACTGCTGACCCCATGCGCCCTCACTGCTGACCCCTGCGCCCTCACTGCTGACCCCTGCGCCCTCACTGCTGACCCCTGCGCCCTCACTGCTGACCCCTGCGCCCTCACTGCTGACCCCTGCGCCCTCACTGCTGACCCCTGCGCCCTCACTGCTGACCCCTGCGCCCTCACTGCTGACCCCTGCGCCCTCACTGCTGACCCCTGCGCCCTCACTGCTGACCCCTGCGCCCTCACTGCTGACCCCTGCGCCCTCACTGCTGACCCCTGCGCCCTCACTGCTGACCCCTGCGCCCTCACTGCTGACCCCTGCGCCCTCACTGCTGACCCCTGCGCCCTCACTGCTGACCCCTGAGCCCTCACTGCTGACCCCTGCGCCCTCACTGCTGACCCCTGCGCCCTCACTGCTGACCCCTGCGCCCTCACTGCTGACCCCTGCGCCCTCACTGCTGACCCCTGCGCCCTCACTGCTGACCCCTGCGCCCTCACTGCTGACCCCTGCGCCCTCACTGCTGACCCCTGAGCCCTCACTGCTGACCCCTGAGCCCTCACTGCTGACCCCTCACTGCTGACCCCTGAGCCCTCACTGCTGACCCCTGAGCCCTCACTGCTGACCCCTGAGCCCTCACTGCTGACCCTGACCCTCACTGCTGACCCCTGAGCCCTCACTGTAACCCTGATCCACCGCCTCACTGCTGACACCTAGCTCACCGATACACATAATTAATATTACACCCGCACTCCCCTAACTATTACTAAATATACTGTATACAAACAGGCTACCCGATTCTTCAGAATCCTCCATTAGTTGTAATATATACTGTATACACCAGAGCGCTCCCTGATTGAGGCGTCTCAGCATCCTCTCCATGTACCATATGTAATATATACTGTATACACCAGGGCGCTCCCCGGTACGGACGTCTCAGCATCCTCTCCATGTACCATATGTAATATATAGTGTATACACCAGGGCGCTCCCCGGTACAGGGGGTCTCAGCATCCTCTCCATGTACCATATGTAATATATACTGTATACACCAGGGCGCTCCCCGGTACAGGGGGTCTCAGCATCCTCTCCATGTACCATATGTAATATATAGTGTATACACCAGGGCGCTCCCCGGTACAGGGGTCTCAGCATCCTTTCCATGTACCATATGTAATATATAGTGTATACACCAGGGCGCTCCCCGGTACAGGGGGTCTCAGCATCCTCTCCATGTACCATATGTAATATATACTGTATACACCAGGGCGCTCCCCGGTACAGGGGGTCTCAGCATCCTCTCCATGTACCATATGTAATATATACTGTATACACCAGGGCGCTCCCCGGTACAGGGGGTCTCATCATCCTCTCCATGTACCATATGTAATATATAGTGTATACACCAGGGCGCTCCCCGGTACAGGGGGTCTCAGCATCCTCTCCATGTACCATATGTAATATATAGTGTATACACCAGGGCGCTCCCCGGTAAAGGGGTTCTCAGCATCCTCTCCATGTACCATATGTAATATATAGTGTATACACCAGGCACTCCCCGGTACAGGGGTCTCAGCATCCTCTCCATGTACCATATGTAATATATATGTATACACCAGGGCGCTCCCCGGTACAGGGGGTCTCATCATCCTCTCCATGTACCATATGTAATATATAGTGTATACACCAGGGCGCTCCCCGGTACAGGGGTCTCAGCATCCTCTCCATGTACCATATGTAATATATAGTGTATACACCAGGGCGCTCCCCGGTAAAGGGGTTCTCAGCATCCTCTCCATGTACCATATGTAATATATAGTGTATACACCAGGGCACTCCCCGGTACAGGGGTCTCAGCATCCTCTCCATGTACCATATGTAATATATAGTGTATACACCAGGGCCTCCCCGGTACAGGGGTCTCAGCATCCTCTCCATGTACCATATGTAATATATAGTGTATACACCAGGGCGCTCCCCGGTACAGGGGGTCTCAGCATCCTCTCCATGTACCATATGTAATATATAGTGTATACACCAGGGCGCTCCCCGGTACAGGGTCTCAGCATCCTCTCCATGTACCATATGTAATATATACTGTATACACCAGGGCGCTCCCCGGTACAGGGGGTCTCAGCATCCTCTCCATGTACCATATGTAATATATACTGTATACACCAGGGCGCTCCCCGGTACAGGGGTTCTCAGCATCTCTCCATGTACCATATGTAATATATATGTATACACCAGGGCGCTCCCCGGTAAAGGGGTTCTCAGCATCCTCTCCATGTACCATATGTAATATATACTGTATACACCAGGGCCTCCCCGGTACAGGGGTCTCAGCATCCTCTCCATGTACCATATGTAATATATACTGTATACACCAGGGCGCTCCCTGGTACAGGGGTTCTCAGCATCCTCTCCATGTACCATATGTAATATATACTGTATACACCAGGGCGCTCCCCGGTACAGGGTCTCAGCATCCTCTCCATGTACCATATGTAATATATACTGTATACACCAGGGCGACTCCCTGGTAAAGGGGTTCTCAGCATCCTCTCCATGTACCATATGTAGTATATACTGTATACACCAGGGCGCTCCTCCCTGATTCGAGGTGTCTCAGCATCCTCTCTATATACCATATGTAGTATATACTGTATACACCAGGGCGCTCCCCCTGATTTGAGGCGTCTCAGCATCCTCTCTATATACCATATGTAATATATATACTGTATACACCAGGGCGCTCCCCGGTACAGGGGGTCTCAGCATCCTCTCCATGTACCATATGTAGTATATACTGTATACACCAGGGCGCTCCTCCCTGATTCGAGGTGTCTCAGCATCCTCTCTATATACCATATGTAGTATATACTGTATACACCAGGGCGCTCCTCCCTGATTTGAGGCGTCTCAGCATCCTCTCTATATACCATATGTAATATATACTGTATACACCAGGGCGCTCCCCGTACAGGGGTCTCAGCATCCTCTCCATGTACCATATGTAATATATACTGTATTCACCAGCGCTCCCCGTACAGGGGTCTCAGCATCCTCTCATGTACCATATGTAATATATACTGTATACACCAGGGCGCTCCCAGTACAGGGGTCTCAGCATCCTCTCCATGTACCATATGTAGTATATACTGTATACACCAGGGCGCTCCTCCCTGATTCGAGGTGTCTCAGCATCCTCTCATATACCATATGTAATATATACTGTATACACCAGGGCGCTCCCTGATTTGAGGTGTCTCAGCATCCTCTTCATTACCATATGTAATATATACTGTATACACCAGGGCGCTCCCTGATTGAGGCGTCTCAGCATCCTCTCCATGTACCATATGTAATATATACTGTATACACCAGGGCGCTCCCGGTTACAGGGGTTCTCAGCATCCTCTTCATGTACCATATGTAATATATACTGTATACACCAGGGCGCTCCCTGATTTGAGGCGTCTCAGCATCCTCTCCATGTACCATATGTAATATATACTGTATACACCAGGGCGCTCCCCGGTACAGGGGTTCTCAGCATCCTCTCCATGTACCATATGTAATATATACTGTATACACCAGGGCGCTCCCTTATTGAGGCGTCTCAGCATCCTCTTCATGTACCATATGTAGTATATACTGTATACACCAGGGCACTCCCTGGTGCGAGCCGTCTCAGTGTCCTCTCCATGTACCATATGTAATATATACTGTATACACCAGGGCGCTCCTCCCGGTACAGGGTTCTCAGCATCCTCTCCATGTACCATATGTAATATATACTGTATACACCAGGGTGCTCCTCCCTTATTCGAGGCGTCTCAGCATCCTCTCTATATACCATATGTAGTATATACTGTATACACCAGGATACTCCTTGGTGCGGGGCGTCTCAGTGTCCTCTCTATATACCATATGTAATATATACTGTATACACCAGGGCGCTTCCCGCTCCCACAATGGTTGTGTCTACACCACTTTCTATGTAACATAATACCATCACCCTATACAGGGATATTTTTTTTTTGCAGCTTGTTCCACTGGGAGACCTTTAGTCTTTTCATTGTTATTACATTGCAATAATAAGTCAGCCGGAACAAGAAAGCAGCTGCCTTGGGCTCAGCAATGTCAAAAGAGCAAGTCCCAACACATCATTTTCCTGTTGCTCGGAGGACTGGGAGAGCAGCGGCTCCTGTATCAGGTCTGCCATCTCCGGAGGACAATGTCTGCTTCCCTGTAGTCTGATATATATGGTCAGACAGGATAATATTAAGACAGTTAAAAGGATGATGGACAGCGTCTAATCGATAAAAGCTTGGAGGGTGTGAACACTTTTGCAACCTCTTGCATTTTATTTTGCCTGATACTACTCTACCGGGTCTCATCATGGAGACCCAACTAAAGTCTGTGCGTTTACAGGCAATGCTCCATGGGGATATATATATATGTAAATTAGCTCTTCTCTAGAAGGAAGGAAACATGTTACTCTAGTGCCACCTATTGGAGTATATTAGGTAACTACGCTATAAATCAGTGTTCATCCCTTCATGGGAATATATCAGTCTATATATAATATCACCTACAGGCATGGCTGAAAGTATTGGCACCCTTGAAATTGTTCCAGAAAATTAAGTATTTCTCCCATTCTTTCAAAGGAAGTGCAACCAAATATTACCGTAAGTTGAGGCCGGCAATTTTGTGTGGGCCATTTTTGGAGTTTTATGTGAAATTACGTCCAATTTGCCTTTTTTCTATGTTATTTTGTGTTGTTCCAATACACACAAAGGAACCACGTCCTGGTATAACAACTTTAAGGGTTCCAACACTTTCAGCCATGACTGTATATAAATCCAAGTAATAGTGCTCCTACAATCCGTGCTGTTGTTTCTGGAGAAAAGGAGCACAATGGTGTTTATTCCCAACGCGTTTCGGTGCTATCCCAGCTCATTCATCAAGGGTACCCTGAAGAAGCTGGGACAGCACCGAAATGCGTTGGGACTAAACATCATTGCATCAAGACCGCGTGTGGTCCTTTTTTCCTGAAACAGCACCGCAGATCGTAGGGGCACTATTACTTGGATTTCTGTATACGCGCCACTTTGCACGTGGAGGTGCAGATCCAGCAGCAGCTGTACGAACGCATGCACTAGTTGTAGGTTGTGAGCACATGCAATCTTAAGGGCATTAAGTTTCCCCATATGATAAGACCCATTGCGCTCTATTTTGTCTCTCACTTGCAGATATGGCTGTATAGAAGTCATATAGACCCTTTTGTTGCCACCAAGAGCCAGTTCCAGTTTTGTGTAGGTCCCTTCACGTTCAGCATTTCCTTTGGATCCAAGAGGAATAACTGAGGAACAGCAAAACAAAGAGTTCTAGGAGTAACCGTGGAATTGTGATATTATGAGTGTTAGGCCGACTCACATGTCTTGTAAGTGCTATCTTACTCAACCCATGCTTCATTCTGCTCCACTGAGTACCTGACTGTAGCTTCGAGTTGCCTTGTGTTGGTTGTGAGTCTTCACTGTGGCACCCCAGTGGTCCGGTTGCCACAGTGGGATTGCCTTCCTCACAGGGGGTGATGTCATGCCTGGAAGTAGGAGGAGGTCCCCACACTAGGTAGCACCCAGCATGCAACACAATTTCTGACTCCAGGCCAACAAGGGGAGCTCTGAACCCGACTTCAGGGAGCTGCCTTGTTTCCGGCATGGAGAAGAGGTTAGTTGGAAAGTCTGAGGAAAGGAGAAGATGTGTAGGAGAGCTCAGAGGAGTGGAGCTGGACTGGGCTCACTCCGGAGCAGAACGCTAGAGAAAGGAGACCAGAGTCCTTGGTTGTGCAGGTGCTGTACACCCCGACAGCCGAATCTGGAAGGCAGGAGGCTGCAAGTTTCCTGGCCACACCAAATGTCCGGTGGCACAACAGCATACCACAGCCCAGAGCCGATACCCGTGCAGTGGTACCCGTGATAGGCTCCAGCTGTCTACTATAAGGGTGAGGAACCATCATGCAGGAAGAAGGCAACAGCTTAGCTATAAGTAGCAGTGACCCAAAAGTAGAGCGCAAAAGGAAGGCCTCCGAACCCACCTGGCGAGGTGGATCCCCAATTGCTTCCAGGCTGTCTGGACTTCATCTATCACCTCTAACCAGTGCCTCGGACTGCACCAACAACTGACAAGTAAAGGTAACGGAAACTGCACCCTTCTGTGTCCTCTGCTTATTTTCCGCATACTCTGTCATGCACCCCAATGACCATCACCACCATCTTAATAGACTGTTTCACTTTTCCTGGGGCCCGGCTCCACCTGTGGGGAGCAATACCATCCCGGCTGCATCACCATCTGCCTCAGCGGTCCCAATCTGCAGCGTCATCCATCCCAGGCCGAACTTCAAAAGTGGCGTCATAAATATCACCTGTAAATATCCCCCTTTACTGCACGCTCTGGGTCACAGAGCCAGGTCACCGCCACCATGATTCCCCAAAAAACTGACCAGCCTGATTCTGAGTACCCCACGGTTCTGGTGGGCATCGCATATTGAATTTGTATCCACTCTGTTTTGCAGAGATTTGCTTCCCCAGCCTATCACGTGTTAGTAGGTGATATATCAGGCGACTCCACCCTTCATCCCTCACCCAAACATTGGTTCCTAGTTGCTCATCTACTAGAACCCTGGGCTTATATTTACCTGTATTAATTCCCCTGTGTTTGACCTGTTCTGTCTGATCTCCCCACTCCAGAAACCAACTTGTATAGAACCTGTGATGCGTACCCCGACAGGGACCATCTGACTACACCTATGTCAAACCCTCCTGTACCTTGTTCCTGTATCCTTGACCCTCTAGCCGTCTGCTGCAGTCCCGGGGACTGCCCTGGAGTGGCGTCTGGGCAACATAGTCTATTCTTACCATTAACAGCTCTAGTGAAGATCCAGCAGACACTTAGTCATGCTCCTTCAGGGTAAGCTTGGATTGTGGCACAGTGGTTGCATACCCACCAGCGATGCATTGGAGAATACTAGTATATAGTGGATGGGTAGATAGATAGATATAAGGGTACCGTCACACCTGGACACTTTGCCGGAGATATCGCCAGCGACCCACGGAGCGCGCACGTTTTTGGCACCCCGCCAGCGTCGCCTTTGCATGTTTACACGCAGCGATACCTCTGGCGACGCACCGGCGGTGTTACAGGAGACATCGCCGCTGGGGTGTCTACAAACCCCAGCGACGATCCTGTAACATGGGAGCCTATGTCTCCCATCGCCTGTAACATTGGCGATCGCCATGTTACATGGGGCGATGTGCACACATCGCCCCAGAGTGCTCGCCTGGTTTCACAGCAGTGCTGGGAAGCCAGGCGACCACTCTAAGGTGATTTTTCGCCTCATTATCGGTCCTTTACACTAGGCGATGCACCGGCGCTGTCACCGGCGATTAGATAGATAGATAGATAGATAGATAGATAGATAGATAGATAAGAGAGATAGATAGATAGATAACTAGAAAAAGTTCTCTGCAGCACTCAGCTACTACCAATGACATACAAATGATAACAAGCTGTATATATATGAGAAAAAAGTTAAAAACTTACGTTTTTTCAAAAACCTCAAAAATCTTATCTTTTTATCTCTGAAGTTCTTAGTACACACATTGGCCAATGTATGCTTGCTCATCGACTGCGACAAAGTAACTTCAGGTCCGATGAGTCCTACGCTGATATCCCTATCCTCCTTGTCCAACCCCCCACCTCTCAGTGGGCAGACTCCATCTCGACCCTAGATCACCAGCAGGCAATGAGGATGCAAATTGCAGCCTGGAGCCAGCAACTCCATATGATACAAAAATGAAAAAAAAAACTGCACAGCACTCACAGACTAAATGTGAACTGGTGCTAGCAGGGACGCTGGGTCAAATAACTAGAAAAAGTTCTCTGCAGCACTCAGCTACTACCAATGATGTACAAATGCTAACAAGCTATATGTATATGAGAAAAAAGTTAAAAGCTTACGTTTTTTAAAAAAAACTCAAAATTCTTATCTTTTTATTTCTGAAGTTCATTGGTAGTAGCTGAGTGCTGCAGAGTATTTTTTTCTAGTTTTTTAACCCAGGGTCCCTGCTAGCACCAGTTCACATTTAGACTGTGAGTGCTGTGCAGTTTTTTTTTTTTTTTTTTTTTTTTCATTTTTGTATTGACTCACCGTGACCGGCTGACTCCGGTTGAGACAGGCGATTCTTCTTCCCTCCTTGTCACGGGTGGACCGCGCCTGCCGGTAGTGGGGCCCGGTGTAGTGCAGATCAAAAGTGAAGACGTCTTGGTGGAACAGATTAAGGGGTTTTAATTTATTCGTGACGCCACCTATGAGTAGATTCGGTAAGGACTACCGACGCCGCGGAACCCCCGGGGGATGGACAGCAGCAAGATGTTACGCTCCCCACAGGCTGAGCGGTGATCCCCGGGGGCTGGAGCTGCTCAAGATGTTGTGCGGCAGCTGCGGTTACCTTGTTGTGCGGACGGATAGTTCATAAGGAAGCACAGACACAGAAAGTCTCTGCAACGGGTCTTTACTGTAACCAGCAGGCAGTACATGGTATACAGTGGTCGAGTAGTAGACCGGGTGGACTCAGCAGTGATAGTGTCCCTCAGAGATCCGCAAGTGTTCCTCCATTCTACCTAACTTGATTGTTGCCAGCGTCGCCCAGGAATACCAGGTCGGGTACGGGGAGGCTGCTTCAATGCCCTATCCATGATGTACGTTCTGGATGCTTTGGGGAGCCTTGGATCCCTCAGTGGGTACACCGCTGGTTAGACGACTGGAAACTGACTGGTGGTGGGGCGCTCCTGTGAAGCTATTCCTCCACTCTTCTGGTTCGCGTGGCAGAGGTGAACTGCTGCCAGCTTCGGTACCAGTAAACCGGCTGTGAGTTGTGGGCACGGGAGTCTTTTGGGAACCCGTGTAGAAATGCCCAATCCCGGTGGTTAAGGCCTCAGGTGCTGACACCCGACCGGTGACGGCCCAGGGG
This sequence comes from Allobates femoralis, assembly GCA_033576535.1. Classification (NCBI taxonomy): domain Eukaryota; kingdom Metazoa; phylum Chordata; class Amphibia; order Anura; family Aromobatidae; genus Allobates; species Allobates femoralis. The sequence goes on along the minus strand of JARQOC010000006.1, from coordinate 39,569,487 downwards.
CCCGCACAGGGTGCGGAGCCCCCGCTCCTCTCCAAGTTCTGTGTTCTAGGCTCTGCTCTAGATTCCAGACTCTTACTGTTCTGTCTAGATTATGTGTTCTACTACACTACCCTAACACTCCACCCACCAGGACCTATGATTGGTCCCCTGTTCTAGGTGTTGCATGTTGGGTTGGATCTCCAAGTTAACTATTTCATTGCTGAGTCAGAGAATATTGTGGCTGCAATACTCCCTTGTGACGCACTCGTTGCGGGGCGCCACACTCCCCCTTGGTTAAGTATGCTTGTCCCCAAGCGTCACACTACTCACATTACAGAGGTTTTTGTATTTTTATACATATATGACACACTTTTATTAAAATGAAAACAGGTAAAGGTATGCTTTGGTGACATAAGCAAAGAAACAGGTAATCACTTTGTGCGGACCCGGCGGGCGGTCGGCTGTCCTTTAACTAGAGTCCAGGCTGTAGCCGCAAGATCTCACAGTCAGTGATTAACGGGAACAGAGTCATTGAGGAAGTTCAAGTTTTAAAGTCACTGGCACGGAGAACGATGGCGCACCCGGATAGCGAACCACCCATCTGCACAAGCGTAGCGCTCGTAGGTGATAATATCGCCCCGGTATAGGTCGCGATCGGGATGTCCTCTTGGCAAGTTTGACTCAACGTCCCGGCGCCCCACAAACACCTCCTCATTCAAACCCACCTCCCAAGCGAACCCCCACCCGGTATGTAAGTTAAAGGTGGAAATTCTACCTTCACGGCGGAGTTCATCAGGCAGCGGCGGCTGGCGGCGAGCCTCGGCACGGGCCTGCATGTTGGCGCGTTCACAGGCTTACCACTCCTATCGTCGTCTCTGGCGTACATCTCCGTCGTTACGGCTCGGGGTGTAGAGATGAGTAACGGAGCTGGTGGTTTGGCGGGAAGCTTGAACTTGGCGGGCTGTCTGTATCGGAACCCGGTGGAACGGCACAGGGGAAGGTGTCGGCATTGCACCCGACCAGTGTACCCGAGCTGTATGCCCGGTAGGAAGTTCCTTGTTGTCTCCCCAAGCGAACCCGGTGTCGAAATCCTCAGCGGTGCTGTGGGTCTCGTCGTCATCCTCTCCGACCTCTTCCTCGATGACCACATCAGGCTGCTCGTTGGCTGGAGACGTTGAAGCTTGTTCCGTTGTACAACAGGGCGGTGGTGCTGCAGATTCTTCCGTAGGGACGTCCTGCAGGGCTTCCAGGCTGCCTGCCTCTTCATCTGTTTCCGCAGGTAGAGGTGTTTCAATCCCGGTTACCAGGTAGGCCTCGGCAATGGCAAGGAAAGCCTCCGGTACGGGGATAAAACAGGCGACAGTCTCTGTAGTGGTCAAAGATGTCGCGGGTTCCTCAGTGGGAACCTAGTAGAGATCAAGTTCTTCTGTGGAGCGTAGTGTGAGCTCCGGCTCAAGAACGGAGTCGGTTGCGATATTGGTCGCTGGAACGGGTCGAGTTGCTGCCTCCACCGGAATGACGCAGTCTATTGGCTCTGGTGACGGAGCAGGACAGGTGGTAGGCGTCGGTGAGGCTGTTGAGAAGCTGGTGACGTCGTCTGGGCTTGGAGAAGCTGTACCCGGTCGGCTCTGCTGCATCGCATGATGGAGTCTTCTGCCTAGGGTCGCACTCCAGCTGCGAATCGTCCATTCCACAGTCTCAAGTAGTCGCACCCGGAGGTCTTGTAGAGCCTCTAGCCAGAAGTCGGGGCTGCCGTCTATGGTAAGGGCAGGATCCGGACCCGGTTGGCTTATGGCTGCTCTGGCCTCCGCCTCGACCTCCTGCATTAGGTCTTGGAGTCTCATGCTGGACATTTTCTTCCTTGGAGGGAAACACACCCGTTCAACCGGTAAGACGTTCTGGTAGAGCTGATGAAGAAGTCTTCTCTCTGTCTCTCTCACTCCCATTTCCTCTGGGCTTTTGTAGTCCAATGGTGGGAAAAGTCTTTGGGGTCCGCCCCCATGGTTGATTCGAGCAATCAGGGCGGACAAAGAGTTTGGCGCCTTTTGTCTTTAGCCCTCCCACGATGAGGGGGGGGTTGACTCACTCCTGGGCTTGCACGTGGCGGCTTCTTGTGGCGGGAACGCCATCTTGGGCGCCATCTTGACCCAATGGTGAAAAGGCGGGAAAGTTCTTTTAGGGACGAACAAAGTCCAAATTGTAGACAATAAAGTCCAGTTTAAGCACATTATACCCGTTGGGTAACGGGCCTGCTCGTATCCTGTTCGTGACGCCATTTTCTGACTCACCGTGACCGGCTGACTCCGGTTGAGACAGGCGATTCTTCTTCCCTCCTTGTCACGGGTGGACCGCGCCTGCCGGTAGTGGGGCCCGGTGTAGTGCAGATCAAAAGTGAAGACGTCTTGGTGGAACAGATTAAGGGGTTTTAATTTATTCGTGACGCCACCTATGAGTAGATTCGGTAAGGACTACCGACGCCGCGGAACCCCGGGGGATGGACAGCAGCAAGATGTTACGCTCCCCACAGGCTGAGCGGTGATCCCCGGGGGCTGGAGCTGCTCAAGATGTTGTGCGGCAGCTGCGGTTACCTTGTTGTGCGGACGGATAGTTCATAAGGAAGCACAGACACAGAAAGTCTCTATAACGGGTCTTTACTGTAACCAGCAGGCAGTACATGGTATACAGTGGTCGAGTAGTAGACCGGGTGGACAGTGATGGTGTCCCTCAGAGATCCGCAAGTGTTCCTCCATTCTACCTAACTTGTTTTGCCAGTGTCGCCCAGGAATACCAGGTCGGGTACGGGGAGGCTGCTTCAATGCCCTATCCATGATGTACGTTCTGGATGCTTTGGGGAGCCTTGGATCCCTCAGTGGGTACACCGCTGGTTAGACGACTGGAAACTGACTGGTGGTGGGGTGCTCCTGTGAAGCTATTCCTCCACTCTTCTGGTTCGCGTAGCAGAGGTGAACTGCTGCCAGCTTTGGTACCAGTAAACCGGCTGTGAGTTGTGGGCACGGGAGTCTTTTGGGAACCCGTGTAGAAATGCCCAATCCCGGTAGTTAAGGCCTCAGGTGCTGACACCCGACCGGTGACGGCCCAGGGCCCGCACAGGGTGCGGAGCCCCCGCTCCTCTCCAAGTTCTGTGTTCTAGGCTCTGCTCTAGATTCCAGACTCTTACTGTTCTGTCTAGATTATGTGTTCTCCTACACTACCCTAACACTCCACCCACCAGGACCTATGATTGGTCCCCTGTTCTAGGTGTTGCATGTTGGGTTGGATCTCCAAGTTAACTATTTCATTGCTGAGTCAGAGAATATTGCGGCTGCAATACTCCCTTGTGACGCACTCGTTGCGGGGCGCCACAGTATCATATGGAGATGCTGGCTCCAGGCTGGAATTTGCACCCTCATTGACTGCTCGTGATCTAGGGTCGAGATGGAGTCTGCCCACTGAGAAGTGGGGGGTGGACAAGGAAGGCAGGGATGTCAGTGATAGGACTCATCGGACCTGAAGTCACTTTGTCGCAGTCGATGAGCAAGCAGACATTGGCCAATGTGTGTACTAATAACTTCAGAAATAAAAAGATAAGATTTTTGAGTTTATTGAAAAAACGTAGGTTTTTAACTTTTTTCTCATATACATAAAGCTTGTTAGCATTTGTACGTTATTGGTAGTAGCTGAGTGCTGCAGAGAACTTTTTCTAGTTATTTGACCCAGCGTCCCTGCTGGCACCAGTTCACATTTAGTCTGTGAGTGCTGAGCAGTTTTTTTTTTGCGGTTTTTTTCTCTTTTTTTTTTTTTTTTTTTAGATAGATAGATAGATAGATAGATATAGATAGATAGATAGATAGATAGATAGATAGATAGAATAGATAGATAGATAGATAGATGGATAGATAGATAGATAGATAGATAGATAGATAGATAGATAGATGAATAGATAGACAGATAGATAGATAGATAGATAGATAGATAGATAGATAGATAGATAGATAGATAGATAGATGGATAGATAGATAGATATTAGGATTGATAGATTGATGTATGATTTTTTGTGTGTTTTCCTGGATTTGACACAGAACTGGTTGAAAAGGAACATGAGAGACACAAACCATATATTACAGAACGATGATGAACTCAGGAAAATGAAGTTGATGTGAAAGATGTAAGTGTATTGTGAGGATTTACTCATATGAAGGTAAAGATATTTCAAACACTGGTGTCCTCTGCTTCTTGTATCTGTCATCTTCTCGCCATGAACTGAACTATACAAATTAAACTTAAAGAAAACCTGTAGTTAATTGTGGAGAATCTATATGTCATGTCTTTTAAGTAGTGTGACAGTCTCTAACAGGACAGATATATAGAGCAGTCGCGTGTAGCACCAGTTGCATAAACAGACTTGAGCTGTGTAAATTATTTATATATAAGCTCTGAGATGATGGGAGTGATGATAGCACTGAAAATGCAACACACAAGTATAACCCTGCACTGATAGGACTGTCACGTGTTACCTGCGCTGCAGTCTTCTTGAACAACTCTGCAGTTGTTTAAATGAAGTTAATACCTGTAAGCCTATTAAGGGTTAACTTCTGTGGCTCTACAGGTGCAGGTGCAGGTTAGCTGCTGCTCCTGGGTGTGTCAGTTGACGTAGTTGTCCACACCCCCAGCCTTTTAATGTTCCCAGTAACCAACAGCTGGTATCGATGATAGAGTTCACTCTATGCAAAGCCCGAGAGCTGTGAGGACGTTAATGCAAAAGTCTTCCTGCAGTTTTGTTGCCTTGAGTTTTCCTTCTTTTCTGTTGCTGTTCTTCCCAGTCCGTGGGTGGAGGTGAGAAGGTTTTAGACTAGGGCTGATTAGGAGCAAGGGCAAAGTTGTTAGCCCAGACATCCTTCATGTCCCGGCCCCCAACTTTCTGCCACGATTACAAAAATTTGAAATGAACTTCGCTCTTTATTTTTAATGCAATATGAGAAGGCCCTTAGGAAATCTAAAACAAAATACTAGGCCATGTGTGATAAAGCTGGGAAAAAGCTAATTAGAAAAATCTGAAAAAAAGAGGCCAAAAATAGGATTATCTTCATGTATAGGCCACATGGTCCTAAAACTTACAACCACACTGAAATTGTGGCAGAATTTCGTCGGTACTACCATTCTCTGTATAATTTAAAGGAAGATCCCCTTACGGTTTAAAATTTTCTTACAAAACTTAAACTTCCCAGACTTTCGGTGACACAACTATCCGAACTTAATACCCCCTTTATGATCATGGAAATTGAACAAACTATTAATGCAACCAAAAGAGGCTTGGCTGCGGGCCCTGATGGGTTTTCAAATGGTTATTATCATTGCTTCCCTAAACTTTTAGCCCCTTACCTGCTTAGGACCTTTAATTACTGGAAACATACAGCGAATATACGAAAACAATATCTAGAAGCTGTTATCTCAACTGTCCCTAAACCGGGGAAGGCCCCGGATATTCCGAGTAACTTCCGGCCCCGGATATTCCAAGTAACTTCCGGCCCATCTCTCTAATAGATTGCAATCTAAAAAGTTTCTCAAAGATGGCGGTGACGAGAATAATGAGAATTCTTCCAGTTTTAACATCTCCGGACCAAATTGGGTTTGCCCCCGGAAGGTAGTCAAAAGATGATGTTAGAAGAGTGATAAATCTTTTTGGAATTAATGGAAGCCAGTAAGATCCCTGGTGTTCTCCTGTCTTTAGATGCTGAAAAAGCGTTTAACAGGGTACACTGGGGATATATAGAACAGGTTTTGAAGAAATTTGGCTTCTTGGGGGACAGTAAGAGAGCCATTTTGTCATTACACTCAAACTCAAATACCTTGGTAAATGTTTCGGGCATGCACTCGGAACCTTTTCTACTCATGAACGGTACCCATCAGGGCTGCCCGTTGTCGCCCATCATCTTTGCCCTTATGATAGAACCACTTGCAGAAGTCCTCAGACTCAACCGGGAGATTAAAGGGGTTAGAGTGGGAGATCAGCATCATGTAATAGGACTATACGCAGATGACGTGATAATTTCATGTACTGATATCGAATCTTCCTTAGCAGCAGTCCTAAATACATTAACTGAATTCTCAATGATCTCGTACTATAAGTTAAATGCCTCAAAATCAATGGCGTTCCCAATTAATGTTCCAGCAGCCGAAAGGTCTATCTTAATTTAAAAATTCCTGTTTGGATAGCATGACAACAATCTACCCTCGGGAAGTTTATTTGGAAAAACAAGAGACCTAGGGTTGCAATGAAAACTTTATAGTTCCAGTATACTTACGGAATGGGAGTAACAAATTTACTGCTATATTGTAAGGAAGCTGCAAAGGACTGTTGGGCAAATAATGGTAATCATAGATGGGTTCAACTGGAATTGAACTTTGCTCCTCAAAATTCTACCAGACGTCTACTGGAAATTAATCATTTGAAACCTTCAAGCGGAAGTCATTGTGGGAACAGGTTCAGCAAAGGATCCCCAGTGTGAGGGTCAGTTTAGTTCCCTTATTACCTGTGCCCTTCGCTGCTATCCTGCTACCATAGTCCCCTGTCCACTATACCACCCCATGACACTAACTTTAACTAACATCAATTACTAACGAAAACTTACATTTTTGTATGTTAACAGTCAACAGCTCAACTGTATTCCCATTATTAGTGATGAGCAAACACTGCAACGCTCGGATGCTCGATACTGGAAACGAGCAGGTCAGACATTTGGATGGGTTCAACTCTAGTACCAAGTATAATGTGTGAGGTAGCGCCGGGATTGCAAGACAAAAGGCAGTGAGCCTGGTATCAGTTCACACAGTACTCGGGTTTATTGATGAAGCACAGATGTGGTACAAGTCGCCGAGTTCCGGGACGCAGCCGGGTTCTGGAGCGCAGCCGGGTACATTGCATACATCCACCATATAGTAACACGGTCCCTCTAGGTCAGTGATGGCTAACCTATGACACGCGTGTCAGCAGTGACACGCCGAGGCGTTTCTGCTGACACACATGTCATGGCTCAGTTTCCCCCTCCACCCGCCGCCGATAACATAATTCACTCTGCTGCATTACTGTGCCACCTTGTTCCGCCTTCAGATGCTGACACTGTGATTGCATGCAGTCGGTGTCAATCACAGCATCAGCATACAGAGGCGGGATGATGACACTTTGATTGCCATCTTCATTCTGTGCCTCCCATGTCCTGTCTCCGGATCCTGGTGCTGTGATTGACACTGACTGCATGCAATCACAGTTTCAGCACAGCATTTGAAGGTGAGACAATAGCGGCATGGTAATGTAGCAGAGCTGATCATGTTATCAGCGTCAGGCTGCTGACACTTTCAGCATGAAGGGGAACGAGGGATAGGTGAGTTATATTGTTTATTATTTTTGTGTGTGCACCAGGATAAGGGCCATATCCAGGATGGGGGGTAATGTGCCAGGACGGGGGGGGGGGAGGTGCTATATCCAGGAAAAGGGGCTATATACCAGGATAGGGGGTGCTATATCCCAGCATAGGGGTTATATACCAGGGTGGGGGCCATATCCAGGATGGATTGTAATGTACCAGGATGGGAGCTATATCCAGCATAAGGGACTATATAACAGAATGGGGGCCATATCCAGGATGGGGGGGTGTAATGTACCAGGATGGGGGGCTGCTATATCCCAATGTGGGGGCTATATCCTGGATAAGGGGCTATATACCAGAATGGGGGCCATATCCAGGATACCTTTTTGTTATTGCAGCTACAAATATTACAAAGTTATGGGTTTTTCTCAAAGTGACACACCACGCGAGTTATACTTGTTTTTTCGGTGAATTTTGACACACCGAGCTCAAAAGGTTGACCATCACTGCTCTAGGTTATGGGTTCTCGCCGGTCTAGGTCGCACCGTGCTCCAGCTCTCCCGGGCTAGGCTGTGTTGTAACAGCACACGGCCTCTGACACTCTTGACCTGACCACCCAGTAGCCTCTTCTGCCTCAGCTCAGGCCGAAGCTCTCCACAGAGAACCCCGCCCTGTCTCCTAACCTAACTTTTAACCCTGTGCCTCCCTCTGGGGAAAACCTACAAGACCCGGAGCGGAGGGGACCGTCCCCCTATCCTACACTCCATACCGGGTTCAATACGTGACAGTGCACATTCTGGGGGAGACATAGCGCCTCTCGCATATGATCCCCCGCACTGTCTCACAAATGGAAGACAATGGGGAACTCCAGCATTTTTCTAGAAGAGTTTCAGGAACAATGCTCGAGTTCACCATTGACTTCCATTATACTCGTTACTCAAAGTGGCTCCCGTCCAAGCGTCCAACTGCTGAATTTGTGTACCTTCTATGGTAGTATTCGCTCGTTACTACTCATGATGTTTCTAACTAATTAAAAATCATTTCATTAATTTGCTGTCTACAACTTCATTAAACTTTAGCCGTCTAGAACGCTTCTTGATTTTCCTTCATTTTAAAATGGCGACGGGCCAATCCCAATTTCTGTCCTACGAGAATAGATAGGTCTGGGAGGGAAACAACTCCTGAGAAAGGGAGGGAACATCCTCCTTTGATAAATAGAAGGATTTTACTCTTAAACGTTCATTTCTACATGCAAACGGTCAACAACATGCTGCTGACTGATCATTCCTTATTACCTGTATATTGTAAAACTACGATACAACATGGCAGCTGCCAGGAATCCTGTAAAGGTAACACCTGCAGAGGTACAAATGTTTGCAAAGCAGAACAAACCTTACACTTATACATGGAAACAATGAACATTAGCCACAAACTCAGTCCTATATATCACAGACTCACATTTCTGCAGGAACACAGACCACAAGATGATTTGGTCCGATCTTTTATCATTAACACATAGTACTTTGTAAACTTAATAAATATTTGTTTCTTTTTTGCTCTCAACAACCTCATTAAACTTTAGCAATACGGAATGTTCTTCTCTTTTTGACTCCCCAAAATTGTAACACATATCCTTTACCATTACAGGTTCTGGGGGTTTAGCAGAATATGAACATCAACTAATGATGGACATTATATTTATATGTTACTAAATGTCATGTAGAATACACCTAACATTTCTACATGGAAACTGACTACAGGCTGTTGGTGAGTTTTATTTATTTTTCTGGCCTTCAGCTTGATCGTGAGCCATGGCAATTTGATGGATGAACGTTCTGTAGAAAGATCAATCTTGTGTAGCCTAGATAGGTCCACTAGGGTCTCCTCCAAGCCTAGATAAATCCACCAGGGTCTCCTCCAAGCCTAGATAGGTCCACTAGGGTGTTCTCCAAGCCTAGATAAATCCACCAGGGTCTCCTCCAAACCTAGATAGGTCCACCAGGGTCTCCTCCAAGCCTAGATAGGTCCACCAGGGTCATCTCCATGCCTGATAGGTTCACCAAGTTCTTCTCCAAGCCTGATAGGTCCACCAGGGTCTTCTCCATTGTTATCTTAATTATAAAAGCCATTGGGTTGCTGGTCTTCCTCTTCACCTTGCTCCTTGTATTCTTCAGAACATGACGTCCTTCTCCAGTGATTGCTCTCTTCGTATGATGTGTAGACAGTCATATCTTGGTGATCCTTCCTTCCAGTGACATGTCTGGCTTGATCTATTCCAGTATTGATGTGTTTGTTCTTCTTGCCATCCATGGTATTGATAACATCCTTCTCCAGCTCCACATTTGGAAGGCTTTGATTCTTCTTCTTTCTTGTTTCTTTATCGTCTGGGTTTCACATCCATATATTACTACAGAATAGACCAGACTATGTATGAGCCGTGGCTTCATCAAGGAGAATACCTGTTCCCCCATTCCTCGTCTTAGCCTCTCATACAGCCAGATCAGAATCCCACACACTGCACTGATGAGGGGCAATCACCCTGAAACGCAGCGTCTGTAGTTTGGGGTTCTGATCTGGCACAAATCCTAAGTCATATTAAAAGGTTTGTTAAAGAGTCAATTATGATATTAGGATTGCTATCTTTATTGGGTTGCACTAGAGTTTGTCTACTTCCTCACTGAACAATTTGCATTCATCACCTGTGAAATGTTCCATGATGTGAAGACCTTGTCCTGTGACTTCATTGTTGATTCTCCCATAGCTATTCTCCTATTGACTTCTGGTGCATCTTGAATGATCATTGATCCGAGACTGACATTCTGTTCACATGTTCTTACATTATGCAGTGATTCCATTAGGATATTCTGCTCTAACTGGACTAGAGAGGAGCTACAAGATTTGCACCACCCAACCTCTGTTCCAATCCTTTTATGACTGATATCCTTTTTCCTGCATCTCTTGGGCGCCTGTTATTTCCAAAGCCCAGTGACCACATGATGAGCATTGTGCCTTAGTGATTCAACATATCAATACGTTGAATACAACTGAGATTATATCAAGCCATTGGGTTGCTGGTTTTCTTCTTTACCTTGTTCCTTCTATTCTTCTGACCATGATGTCCTTCTCCAGTGATTGCTCTCTGGTCATATGATGTGTAGACAGTCATATCTTGGTGATTCTTCCATCCAGTGACATGTCTGGCTTGATTTATTCCAAAATTAATTTGCTTGTTTTTCTTGCCATCCTTGATATTAACATCTTTCTCCTGCACCACATCTAGTCTGGTCCATATTTGCATCCCGCCTTCACTTTTATGACTGGCATTCTTGGTCCTGCATATCTTGAGCGCCTGTTATTTCCAAACCCCAGTGACCATGTGACGTGAATTGGGCCGTAATGTTACAACATCGCGATGCATAGAATGCAACTGAGATACCCAGAAAATGCAAAGCCGAGGATGGCGGCCATAAAAATGAAATCTGGCTGCAACAAAGGACTGGAACGGAGGAGATCACAACTTTGTACCCTGAATGGTTTCGCTAATATCCAAATGCCACAGCATTTTATTACTTTGTAATGTGACAAGTCTCCTTAAAGAGCTGGACATTGACTTTCAGGGTTGTTACCTACAATAGTTGGTGATAGAGAGTTATCTTTTTTCATCCTGGAGGAGAACTATTTTGCATAACTTTTTCTCAGGAAGAAAAGTGCCATGCGCCCCTGGTGATGGACAAGACTCTAATGGTACCTTCACACGCCGCAATATTGCCTGGGAAACCTAAAGGCGATGTGTCGTCCCGGAACAATCGCCGTGAAATTGCCTTACAACTGCGGCGTGTGATTGGGGAATTTCGCTGCGATAAATCGCCTCTCGCCTGATTCCTCAGCACTGCTCTGAAATCAGCCTCAATCATGAAGGTGAGATTTCCAGGTTCTGGCATGTGATAGGGCGATAGTGATGGAATCAGCGTCGCCTATGATTTCCTGTAGGCGTTCCTCAGCGTGCTGGAGTCCGCGCCCCGTCTGCAATGATTGGTGGTGGCTACTGTGTTCCCATTGGCTGTAAGTTCACAGGGCGGCATATTTGAAGAACTGTCCGTTCAGCAACACACACATCTTCAACGTTGTCATGTATTAGCCAGCCTTCCAGAGCAGGCTGCCCAATCATAACGCTGTTGCGTTGTCCAATGAGCGCAGATGGGGCGCGGTGTACACCACTATGGCACGCCTATCTCCTCGCAGCGCTGACCATGTACGCCCACATTGCCTTTGGGATTGCGGCGAGGGAATTCGACCGGATTGGTTCCGCTGTGGGTGAGGCAATTTCCGGGGCGATACATCGCCTTTATTTCAGGGCGAAATTGCGGCGTGTAATACCACCATCAGCGATCTGAGGCGAGCATGAAAAACATGCACACGCACGTTAGATCGCCTCATATCGCCAGCCGAAATTGCGGCGTGTGAAGGTACCATTACAGATCTGTTTTTACTTTGAATTACAACATTAATAGTAAGTCCTGAGCTCGGACCCCGCATACGCAACTTTTGGCAGGAAAAGTGTGGACAAAAGTTGGCTGAGGCTGCAGCCAGTTTCACAGCCTGTGTTGGACTACGAGAGCTAGATACCCAGGTATCCCTCCTACTAGGGAGTATATACTAGTGCATCTCAATGAATTAGTCTTTCTATGCCAGAAAGAGAAACAGTACCCCCCACAGATAGTCTTTACAACACCAACAAACCTTTATAGTCTTAAATTCCTCTCCCAAATCTGTGAAATATGGTTTGAAAAAAATAATGGAAGATCCCTTTAAAAAAAAAATGCCTTTCCATGTTATCTACAATAAGCCGCTCCAGCTGTCTCCTTGCAGATGACTTCTGTATTATGTAAGATAACTGCTTTTAAGGGCTGACGGGTCCTAATATGTATATTTATAGAAATAGTTGAGGTCAGGGAGGATTTCCAGCCCCAGATATGAACACAATCCCGAGTCCCGAGGTCAGAGAACTTTCCTAATTTTTCACTAATGGATATTTTTCATTACATAACGCACATTTCAGGCTGATTGTAGGATGCGGTCGCCATATCCAGGTGTCTCCTACCTCTGCTGACAGTAATGCACGCTGGATGTATATGCAGTTAGGGTAGAATATATACAATGGTATATACTGGTAACCACTAAATGTATTTTTAATGTATTTTATTTTTTTTAAAGAAAAACATCAGCTCTTATCAAATGACAGCAGTAACTATCAAGTATGTTTTCTGCCCAGAGGAGAAAATGATGGTCAGCGCTGAGTATTGCCATGTACAAAATGTAGTTACGATTTTCGGTGCAGAATCACATAATTTCTGTACTAAAAAATAAAGAAATAAATAAAAATAAAGCGTCTTCAAATCTGCACCATGAACACATAAAAAACTGAAAGATGCAGTAAAAAAACAATAATCAGATCAGATTGTTATTGCATATTTGCAAACAATTGCAGACAAGAATGCATTGAAAAAAAAGTGTTTTTGCCCTGGGAACATAGCCTTAAAGGAGAAGAATCAAACACTTTGGGGGAGGAAATATATTACCCAAAAATAACTTGCTGCAATGTTGTACCATCCTGTATGCTAAAACCACCTATATTCTGTATGAGCCCACTCACAGCCTCCTATATGCAGTATGAGCCTCCACATGACTCCCTATTTACAGTACTAGCTGTAGAGCCCAGGGTTGCCCGGGCATAATAGCCAGGGGCGGACCTACCGCGGTTCAGCTGCACTAGGGCCCCGACCGGCTAGTGGGCCCCTCAGGCACCTGTAGGGGGGCCCCTCCACCTCCCTGCAGGGGGGCCCGGGCCCGGGTCTTCAGCCGGCCCCCGCTCCTCACCTGGGACAGCAGCCCTTCACCTCACCCCCGCTCCTCAGTAGCACCCCCCCTCCGCTCCTCATCTCGGATAGCACCAGCAGCACCGGGGCCCGCCCGGCTCTAGTTTCCCTAAAGAGGTGTGGCTATGTGTAGTGACCAGAGCTATGTAGAGTGGGCATGGCTATGTGGAGTGGGTTGGGCTATGTAGCGTGGGCAGGGTTATGTACAGTGGATGAGGCTATGTGGAGTGGGTGAGGCTATGATACATGCACACATACAATCAGCTTTATATATTAGAGAGATAGTCCCACCCCTAAAGGGGCAAGGCTATGTGAAGTGGGCAGGGCTATGTGGAGTGAGCGGGCTTTGGGGGAGTGGGTGGGGCTATGTGGAGTGGGTGGAGCTATGATACATACACACACACACACTCAGTTTTACATATTAGATGAGCCTCCACATAACACTTTTTATACAATATGAGCCTCTACATAACCCTCTATATATACAGTATGTACCCCCACATTGCCCCATATACAGTATGAGGCCACACATATCCTCTCTATATACAGTGTGCGAACCCACATAACCCCTTATATACAAAATGAGCCCCCACAAGACACTTTTTATACAATATGAGCCTATACATAACCCCCTATATATACAGTATGTACCCCCACATTGCCCCTATACACAGTATGAGCCCCCACATATCCTCTCTATATACAGTGTGAGAACCCACATAACCCCCTATACACAAAATAAGCCCCCACATAACACTTTTTATACAGTATGAGCCAAACATAGCCCCCTGTATACAGTATGAGCCCACACATATCCCCTGTATATACAGTATGAACCCTCACATAGCCCCTTAGATACAGTATGAGCCCCCCTCACATATCCCCTATATACACAGTGTGAGTTTCCACACAGCTTCATCAATATAGGAGACTCACATAGCTTCCCATATACATGAGCCCATACTGAGGATGCGGTTGGCAGTGACATCAGGCAGTGCTGTGCTGTGGCCGCCCCCTGCTCAGTCTGCCATCTAGTTGGTAGTTGGTACGGCATTTACCTTCCACACTCCAGGTGTGGTGCCCCTGCGTACAGGGTAGCCACAAGAGGGAACTGCAGTCAAGCAGAGGGTAGTCAGCTTATACAAAAAGCATCCCCAAAACACACCCACAAAATACAACACCCAACCCGGAGCCCGGGATTCTAGGCGGGCAAGGGGTGGTAGAGTTTAGAGGGAAGTGGGTGGGACATAGTCAAGGTGACAGTGTGGCACCCCGCTAAGCAGGCATCACAGAGGGGTACTGCACCCGTAAAAGAGGTGCAGATACTCCAACTGCAGGTGGATCCTAGGATGGTAGGTGGAACCCACAAACCAGCACTCCCACACTAGATCACATGGTGGGAGAGTACCCGGGAGGGAATAAAATCACCTCCAGGGCGAACAAGGAGGGCTTTGACCTTTAGGTCTCTTGCCGGAAGCCTGTTGGGCTTTTGGTCTTAAACCTCGGAGAAGTAGAGAGAAGTTAAGGAAGGAAAGCTTCCCAGGTGCAGAAAGTTACCGAGCACCGGAGCCCGCACCTGTGAGATACTTCAAGCGAACCTGTCACCCCCTCCAGGCATCTAGAAATAACATAGCCACCTTCTGCAGCACTAAGGCTGCAGTCTGAGCAGGTGGCTATAACATTTATGCTCCCTTGATTCATTGAAATATAGACTTTTATAAGATCTGCTTCAAACCTTACCCAAGACCGGGAGGCGGGTTTTCAAGTATCTATCTCCCTCCTCTGTGGTGTCAGTCATCCCTCTCTGCTCACTGTGTGCCGCCTCCAGGGCCATCTCCATGCATTACAGAGCTTTGTCAGCTCTGCTACAACATAGAGCTGCTGTTATAAGAGACCCCACAGTAGTAAATCTAGCAGGAGGACCTTGAGCAGCCCTTGAGCTGAGCTGTCAGCAGTGCAGCAGAGTTGAGTTTGTGCTGTAGATCAGGGGCTGAGGAGCGATGCTGCTGGGTACAAGAAACTGAAAGTGAAACCTGCTCAGCTCAAGGGCTACTAATGTAACAGGCAGTGCTTCGTCTGCTCAGGGTCCTCCTGCTAGATTTACTACTGTGGGGTCTCTTATAACAGCAGCTCTATGTTGTAGCAGAGCTGACAAAGTTCAGCTCTGTAATGCATGGAGGTGGCCCTGGAGGCGGCACACAGAGAGCAGAGAGGGATGACTGACACCACAGAGGAGGGAGACAGACACTTGAATACCCGCCTCCCGGTCTTCGTTCAGGTTTGAAACAGATCTTATAAAAGTCTATATTTCAATGAATCAAGGGAGCATAAATGCTATAGACACCTTGTCAGAATGCAGCCTTAGTGCTGCAGAACGTGGCTATGTTATTTTTAGATGCCTGGAGGGGGTGACAGGTTCGCTTTCAGGACCACAGAAAATCCGGAGACCTGTGGAGTACATACTTCTCCCGGGCTCCTGAGCAACCAGAAGAGGGTACCAGGCACAGCTTGATGGTTCAGTGGTCAGCCACTTTACTTGTGGGCTCAGGACACAGTCCGAACCAAGACCGCCGTGATAACCCCCGTGATACCCCGGTCTGGCACCAAGTACCCTGTCCCAGTGGGCTCCACAAGTTGGTGTCACGAACAGGATGGACCCGGTCCAACAGAACCAAACTCCGTGTGCCTAAAACTCGCAATTTGAACTGTTCCATTAAATCTGTGCTTAATGGCAGCCATAGGAGCCTGAGGCTATGTGCAAAACAGGGGGCGTTCCAATACCCCCCGTTGTGGGCCGATCCAGTCCAGAGCGGGAAAAGAAAGGTCTGCCCTGGCTCCCCTTAACTCCTGGGGGCCAGCCATCAATTCGAAGGAAGAACCTCCGCCCCAAACTGCAGTGACCAATGATGATATGGCGGGAACTGAAGAGAACACCCAAAGAACGCGGGACTAGCAACAGGATGGAGTGCGACAGCCATTACGAGACATCCGGACGGAAGAACAGGACGCCAGGCTGGATGGTGTGACTGGAAGACCCGAGTTGATCCCGATGGGCCCACAAGAGTTGGTAGTGTAAGAACCCAGAAAGGGAGATATACCTGGTGACCAAGAGCTCATGGCAGCATGCAATGGAAGGATTCCGGAGGTCCAAGACACCCGGTGGGGTGTATTAAGACTGTTACCTTTTCAACCTACCCGGGTTCATGCGGGATCAAGAACTCAAAATCAAACTAGCTGTGACCAGTCCCAACAGCTCCTGACCGTGCAGCCCAGCGGGGCCCATGCCCCCTATACTACCCAGAGCAGGGAGGGCTGTATGCCAGAGGATCTGGTGGATGTTTCACTACCTGAATCTGTACCCTGGTGTACAGCCACTCTGTCAGACCCTCTCGGAGCCCTGGAAGAAGGATGCCTGCCACTACCCAAGCCACTAATCCTGGTTCCAGCGTCCATGGAGGTGAGTGGGGAGCTACTTCGTTGTTGGTGGGTGCGCAGTGGACAGGAGGAGAATTTAATGTGCTTTTCTGGAGACCCTGATTCCGGAGTGGGCCCGGTGGAGGTGTTGACTTGTGACCAGTATCTGCAGAGGTATATCCAGTGATGGGAGAAAGAAGAGGTAGAAAGGAAAGTTCAGAAAAGTGAACTAGTTGTCCATACTCTCAGTGCCAAAGCATCTGCTCGGCGGGATTTCACTATTAATCGATCCCCGTCGCGTGAGGACCAGATTGTAAAGGTTAAACATGTAGACGGGTATGCTTTTGCCCGAGAACCGGGAGCAGAAAGAGACATTTTCATCAAGAGAAGAGATGTGGAGGAGTATCCGCCTGAACACCACCCGGGAAGTAGGAGAATGGGTCTTCTATATAATTGTACCTGGAGAAAGGGGCCCGTATGGCATAAGAGTGAGGAGACTAGCTCAGATCTAAAATAGATACAGAATCATCTGAGCCAATGTACCCGAATACTACTACAGAACCTGATGATAGCTCAGAAACACAATGGAAAGAATATCAGGAGCAGACAGAGCCAGATGACATCGCAATGACGAGTCCAGAACACAAGATGATGACAACCACGGGGACGCAGATCGCTTATACCCATCTGCTAGAGTATTCGCTGGAATCAATAATGCCGGTCCCAAAAGGAGTGCACCAGAAGTTTTACCGTGGAAGAAGGAATGAAGAAACCCGGATTCATTCAAGAACTGTAAGTGAGAATGTTATGTGTTCCTTAGTGATCCCATCCCATCCCTGAATTAGTAAATAGCCTTTTTCCCTTGTTTGTCCTTTGTGGTTTATTGAAAGACATTGATATCATGGACAGTGAATGATATGAACGTTACATGTAAATAGTTTAGAGTGCCTTGTGTGCTCTCTATTGGTTTTACAATCAGTCAGGACTGCGAAACTTTTGCACCGTTTTGAAAAGGAACTTTGAACTGAGGTTAATGACTGTGTTTTTGAATGGCTTTTTGAAACACTTTTGCCTATTTTTGAAACACTTTTTATACTTTTAGGAAAGTAATGTGACTTTTGTATTTAAATGTCTTGAAGTTTGGCACTTAACAGGTGTGCTTGAGAAGTTAGAGACCCAGTATATTTATACCACAGAACTCTTGTGACTTGGACAGTAGAATATGTAACCCGTGTACAGGAAGGGGTTAAAAGAAAGTGTGGTATAAGATGCCGGCACAGAGAGTAACAACCTTGACCACAAGTTGGTGACCCGAGGGCCTAGAAGGAAGCATATGCCTGTTTAAAGAACGCGAAACGTACGTAAGGAGTCTGATACTGAGGGTTCTCCCTCTTCTCTTTATCCTGCACCGGCACCTTATCTATTAGATGGAATTGCACTGTTGAAACTATATGTAACTTGTATGCACTTTATGGGATGTTGAAATACGTGAGTTGTGAGCTGCCAGTCTGAACTGATAGATTACTATGGCAGTCACATTTTTGTCCTATGTGACAATATATGTAAATTATTTATTAGTCATCCTGTGATTGTATACTATGATGAATTATTGTTTCGTGTACCCACCTGATGTTTAATGGAATGTGTGCTATGTGCCTGGAAATTATGCACCTACTTTTCCTGCACAATTGTGTTTAAATTTTGTCTCCATAATAAATTGAATTTTAAATGCAAACTGTTAAAGCATTTTGGTTCCACATGTTTTTCTCCTTTTGATGCATATTCTGTAAAGTGTTTGAGCAGCTCAGCTGATTAGGGACACCCTGATAGCTGGATATTTAGAACCATATGGAACATTAATATATCTGCCGCCATCATGACCTAGTCCCTCAGCTGTCCCTCCACTGACCCTGGCTAGTGCAAAGGCCAGCGAGTGCACTAGACTTCATCACTGTAATAATCGAACACAGGGCAAGGTAGACAGACAAGGGAAACAGGCAAAAAAGCTAAGGCTACCTTCACATTTGCAGACGTTCGCGCTGCGCACGGTGCTTACGTTCATGTTAAAATATGCATGCGGACTGCGCACCTATATTTTACATGGTGTGCGCATTCATCCGCAAGAAATAAATTATGTTGCGTATGTCCGCGTATCTGTACGCGTGCGCATGATGGAGGGCCCAAATGTCCGCCGCGGGACGCAGCATGTTTGAATTTTTGGCGCGTCTGCAAAGAGGCAGCATGCGCATGCGCACGCCAGCGCATGGTGCGTTCATTAGTCCCTATGAGTGCGCAAGCGTGCGCGACGTTTTGTGTATGTTGCTGACGGTGCACATGCGTATGGGGCGTGCCAGTAGGTGGAGTGATGAAATTATAGGGGTAATTTCAGAAACGCATGCGGATAGAAACAGCATGCGCATGATAAAAACGCATGCATACGCAGTGCGTATCATCAGTATGCGCATACGCATGCTGATGAAATCTGCAACGTTTACATGCTTTTATATGCGTTTCCACATGCTGATGCGCATGCGCATTGTACGCGGCGTTAACATCTGCAAATGTGAAGGCACCCTAAAACTCCAACTCCAAGGTTGCAGCCAGACACCAGGACTGCAAATACCAGGACTCAGCAACCTGCAGAGATTTTCCTCATGATGGTCAGCATAGAAAGATTCTATTACTGGCAACAGGAGATGGAACATATGACTATTTAAAGCGAGAGGGAGTGGTCACAAACCTTCTACATCTGACAGGAGCTACAAGGTAGGAAAATGTTATTAACCCTTTCTGGTCCAAAAGAAAGTAATCACAATTAAAATCCAGAGTCTCACATTATCATGTGAAGCTCAGAACCCACAAGTCTTCTAATGACGCAAGATACTTGTGACACAGGTCGGCTTTAAGCACAGATCCCAACTTTTGGGTGTGCTTCTATTTAACACTGTCCCTTTTGTTGAACAGTACAGATAAAATCAGGACTATTGGCACTTATATTGTCCCTCCCTACGGCTCTAGTTTTTTTGTTGCATGCTACATCACCGTGCACCAGACAAGGCTTAGGGTTGGGAGTGCAGAGTTGCATTGACTCGGTGTTCCTCTGTATAGCCTCATAGTTATGTTGTGTAAGCAAAATCTAAAATAAAACCTTTTGTAAAAAATAATATCCTACATTTTCAAGATATTTTTAGATAACCTACGCCTTCCCCCATTCCATGTTTAAGGGATGTTTGTTACTCACAGATGACTATCGCGGAAAATTATGCTCTTCGTATATCTGGATGAATCTACATCAGCATTAAATATGTGGTTTACCACTTCACTGGCTTGGAAATTGTATCACTTGTCGTCTGCCTGCGCCTAAGGGTACATGACGAGTAAAGTCATCTCTGCATTGCTTGCTCTGTCTTTTCTCCAGATATATAGAAGCACTTTGATGTAAAGAGAACTGGAATGCGGCCAAATCGCGACAAAAAGACAAAAAGAAACACGAGCCATTAACTCAAATAACCACAACTAGTCGTCCACGTTAGATCTGTTACCATGTTCTGTAGATTAGGCTGCGTCCGGCCGGCGTGTCCTTCCCTGACTCACAGCAAAGCACAAACATACAGAAAAATAATTGGTTGCTTACCCCATTACTTCTCCCAGATTGACATTGAGATGTTAACAAACCCCCGTGTGCGGCCGCCAAAAGAAAGATCGTTGTCTGCAGAATTTGTGATAACTGGATGTTTGCGTGGTGTATAAACCTCCGTCCTAAACAGATGAAGCCATGTTATGATTCGAGGGCGAGATTAAAAATGTTATTTGTGTGACCACAAACATCTGAAAAAATAAAGCGCCAACCAAGAGTAAGCCCAAAACGTTGCAAAATTAGGGCGCAAATATCGTCCTATTTAGGGGCAAATACTATCAGTACAGGACTCCGGTGTATGGGTCCCTTTAATGGCAAGAAAACAATAAAAATGGAATGGTATATTGTAAAGATATAGAACAAATGTTCAAAAATGCACATGTGACACTTACAATTATGCACACTTTGAACCCATCCTGTATAAATGCTGCAAAGGTATTCACATGGGATGCAAAACAAGCAAGCACTAGAGGCAAGCCACTCTGTTCTCAAGAAGTTGTACAGTTGGACCCTCAACTTCTTAGGATGCATTTGTGAGAACCTAACCCTATCATTACTATTGCATTTATGTTATTTCGACCTTTTGTGTGTTCATTACATATCACGTAATGCAGAGAACGCCAACCTTTCTGACCTTGAGAGCAACATTCAGCTCTGAAAACGGGTCGTGAGCCACATTCAGCTGACAGAGAGAGTCGCGAGCCACATTCAGCTCATAGAGTCGCGAGCCACATTCAGCTCATAGAGAGGGTCCGAACCACATTCTGCTCATAGAGAGGGTCCGAACCACATTCAGCTCATAGAGAGGGTCCGAACCACATTCAGCTCATAGAGAGGGTCCGAACCACAATCAGTTCATAGAGAGGGTCCGAACCACATTCAGCTCATAGAGAGGATCCAAACCACATTTAGGTCTTAGAGAGGGCCCAAGCCACATTCAGCTCTTAGAAAGGGTCCGAGTCACATTCAGCTCTTAGAGAGGGCCCAAGCCACATTCAGCTCTTAGAAAGGGTCCGAGTCACATTCGGTTCTTAGACAGAGTCGCTACCCACATTCAGTTCTTAGAGAGAGACGCGAGCCACATTCAGTTTTTAGAGAGAGTCGCGAGCCACCTTCAGTTCTTAGAGAGAGTCGTGAGCCACATTCAGCTCTCACCCCCTCACAATAGTTACACCCAGAGCCCACTCTACTGATATAATGACGGCCAAAGGTTTTCTAAACAAATCTCACCGAGTCAGTATACCAAAATCCAGGGGTTCCTACCTTACCACCTCAGATCTGGTCTTCTATGTGAGGCTACTCACAAAAGTCACCATCTGGAGACCTGCTCTTCATAGCTGTTTCTTCCAGCTTGGTGCATAAGCACCAGGGCTAGCACAGTCACAAGCCACATATCACAGGCCTGCGTGAAACGTGGCTGCGAAGCCACAGATTGGGGTCCCATGACATAGAACATTGTATGTGCATGCCAAAGGTGTAGCCAGTGGGCCCTGGTGGTCCTGTGTCCTAGGGATGAAGAAATGAGGTAGACAACATCAACCTACACAGCATTGGTCGGGGTAGTGAAATGCAGCACTAGGGAATCTTTGTTAAATGTCTTAACTTCTCCCACAGAACAGCATAAAGACACAGCCTAATTTCATTGTCCCATCCCAGGAACCATAGCTGCTTTATTTTCCTTCCATTCTTATAGTATGTGTTTTTTTTGCTTTGTTTTATTTTGGGATGCTGGAAGTGCTGAAGATTTTATTGCTAGCACTTCTTTTTAGAAGGGAATGCTGGGTGGTAATTTATTCTAGTCAACCCCAAAAGTCTATTTCATTGCCATATCCAAGGAACCATAACTTCTTTATTTTTCCTTATAGCCGTACGTGTTGTTATTTTTTTTGCTTTGTTTTGTTTTTTTGGTGGCTGGATGTGCTGAAGATTTTATTGCTAGCACTTTTTTTTACAAAAGGAATGCTGGATGGTCTGTTATAAACGATATAAGACGCTGTGTAAACAAAGATCAAAATCCAATTAATCCAGGCCGATATTAAAATGATTTATTAGTCAACACATTTCAAAGCCACATCGAGCTTCTTCTCAGGACAAGTCATATCCTGGATGGTAAATAAAATGAAGCTTTTGATTTGTTTTAGTTTTAGTCAACCCCCTAATACTTCAACTACCCTGAAATACATTGGGGATCAGAAACCTGCAGTTCCAGCAAAGGTAATAAGTTTTTGAAAACTATAAGAGACAATTACCTTTCACAACTGGTTCAGGACCCAACAAGAAGGGGGGCACTGCTGGACCTAATATTAACCAACAGGCCAGACCGCATATCAAATATACGGGTTGGAGGTCACTTGGGTAATAGTGATCATAACTTAATAAGCTTTCAAGTATCCTTTACTAAGACGTGTAGTAGAGGGGCCACAAGGACACTAAACTTCAGGAAGGCAAATTTCCAACGGTTGAGAGATGATCTTAGTGCAATAAACTGGGACGATGTCCTGAGACATAAAAGTACACAACACAAATGGGAGTTGTTTATTAGCATCCTGAATAGGACCTGTGCACAATATATACCCTATGGGAATAAGCATGCTAGAAATAGGAGGAAACCACTATGGCTAAATAAAGCGGTAATAAGTGCAATATGTGACAAAAAGAAAGCATTTAGGGAATTAAAGCAAGTAGGTAGTGATGAAGCATTAAATAAATACAGAAAATTAAATAACATTTGTAAAAAGCAAATCAAGGCAGCAAAGATTGAGACAGAGAGACTCATTGCCAGAGAAAGTAAAAAGAATCCCAAAATATTTTTTAACTACATAAATAGTAAGAAACTAAAAAATGATGGTGTTGGCCCCTTTAAAAATAGTCTGGGTGAAATGGTGGATGAGGATGAGGAAAAAGCAAATATGCTAAATGACTTTTTTTCAACAGTATTTACACAAGAAAATCCCATGACAGACAATATGATCAGTGATAACAAAAATTCTCAATTAAACGTCACCTGCTTAACCCAAGAGGAAGTACGGCATCGTCTAAAAATCACTAAAATTGACAAATCCCCGGGCCCAGATGGGATACACCCCAGAGTGCTGCAGGAATTAAGTACTGTCATAGATAGACCATTATTTTTAATATTTAAAGATTCCATAAAAACAGGGTCTGTACCACAGGACTGGCGTATAGCAAATGTGGTGCCAATATTCAAAAAGGGGACAAAAACTGAACTTGGAAATTATAGGCCAGTAAGCTTAACCTCTACTGTGGGTAAAATCCTAGAGGGTTTTCTAAGAGATGCTATACTGGAGTATCTGAAGAAAAATAACCTCATGACCCATTATCAACATGGTTTTACGAGGGACCGTTCCTGTCAAACTAATCTAATAAGCTTCTATGAAGAAGTAAGTTCTGGACTGGACCAAGGAAATGCAGTGGATGTGGTGTATATGGACTTTTCAAAAGCTTTTGATACGGTGCCACACAAAAGGTTGATACATAAAATGAGGGCAATGGGGATAGGGGAAAATATGTGTAAGTGGGTTAAGAACTGGCTTAGTGATAGGAAACAAAGGGTGGTTATTAATGGAACACACTCAGAATGGGTCACAGTTAACAGTGTGGTACCACAGGGGTCAGTGTTGGGCCCGCTTCTATTTAATATATTTATTAATGACCTTGTAGGGTGCATACAGAGTAGAATCTCAATATTTGCAGATGACACTAAACTCTGCAGGGTAATCAATACAGAGGAGGACACTTTTATATTACAGGAGGATTTATGTAAACTAGAAGCTTGGGCTGCTAAATGGCAAATGCGCTTTAATGGGGATAAATGTAAAGTCATGCACTTGGGCAGAGGAAACAAAAGGTATAATTATGTGCTTAATTGTAAAACACTGGGCAAAACTGTCACTGAAAAAGACCTGGGTGTATGGGTAGATGACAAACTCACATTTAGTGGCCAGTGTCAGGCAGCTGCTGCAAAGGCAAATAAAATAATGGGATGTATTAAAAGAGGCATAGATGCTCATGAGGAGAACATAATTTTACCTCTATACAAGTCACTAGTGCGACCACACTTAGAATACTGTGTACAATTCTGGTCTCCAGTGTATAAGAAAGACATAGCTGAACTAGAGCGGGTCCAGAGAACAGCGACAAAAGTTATTAGAGGACTAAGGGGTCTGCAATACCAAGACAGGTTATTAAACTTGGGGTTATTTAGCTTGGAAAAACGAAGGCTTAGGGGTGATCTTATAATAATGCATAAATATATGAGGGGGCAGTACAGAGACCTTTCTAATGATCTCTTTACTCTTAGGCCTGAGACTGGGACAAGGGGGCATCCTCTACGTCTGGAGGGAAGAAGGTTTAATCATAATCACAGACGCGGATTCTTTACTGTAAGAGCAGTGAGACTATGGAACTCTCTGCCACATGCTGTTGTAATGAGGGAGTCACTACTAACATTTAAGAAGGGCCTGGATGCCTTTCTTGAAAACTATAATATTACCAGTTATATATACTAGATTCTTTGATAGGGCGTTGATCCAGGGAATTAGTCTGATTGCCGTATCTGGAGTCAGGAAGGAATTTTTTCCCCCAATGTGGAGATTAGTGTTGCCACATGGGGTTTTTTTTGCCTTCCTCTGGATCAACATGTTAGGCTATGGGTTGAACTAGATGGACTTAAAGTCTTCCTTCAACCTTAAAAACTATGTTACTATGTTACTATGTTACTATGTTATTTTTATTGTCCCATCCCCGGAAAAATATTTTTTAATTTTTTTTCTTCCATTTTTATGTGTTGTTTTTTTGTGCGTGTTTTTAGGGCTGGATGTGCTGAAGATGTTATTGCTAGCACTGTCTTTTAGAAGGGAAAGCTGGATGGTAAATTATAAAATAAAGATTTTGATTTAGGCTGTATGCATTCCCTAAGGCCTATTTTCATTACCCTATGCCAGGAAACATATCTTATTTATTTTTTTCTTACATTCTTATGTGTTGCTTTTTGGGGGGGTTTGGGCTGGATGTGCTGAAGATGTTATTACTAGCACTTATTTTAGAAGGGAAAGCTTAATAGTAAATTATAAAATAACTAGATGTGGAGGGCGGTCTCTATGCGCTGTGTCTCCCCTAACCGTGTCTGTGTCCGTCTCCTCCTGTTTCTGTGTCCTCCTGTGGCTGTCTCTGTCTCCTCCTCTGGCTGTCTCTGAGTGTCTCTGTCTCCTCCTGTGCCAGTCTCTGTCTCCTCCTGTGCCTGTCTCTGTCTCCTCCTATGGCTGTCTCTGTCTGTCTCTGTTTCCTCTTATGACTGTGTCTGTCTCCTTCTGTGCATGTCTTACTGTCTCTCTCTCCTCCTGTGCCTGTCTCTGTCTTCCCCTGCTCCCCCCCTCCTTCACTGTGTGGCATTCAGCATAGTGTGGCTGTCACATTGTGATCAGTCATATGAATCTGGTTCTGACCAGTCATGTGACTGATCACATGACTGTGACATCACCCCAGGTCCTCTATACTCCTCAGGAGTTTGGTAAGTCCAGTCGAGGTGCCGCGATGTGTGCATCCGCAAGATCCTAATTGCACCTGCGTAGCGGGTTCTCCCAAGCATAGTTAGGATGTCGAGGTGATGTGACCAAGGCTAGGGGTACTCGGATACCGGGACTGATGGCGGCTTGGATGGGGAGATCACGGATGGTCGGGATCCCAGTTCCGTGCCCTGGTTATCATTTGAGTAGATGGTGGGGGAGAAGGGAGTATTTACAGGGGAACGTGACGCCACATGTAGTTCCCGGTAATATGGTACCGGCGCTGCAAGCCGGCCGCTGAGGTGATGGTGGGTGCAGCAGAGAGTAGTCCAGCTCCCTACAGGTGGAGCTATTACCTCAGGGCAGCGGTGATCAATGTGGATGAGGGGAGTTGTAAGTGTTGGTGTTGCAGTTCTTACCCCTCTGCTGAGCTGCTAATGATGCTGAGTCCTCCGGGCACTGCAATAAGGATAACTGAGTCCAATTCAACTTTAACTATACTTTAATGGGTACCGGCAGATGACGATGATATATGGTACATTCTGGTTTACTGGGGGTCTGTCACCAGTTCCAGGTTCCCCGTTATGGAGTCTCTAGATGTTTTTCCCTCTGTGGCTTTTTGAGTCTAAGTTGCTGTTCTTAACTCTACCACCCTTACAGAGCTCTCCCGCCAGTCCCCTGATCTTCCCCCTCCACCAGAACTCGGGCCGTGCTCCTGTGATCTTGGATCTAGTTTTGGCACTGAGGGGCGAGGTACCTTGAGGCGCTGTCAGCTACCCTTTAGTGATGGGTCTGCAGCTCGTCGGTCTGCGGCCAGAGATAAACATCTGATCGCTACGGCTACCCGCACTGCCGATGCTTCCCCAACATGACCAGCCGGCTCCTACCAGTCCTGGCCCATTGCTCACTGTCCTGGTTCCCCCCTTGAAGGTTGGGGTTCCTCCCGGCAGCGTTGCTGTCAGGCTCATACTTTCTGACTGCCTTCCCAGCACTAACTGTCTTTCTAAACTCTCTCTCCCACTCCTCTATCCTAGGCTCCTCCCCCACTAAATTACCAGTTCCCCTATTCTAAGTGGTGTGATCCTAGGTGAGTGTAAGAATAGACTCCATAGGGTGAACCTTGAACTGACAACTTTGCAGGGTTAACACATTATTGTTAAGGTGTAATACTACCCTGCGGCGCCTAGCCACAGACGGAGATTAATGCGGTGATGTTTGCGGTGGGCAGCTTGGAGATTGTAACTGCTCCTACATTTGTGACTGGAGCGCAGGCGCAGTTAAGATCTCAAAGAACTCGGCCATGTGGGCACTGTGGTAGATTAGGGGTGCCGGTGGCGGGGGTTCCGCTGGTGGTAGTGTGTGGCAAGCAGCACTACCGCCAGCATATTGTTACACCCAATACTTGGGGGTATGGGTGGACAGGACATGACGTAGACGGGGGCGGAAGTGACATACTGTTACAACTAGACGGAAGCGGAAGCCACAAGTCAATTATGTGTATAGAATGTTTTGATTCTTGTTGTAGACAATTCCCTAAGGCCTATTTTCATTACCCTATTGCAGGAACTATAGTTTATTTATTTTTTTCTTACATTCTTATGTGTTACTTTTTGGAAGGTTTTGGGTTGGGTGTGCTGAAGATGTTATTGCTAGCACTTTTTTTAGAAGGGAATGCTAGATGGTAAATTATAAAATATAGATTTTGATTTTGGTTCTTGTTAATTCCCTAAGGCCTATTCTCATTGCCCTATACCGGGAACCATAACTTCTTTATTTTTTATTCAATTCTTAAGTGTCGTTGTTTCTTTTTGTGTGGTTTTTTTAGGGCTGGATGTGCTGAAGATTCTATTATTTAGCAGTCAATGCTGGATGCTAAATCATAAAATAAAGCTTTTGATTTTGGTTCTAGTCAGCCCCCAAAGGCCTATTTTCTTTGCCCTATGCCAGGAACCATAACTTCTTTATATTTACATGTTTTATTTGCATTCTTATGTCATGATGGCTGTTTTTTGTTTTGATTTTTCCTTTTGGTGGATATAATGAATATTTTGTTGCTAGCACTTCTGAGCACTTGCTTTTTAGTAGCAAATATGTGATGACACAGTATGAAGTATTTTTATTGGCAAAGTTTGGGGAAATGCATCTGTACCTAAGTGATTCTCATAGAAATGAAGTTTAATGTGTACTAATATATATAAATATATTCATATGTATATATATATATATATATATATATATATATATATATAACTCAATCTACTAAACTACTAGTGCATGTCCTTATCATCTCCCATCTTGATTACTGCAACCTCCTCCTCTGTGGCCTCTGTGCTAACACTCCACCAATGTATCCAATTAAAACTACTAATATTAACTTACAAAGCCGTCCACAATAGTGATGGGCGAATCCTAAATTACTCGGAATCGCTTGACTCTAGCGAGTCCGAGCCCAGGACTCGCTACTCGTTGCGAGTCTAGCGAGTCCAATGTTAATGAATGGGGAAGCGAGTAATAGCGAGTAGTGTGAGATTTACAACTCGCAGATGTGTCTCGGAAGCTTCAGCCTGAAGCAATCCTAGTTTTGTCATTTATTTGCATTGCTCGTTTACTTTGTAAGTAATCGCTGACTCGCACAGATAAGAGTCCTGTCTCCTCTGTGCTGGCTGCCAGCTCCAGGGTCCTAGAGCCTGCCTGCTGCCTGATGTAGCAGAGCTGAGATTGTTCTCAGTCTGCTCATTCTCTGTGTACAGACATGAATGTCTGTGCACAGAGATGATGTAGCAGAGCTGAGATTGTTCTCAGTCTGCTCATTCCCTGTGTACAGTAACAGACATGAATGTCTGTGCACAGAGATGATGTAGCAGAGCTGAGATTGTTCTCAGTCTGCTCATTCCCTGTGCATAGAGATCTATATCTATACACAGGGGATGTAGCAGAGAGGACATCGCGTTTTGGACTGCGTCGGAGGGAAGAGGATTTTTTTAATTAAAGATGGAGTCCCTAATGGCTTTTTTTTTTATTTCTAATAAAAAATTTTCTTTGTGTTGTGTTTTTTTTAAAACAATTTAATAGAAATTCATGGCGGTCATGTCTAATATTGGCGTGACCACCATACATTTCGGGCTTAGGGCCAGCTGATAATACAAAGCTGGCCCTAACCTCTTTATTACCCAGCGTGCCACCGCTACCAGGGCCGCTGGAAGAGCGGGGTTCAGCGTCAGAGGATGGCGCTTCAATGAACGCGCCATCTTCTGGGGCGGCTGCAGGCTGCAATTTGCAGCGGGGGGTGCCCAGAAAGCTTGGGCATCCCTGCGCTGCGGATTCCAGCCCCCAGCTGCTTAGCTGTACCTGGCTAGACATAGAAATTGCGCGGAGCCCCACGCATTTTTTTTAAATTATTTCATGAAATTCTGAGATTCTGACTCTGAGACTCTGACTCTGAAATTCATTAAATAATTTTAAAAAAATGCGTGGGGCTCCGCGCAATTTCTATGTCTAGCCAGGTACAGCTAAGCAGCTGAGGGCTGGAATCCGCAGCGCAGGGATGCCCAAGCTTTCTGGGCACCCCCCGCTGCAAATTGCAGCCCGCAGCCGCCCCAGAAGATGGCGCGTTCATTGAAGCGCCATCCTCTGGCGCTGAACCCCGCTCTTCCAGCGGCCCTGGTGGCGGTAGCACGCTGGGTAATAAAGGGGTTAATACCAGCTTTGTTATACAAGCTGGTATTAAGCCCGAGATTCTTAATGTCAGGCCACGTTTGACCCAGCCACTAAGAATCTCCAATAAAGGGTTAAAAAAACACAGAGAAAAATTTTTATTTGAAATTAAAAAAAAAGCCATTAGGGACTCCATCTTTAATTTAAAAAATCCTCTTCCGTCCGACGTAGTCCAAAACGCGATGTCCTCTATGCTACATGCACAGGGAATGAGCAGACTGAGAATAATCTCAGCACTGCTACATCATCTCTGTGAGCAGGCAGGTTCTAGGACCCTGGAGCTGCACAGAGAAGACAGCTGGACTCGGCTCGCAAAGAAACAGCAGTTACTTTGCGAGTCTCCCTGCTATCACTGGCACAGTAGCCAGTGATGACTCGCACGAGTCCAATGCAAACAATGGCAATCCTAGTTTTGTCAGCGTTTCTGACAAAACTAGGATTGATATTGATTTGCATTGGACTCGTGCGAGTCATCACTGGGAAACTCGCCGAGTACCGAGTCCTGCGAGTCCCTTACTACTCGCCGAGTAACGAGTCCTAGCGAGTAGATTCGCCCATCCCTAGTCCACAATCTGTCCCCCCCATATATCTCTGAACTAATATTCCGATATCATCCAACTCATAATCTTTGATCCTCCCAAGACCTCCTCCTTTCCTCCACACTTGTATGTTCCTCATCTAACCGCCTGCAAGACTTCACCCAAGCATCCCCCATTCTCTAGAATTCTGTACCCCAAAATGTCCAACTGTCCCCTACACTTGGAACCTTCAAGCGGAACCTGAAAACCAATCTCTTCAGAACAGCCTACAGCCTGCAATGATCACGGTGCCAGCTCACCACCACTGGACCTGGCACTTCACCACCACCAGAGCAGACCCAGCCTGTCTCTCTCCCAATTCCCTTGTAGAATGTAAGCCCGCAAGGGCAGGGACCTCTCTCTCCTCTGCACCAGTCTTTCACTGTTAGTTTGCTTGTTGTATTTTTAACTTGTTTTGTATGTAATCCTTTCTCATATACAGCACC
Organism: Allobates femoralis; assembly: GCA_033576535.1. NCBI lineage: Eukaryota > Metazoa > Chordata > Amphibia > Anura > Aromobatidae > Allobates > Allobates femoralis. The sequence continues at coordinate 39,538,954 of JARQOC010000006.1, read as the reverse complement.
ATAGAATAATAATAATGATAATAATATTTATTCATTTATATAGCACTATTATTTCCATAGCGCTTTACATACATTTTGCAACACTGTCCCTCTTGGGGCTCCACAATCTAAATATCCTATCAGTATGTCTTTGAAGTATTGGAGGAAACCGGAGTGCCCGGAGGAAGCCCATGCAAACACAGGGAAAACATACAAACTCCTTGCCGATATTGTCCTTGGTGGGAATTGAACCCAGGACCTCAAGGCTAACCACTGAGCCACCAAATTAATGGTGCTCTATAAATAAATAATAATAATAATAAATATATATGCCCACTTCATGATCAGAGAAGCTGTGCCAAGTGGAATGACATTTGACTCTGGTGGTTAACATAGCTAAAAGATGATATGTGATATTAAGAAAGCGCTGATGGACCTGCCAACATTTAATGGGATTGGTCAATGTGACCTTCAAAGTGTTGCTGCTGGTTCACTTATATATTACAAATTTCCTTGCAGATAAAGTTTAATCCAATATAAATTATCTTTATAATTTTCAGATAATTGGGGGTTATACTTGAAAAAAATTCATATATTTTTGGATTATTTTTGAATATTTCTTGAGTTTTTTTGTGAATTTTTATTTTGAGGATTATTTCTAGATTGTTTTTATCTATTTTTTTTAAATTATTTTTCTAACATTTTGACTTCCTTTTGCATATTTTTGGTGATCACTTCCTTTCTATGAATGAATGAATGTTTTTGTGTTTGTTTGTTTTTTTTCCTTTTGGCTGATCCATTCCCATGTTATTGACTACATGGTATGATAAAGGTCCTGAGATTTCCGCCGTAGCGCTAGTCATCACATGCCGTGATTTTATCACCCACGATACCCTTGGAAATATTTGCGCATTCCTCCATCCTGAGACCTGAGATTGTTTTGGTAATTTTACCACCATTCTTTCAAACATGAGTAGATAATGATCTGAAGAGCACGTTACAAGTTGTTCCCCAGCGAGGAGGAATGTTACAATCCAGGTCCCTCAAGAAAATGTGTGATGACGTTCCTTTAAATAGTTTTTATTTGGAAGTTGGAAAAAAAAATGATTGATGATAACATTTTTGGATATAGACAAAACTCACTGGCCTTCTGCAAATAGTCCCAAGCAGATGTCAGGCCGGAGGTAGGAAGCTCATAAGCTGTCACGCAAAGTGCTAATAAAGAATAGACTTGACAACGGTACCTTGACCCAAGCTCTGGCTCCTGGATGCAGATCCTGGTACCCACACCCATGGCTGATCCCTCGGCTGATGTATTTCCCTGCCGTTTTTAGACCTGCATAATGTTACTTGCAGGAAACAGTCCCTTCCTCTTTATAAACACTAGACTAGGTCACTGGCCAGCAGCACCGCCGCTGAACGGACACTTTTTTTTGGGCCCATTTGTCAAACATTGTTGTCACTGGCATTCAGTCCCGGTTGGAATGGTCAAATTTTTGTCATGGGAGAAGGAAGTGACTTGGATTGATTCCATTCATTAAGGGAACATACTTCAAGTAATGACATTCTGCAAGAAACAGATCCAAGAATCTTTCTATTTTATGTGTTCTTCTATGGCAATTTTCTTTTGGGTGTTGTATTATGGTCCAGTTTGGGCAGGGTAGTAAATGAAGGTGTCCTAGACCTCCAAGGATTGATCACATCCCATTTGGTGCTTATAAGATTCTATGGAAAAGGGAGGAGGAGCTGGAGGCAAACACAGTCATTCTACTGACAGAATCCATTTTATTATATCTAGACTAAATTTTGTGAATGTCTGTGTTTCTATTTGAGAGTATCTGCTCTCTATGAAATGTATTTTAGGATAGGAGACTCTAACATCTTTGTAGGAAACAAAACCTAAGATAACATTGAAATATGGGATTTAAAAAAAATAGGATGTATATATGTTAATGCCAAAAGAAAAGTTGACCCATGAAGATGTTGAAATGTATGTCCAAGGAATACCTCTATAACTCCGAGACAATGATATAATAAACACTGGACATTGAGACAAAGAGAACTCTTATATGTGTGTACTGGTCTCTATAATTTAATAAGAGCACATATACAAAGTCTTAGGGTCCTGTCACACTTGGCAACGTTCCCGACAACGATACGACCTGGTAGGGATCACTGGAACGTCTCTACATGGTCGCTGGTGAGATGTCACACAGTCAGACCTACTCAACGACGCAGCAACGATATGGCGACTCGTATAGCGACCTCAGCGGTCATTGGGACCCTGTCACACAGCAGCTAGTCTGACGATTCAGACCTACGTGGCTGAGTTCTGAGTCGCCAACGAGGTCGTTGTTAAGGCGTCAAACACACTGATGCATGCTGCGCAGCGGGAGCCCGACGATCAAAAAATGGTCCAAGCCATTCCGACATGATTGGCGAAATCACAGTGGGGGCCCGGTCGCTGCTATGTGTCAAACATAGTGAGATCGCTGGCGGGGTCGCTGTTATGTCACAAAACCTGTGACACAACAGCGATCTCGCTAGCAATCTCGCTATGTGTGACGGGGGCTTTATATGTCCCATGCAAGTTAGAAGCACATATACAAAGTCCTATATGTCCCATGCTAAGTGGCAACGACAACAGTGACAGTTCTCTATAGAACTTTATGAGCCCCGTCTGTCATCTACTATCTCAGTAATGGGAAAATCTCTGTTCACTGAATTCAGATTGTACCTGTATTTGAGGAATATTGAGAATGAGTCACAAGTCCAGGAGGAAAAAGAATCAAAATTCTCTAATAAGATAAATATCACATATATACTACAAAGGTTCTTGTTATCATGTGCACTATTGATTTATAAAAATAAAATAATGAAAAATATTTCATGTCTTATAGAGAAGCTTACCAGAAAAATTAGGCATATGACGTCATCGCGCGACGGCCGGAGATCCCGGATGCAGCCAGCGAGGACGGGAGGATGAAGAAGAAGCACCGAGGAGCGGCGCCGATCAGAACACCGGGATGGTAATGTATAAGCAGCGGGGGGGGGGCACTTACAAGGGGGGACAGTGCCAGCTTTTGGGGGCTGCTGGGTACCCCCAGGGGGCTGTTGGTACCCCCAGGGGGCTGCTGGGTACCCCCTGGGGGCTGCTGGGTACCCCCAGGTGGCTGTTGGTACCCCCTGGGGGCTGTTGGGTACCCCCAGGGGGCTGTTGGTACCCCCAGGGGGCTGCTGGGTACCCCCTGAGGGCTGCTGGGTACCCCCAGGGGGCCGCTGGGTACCCCCTGGGGGCCGCTGTATAACCCCTGGGGGGTGCTGTATAACCCCTGGGGGGTGCTGTATAACCCCTGGGGGCTGCTGTATAACCCCTGGGGGCTGCTGTATATACTGCCGAGGCCTGTATACCACTGGGGCTGCTGTATATACCACTGGGGCTGCTGTATATACCACTGGGGCTGCTGTATATACCACTGGGGCTGCTGTATATACTGGTGGGGTCTGTATATACCACTGGGGAGGCTGCTGTATACCACTGGGGTTGCTGTATATACTACTGGGTCCTGTATATGCCACTGGGGAGGCTGCTGTATACTACCATTGGGGGGCCTGTATACCACACTGCTGGGGGCTGTACACCTGTGCTGGGGTCCACCCTCGGCTTATACACGAGTCAATAGGTTTTCCCAGGTTTTGGGGGCAAAAGTAGGGGGGTCGGCTTATACACGGGTCAGCTTATACACGAGTATATACGGTAATTACAATTTAAAATGTCTCAAGAAAATATTATAAAAATATTTAGTATTTCTAGAACCATGACCACCAAATGATCAATGATGAGACTGTCAAGGAGTTTTGTTAAGTGAAGCGGTCTGACCACAAGTCATACCAATTCCGGTGCAATTGTGGCGCCCCGCAACGAGTGCGTCACAGGAAGGTATTGCATCCCTGACTGAAGATGTAATATCTTCCATCTCAGTGATGACATGGTTAACCTCAGAGCTCCAACACCACATGCACCACTTAGAATAGAGGGCCAATCAGGTCCTGGTGGGAGGAGTGTATGTGTAGTGTGTGTGTGGGTAACTTAGGAGAGGGAGTAGGAGTCGTGAGGAGGAGAGTAACAAAGGAGAAGCAGGGCGCTGCACAGTGCCGTGCAGCCCTGAAGACCACTTACTGGCTGGCGCCATTAAGCGGTGCCCCAGACCGGAACACGGGCAACTACCAAATGGGTCCAACTACACCCATGCCCAAAACCACCGGCTCACTGGTTCCGAGGCGAGCAAACGTCCACCGCCGCTCAGCAAACCAGGGTGAAGGAATCGCTTCCTAGGAGGCACCTCACCACAGCCACAACTTAGTGGTCTTGCCAGCAGGGACCCACCCCTGGGACACAGGACCTTCAGCCTAATTCAGCTAGGTACCACTCAGAAGTCTCCCAAGTACCCTGATCTGGTACACTAAGGCAACATCGGCAAACAAGCTAGAGAAGTTAGGAAAAGGAGGAACACTGCGGAGCTCTGAACTAACGCTCGTCATTGCTGAGACCACCTGGTCCGTTACCTGCAGACTGTATACCTTGTACCATACTAACGGTTACAGTAAAGACCCGTTACAGAGGAAGCTTGTGTTCGTGCATTTCTTCAGAACTGTTGTTAACTCTGCACTTCCACATCTACCCGAGCTGCCGTATTCCATCTGGTGCAGCTCCTGGCTCTGGGGACTCCCGCTCATCCTGTGGGGAGCATCACATCTAGCTGCCGCACATTCCCCGGAGGCCCAAGCAGCGCCGATGCAATCACCGGAATCCCACAGGTGGAGTCACGACAACAAGAATTATCCCCATCCGTTCATCCCCTTATGATCTAACCACCGGGCCCCACAGCCTCAGGCGCGGAACTGTGACAAGTGCTGCATCGCCTGAGACGTGAGCATCCGGTTACGGTGAGTCACAATCATCCGTCCAGAAACGTCGTATCGTGAATCCAACTTGCTATATATACCGGTATATTAATCTAACCTGTCCAGTTATCTAAAACGCCCGTCCAGCAGGTATTATTGCAACATACATCTACAAGATCATAATATCCTGAAGCAGATAAATGTCAAGGAAACTATTGGGCATTCTGCTGATATGTTGGCGTAAGCAGATGTTATTGCAAAGCTGAAGTGGTGGTTCCATACCGCCCAACTTTTTGGAACTGGCTACACGCGCAATGGCAAATTTTTACCAAACACGTAGCCATACCATTTGCCATTTCTATCTACCCTGGCAAAGGGGTGGTGGCAGTGAGGGACATTCAGCAGACGCCCGAGACTGCAGGGCGTAGACTCGAATTCGGGACTGTCCGTAGTATCCAGGACTCTTAAGACTAGAGATAAGTGGATCAATTGTTGGGACTCCAGTCCAGGTCAGTAGTACCTGGCGGATGGATTGGAGGCTGCAAATCTCTTACCTTCTGAGGTCCCTGGTGGCTGGACGGGAGGCCGTGAATCTCTTACCGTTTGGCATCCCCAGTGCGGCTTTTGATTACTCAAGGCTGCCACTATGTAAGCTGAGTGTCCTACTCATCTCTAGTTGGGACCAGTGGATTTATTTTTCGTTCATTCATTTATACTGGTAGCAGCCAGAACTTTCCTCCACTATACAGTATCTGGCTTTTTGTGTCTGTAAAGCTCTGTTCACACATTGTATAAATAGTGAGGTTTTTTTGTTTTCTGAACGTGTCCACACCAAAATACACATTCATAATCTTCTCTGTTAATTGCGTTTTGCTGCATTTTTTATGTCTTTTGCTCCTTTTTTGATGCGGTTTTGGTGCAGATGTGAAGCCGTGTTTTCAATGTGGTTTTTACAGTACAGAACAACTTTGATTCTGTACTTAAGTTGTAACTACAGTAACTGCAGTCTTTTACATAGAAGCTTCTCGAGAAAAAATGTAGCAAAATTTAGCAGCAGCAGCGTCTTTAGATGCACAGTGGTGATACCTCAACTGCTGGTCATGTACCCAAGACACAGAACTATGGATCTTGGATTTCCCTACATTTGTTCCCTGATGAATCCCAAATATTAAATGCATCGGGACCCAGACCTGGGACTGATTCTCTTTAAACTAAGTTATAATCTGGTATTTTAAACGATGATGGTGTTTATCACTAGTCTATGATTCATGAGAAAACTAACGAGCGACACCAGCAAATGTGAACAGGTGCCTGCTGAAAAAAATATATCTATAAAAAGGTATATAGCGGCACTCTGGGATACAGGAAAAAGGGAAAACATGGTCTAGCGAAACTGCTGTGAAAATACTGGATAAGGCAAATACATGAAGCTAATGTAGAATGTAACAGAGGAAATAAGGCATAACAAAACTGCTTAGGAATATTTGTAAATGGAGATATTTAGCAGATGTATTGGCCAATGCATGTGAGACTGATAACCAACGTCAAGGTGTTCTCCTGTATTGCGTACCTAACCTGAAATGCCTCTACGTGCAATTTCACCTAGTGAATACCTCCTCTTTGATTATCGGGCTCACTTGGATTACATGGATTCTACATAAGCTTTATGTATTTGCCTACTCTAGTATTTTTACAGCAGTATTGCTAGGCCATCTTTTCCATTTTCTTGTGTCCCAAAGTGCAGCTGCACACCTTGCTGTAGATCTGTTTTATCATATGGCACCTGTTCACATTACCTGGTGACACCAGTCAGTTTATAGTGTTAGTATATTATTTTCTGACTGAGCTCCTCACACCCACCCCACCCCATAGATATGGCATTTACCATGCTAGAATGTATATGATGTTTCCAGGTTACTCCAACAGCCAATCACAGATGCCCATTCTCTGTGACAGCATCTGTGATTGGATGTTCCCCCCTCAGCAGAGAATATCCAGAAAGTTAATGAGTGGCCCCAGAAGTACAAGTGTTGGGACCCCAGTAAGTATAACGCTGATGTTTAATCACTATCTTCTTTCTTTTTACAGTTATTTCACCCCCAAACCGAACCTGAACTGTAAGGGTGCGTGCACACGATCAGTGTACGCAGCGTTTTGGACGCAGCGTCTTGCCGCTGCGTCCAAAACGCTGCGTAGTACAGTACTAGCATAGTGGATGGGATTTCAAGAAATCCCATTCCCACTATGCTTAACCTGCCCACAGCGTGTTTGGAGCTGCGGTGCGGGTTGTTGGGAGTCCGCTCCTCTGCAGCATGTTCATTTCATGCTGCGGAGTCGGAAGCGGCTCCCATCGGGTGACTGCAGGGAGAAGCCGCCCTACACCCGCCGCACACGGTGAGTACAGGGCGGCTGAGGTCTCCCTGCGGCCACCCGCGGCTTCCCTCAGGTCCGGAGGAGCTGCGTCCAACACGCAGCTTCTCCGGACCATGTGCACGCACCCTAACACAGAATTCCCAGGGAAGTCCACATTTAGGGTCTGTGCCCAAATACTAGGTGTTCGATACAGACCCCGAACTTTACAGATCAAGTTCGGCCATCCCTAGTCATCAACCCTTCTAGATGCACTCACACACAGTTTTTGAAGGAACTCATCAGGAGGTTGTTCCAAACATCATGAAGAAGTAACCCCAAATCTTCTGCTTATGAGATTTGTGCATATCCTTATGTCTCTTCATATAATCCCAAAAAGACTGGATGATGTGAGATTAGGGATGCCTTTTTTGTATTCATTTTTTAGATTATTAAAGGGGTTGTCCAGACTTTTTGGATAATTTCTTTGCGTATCCCGGCTTCAAAATGTTGACAGTTTGTAACATACATCCTGTCAACATTTTGCATAGTTACCCAGATATCTATTCTATTTGCGGCAGCCAGAGAATGTCCGGGGGTGTGTTTGTATTGGAGCCTGCATGGAAATGGGGAACTGGATGTTACGCCCAGACCCCTCCAAACACAACCCCTCCCCCAATCTCAGTATGTCCAGCCACCCCCAGACTGCTGCCGGTGGAGCCAGTTCTCTCTATACCGCAGTCACCGACACTTTTATACAGGAGATATAGAGAGGAACAGCATCAGCTCCACTGTGCACAGAGACCCGGGTTGCGGACCTCGGCTCCACTGACAGCGGACACATGGTAAACGCACGCACTATATTGCAGACAGCGGTCCCCCGCTCCACTGACACAGTGTACCAAATCTACTTCACAGCTGCCGATTCGGCACAGTGTGTCAGTGGAGCAGGGGACTGCTGTGTACAATGGGGGTAGGTGGTGACATTAGGAGCTGGGGAAGGCTTGTAGCAGCCTGGGGGTGGCTGAGCATACTGTACACTGGGGGAGGGGGTGTGTTTGTTGGAGTCTGGGTGTAACATCTAGTCCTGCAGTTCCATGAAAGCTCCAACACAAAAACACTCCCTGGACATTCCCTGGCTGATAGATGATATCTGGGTAACTATGCAAAATGTTAAAACAAATTGAGAAGGGAGCGCACATAGGGTCTTATCTATGAAAATAATTCAATGCCCCCCAATTAGTGTGACTCACCTTTTTGGGTTGTGTGAGTCACAACAACCTGCAAGGGCCTTGTTATCCTGGTAGCTGCAGACACCTGGTGAGGGAGAAATTCGTGTATCCGAATTCTACACAAACGGATATGCAAAATGTTGACATGATGTATATTACAAACTGTTAACATTTTGCAGCCTGGATACACATAGAAATTATCCAAAAAGCCCAAACAACCCCTTTAAGTGAATCGTTACAACAGTTCCTTAAGGTTTGCAACCTTTCGATTATTTGTAGTGGTGCTTTTTTCTATAGATAGATAGATAAAGAAAACCAGGCAGCACTCAATAAATGCAAAAAGTGTGGACACTCCAGCTTATTCCAGCCTTTGTCCAGCCTAAGCCAATAGATGGATTGATGGATATATAGATATAAAGTGTCAATTGTGATCCCATTATGGGATCACAATTGACGCTTTGTGAACCAAGGATCGGGACCTGCCATCACCCTACTGAGGTCATGACCTGTCATTCTCCTGGAAGAATGCCAGCTTTTATAGCATTTGGGGGACATCCCCATACGCTGTAAAAGACTGGAAATCATCGAGGGACCTCCCACTGGACTACGTCGGACGCCAAAGAATAATAAAGATGGGGTCTAAATAGTGTCTGTTTATTTCCTAATAAAAATATTTTTCTCTGTCTTGTGTCTTCTTTACAATTTACTAGAGATTCCTAATGGCCCAGTCTAATATTGGCCAGACATTACGAATCTCGGCTTAGTGCCAGCTGCCAAAAAGCTGGCATTAACCCCTTATTACCCAGTCTGCCACCGCTACATGGCAGTGGGAAGAGCTGGATACAGCGCCAGAAAATGGCGCTTCTATGAATGCACCATTTTCTGGGGTGGCTGTGGACTGCAATTCGCAGCGGGGGTCCCCCAGAAAGCTTGAGGATTCCAGCCTCCAACTGCCTAGTTGTACCTGGCTGGCCCAAAAACATGGCGAAGCCCACGCGTTTTTTTTTTATTATTTCATGAAATATTTCATGAAACTCGTGGGGGTGCGCCAATGTTGAGGCACACAGGGGCTCTCCATACGTGACATGGTGTCCGCTAACAATTGGAGCTAATTTTCCATTCAAATTGTTAGCAGACACCATGTCGCACATAGAGAACCCCTGTGTGCCTACACATTGAAGCACCCCCACAAGTGACCCCATTTTGGAAATTAGACCCCCCCAAGGAACATATCTAGATGCATAATGAGCACTTTCAACAAATTACCATCACAAATTAGTCTGTAAAAAGTAAAAAAGAAGATTTTTGTGAAAAAAAGTACTTTTTCATTTTTACGGATCAGTTTGTGAAGCACCTGGGGGATCAAAGTGCTCACTATGCATCTAGATAAGTTCCTTGAGGTGTCTAGTTTACAAAATGGGGTCACTTGTGGGAGAGCCCCAAAGTTTAGGCACACAGGGGCTCTTCATAAGTGACATGGTGTCCACTAAAAATTGGAATTGTAAGCTGATACCATGTCGTGTATGGAGAGCCCCTGTGTGCTTATACATTGGAGCTCCCCCAAAAGTGACCCCATTTTGGAAACTAGACCCCCCCGAAGGAACTTATCTAGATGCATAGTGAGCACTTTGAATTCCCAGGTGCTTCACAAATGTATCCGTAAAAATGAAAAAGGACTTGTTTTCCACAAAAAAAAATCTTTTTTCATTTTTACGGATTCATTTGTGAAGCACCTGGGGGTTCAAAGTGCTCACCACCCATCTAGATAATTTCCTTGGGGGGGGTCTAGTTTCCAAAATGGAGTCATTTGTGGGAGAGTTCCAATGTTTATGCACACATGGGCTCTCCATACGCGACATGGTGTCCGCTAACAATTGGAGCTAATTTTCCATTCAAATTGTTAGCGGACACCATGTCACGTATGAAGAGCCCCTGTGTGCCTAAACATTGGAGCTCCCCCACAAGTGACCCCATTTTGGAAACTAGACCCCCCCAAGGAACTTATCTAAATGCATAGTGAGCTCTTTGAACCCTTGGGTGCCTTACAAATTGATCCATAAAAATGAAAAAGTACTTTTTTTTCACAAACATTTTATTTTTGGCCTCAATTTTTTTCATTTTTACATAAGCAACAGGATAAAATGCATCCTAACATTTGTTGGGCAATTTCTTCTGAGTACACCGATACCTCATATGTGGTCATAAACCACTGTTTGGGCGCACTGTAGGGCTTGAAAGGGAAGGAGTACTATTGACTTTTTGAATGGAAAATTAGCTCCAAAAGTCAAATTGCGCTCCCTCCCTTTTGAGCCCTGCCGTGTGCACAAACAGTGTTTTATGATCACATATGAGGTATTGGTGTACTCAAGAGAAATTGCCCAACAAATTGTAGGATCCATTTTATCCTGTTGCCCATGTGAAAATGAAAAAATTAAGGCTAAAAGAACATTTTTGTTGGAAAAACTAAAACGTCCATTTTTTCCTTCCACATTGCTTTAGTTCCTGTGAAGCACCTGAAGGGTTAATAATCTTCTTGAATGTAGTTTTGAGTAGCTTGAGGGGTGCAGTTTTTGGAATGGTGTCACTTTTGGGTGTTTTCTGTCATGCACATCCCTCAAAGAGACTTCAAATGTGATGTGGTCACTAAAAAATGGTTTTGTAAATTTTGCTGGAAAAATGAGAAATTGCTGTTGAACTTTGAACCCTTATAACTTCCCAACCATAATTTTTTTTTCCAAAATTATGCTAATGTAAAGTAGACATGTGGGAAATATTATTTATTAACTATTTAGTGTCACATAACTCTCTGGTTTAACAGAATAAAAATTCAAAATTTTAAAATTGCAAAATTTTCGAAATTTTCGCCAATTTTTTAATTTTTTTCACAAATAAACGCAAAAATGATCGACCTAAATTTACTACTAACATGAAGCCCAATATGTCATGAAAAAACTAGGATCGCTAGGATCCGTTGAAGCGTTCCAGAGTTATAGTCTCATAAAGGGACACTGGTCAGAATTGCAAAAGAACGGTCTGGTCATTAAGGTGGAAATTGGTTCCATCACTGATACTTTTAACATTATTTTCAAAACAAAAATATTCCTACCAGATATTATGTTAAAATATAAATTAAAATGTATAGCAACTAACAATTGATTTTGGTTTCTGATGTTTTGTCACTTCTTTTGTTCTTTCCAGACGCGTCCTATATTTTCCCCATAGACGTCTCTGTTCAACTCAAAACATTGCAGAAAAACTGAAAGTTGTAAAAATGCTACCAAAGCTTGTAAAATATTCTATTAAACACTTGAAACTCTTCTTTTGAAGGCATGATTTACAAGTATTAAAAATGCTGGAAAAAAGAGTTCCCTTTCATGACTGCAGTCTTGTTTCCATACAACACAAGACTTGTGAGAAGAGCTGAGAACATTGTGTCTTTTGGTGTCCCTCCAGCTGTAGAGGGTTGGTGGAAGGGTTGTTATTATTTTACCCTCATGAGTATATATTGTGCCCACTGTTATGTCATATTTCATTGTCACAGCTGTACAGATGCTTCGCAAATCATTCTTTACATGTTTGGTTTGTGGCTCAGTCTGCAAATTAACCTCACAAATAGGTACTGATCCATTCTTATACTGTACTTGCATTTTGGCTATTACTCCATTGCATGCAATTGCAAAATGAAGCAAATATTTAATCTCTTCATGGCAACAGACTACAAATAACTCTGTGTAGTCTGATCCTGCAGTTATATTGCAATCCTTACAGCTGAAATCAAAGTGTATACGCAGAAACTATTTTCAGGAAGGCTGGACATGCCGAAAAGAAGAAGGAATCAAAACTGGTGGTAGAATCGTCAAAGATACACAACAGATGCAAGACTGATAGCAACAAGCGTAGATGGAATGAAGGATTATTAGAGTGTCAATATGGAAAGCTCCAACATTGGACTGCTACTCAACACAAATAAGACAGAGATGTTGACTACTGACAGGTACAACAAGGACCTATGTGAGATGGGTGGTGCTGAACTGGAAGTTGTAGAGGACTTCACCATACTAAGATCAATGATCACTCAAGATATATCGACGACACTGGAAGTCAATAGGAGAATAAACATGGGAAAATCAACACTAAAGTCTCTGGACAAGGTCTTCACATCAAGGAATGAAGACTTGGCTCGTACACAGTTTGGTCTTTTCTGTAGTAATATATGGAAGTGAAACATGGATGATAAAGAAACAAGACAGAAGAATAATTAACATCTTCGAAATGTGGTGCTGGAGAAGGATGATATCAATATCATGGATGGCAAGAAGAATAAACACATCAATACTGGAACAGATCAAGCCAGACATGTCACTGGAAGGAAGGAAGGATCACCAAGATATGACTTGTCTACCCTTCATATGAAGAAGGACATCATGGTTGGAAGAATAGAAGGAACAAGGCAAAGAGGAAGACCAGCAACCCAATGGTTTGATACAATCAGGATAATGGTGAAGAAGACCCTGGTGGACCTATCTAGGCTTGGAGAAGACCCTGGTAGACCTATCTAGGCTTGGAGAAGACCCTGGTGGACCTGTCTAGGCTTGGAGAAGACCCTGGTGGACCTGTCTAGGCTTGGAGAAGACCCTGGTGGACCTGTCTAGGCTTGGAGAAGACCCTGGTAGACCTATCTAGGCTTGGAGAAGACCCTGGTGGACCTGTCTAGGCTTGGAGAAGACCCTGGTAGACCTATCTAGGCTTGGAGAAGACCCTGGTGGACCTGTCTAGGCTTGGAGAAGACCCTGATGGATCTATCTAGGCTGCATAAGATCGATCTTCTTATAGAGTGTTCATCCATCAAATTCCCTTGGCTCGAGATCTAGCTGAAGGCTTGTAAATAATAAATAATAACCTCTAGCCAAAAATTTACATTTTTTGTCCTCCTGAAAGTGCAGCCACTGCATAACACCTATCATTATCTGGGCTAGTTGATTCAGCAGGTCAGTTGTTGCACATTCCTTAGCAGAGTGCGTAACAACTCACCTGCTGAATCAACTAGCCCTGAAAATGGATGGTGCTGGGGCATTGGGCTTATACCCAGCAATCGTCAGCAGCCGATGAGTAAGAGGCCCACCGTGTTGAGCGCTGAAGTCGTGATTGAAGGCCTGCCCGGAGCCGCCGCTGCTGCAAACCTATCATCATCTATGGCAGAACATTTCTCCATGATTATGTAGAATTAATATGTTCATGCCCAGAAAAATCAAACTAAACAAAGCTTTTGTGTTATTTCAGTTTCAAACCTGTGAGTAAATTGACAATTGCTCTGTAGACTTGCAAAAAAACTAAAGAATGCAAAGGGCTGATTCATCCTTTATGATTTTTTTTAGTCACTTTTTCTTTTTTTGTCCTGTGTGTTTGCTGATTTTTTGCGTCAAATTACTCAAAATAGCACAGTTGGTTGACAATATTTTTCATCTTTGATCAGTCTTTTCAACTTTTTAGTTCCTTTCACACATTTACCTATGCTTCTATAATATACTGGGTAGTTTGTAAGAGAAATGATGAGATGATTCCTTTATCTCAACTTAGTGAGAGAAATGTGCCAAGTACTGATCATGTTGGGGTAAGTGATGTATTACTGCAAAGCGGCCCACCAGAGGATTCCCCGGTTCGCCTGTGGACCAGTCCAAGCCTGGTTGTGCCTGGTATTGCTGCTTATCCCTATGCATTTCAAGACTACAAGTGATATTAGTTAGTAAAAAGAAAGAATAGAAGGAGTTTTCTGTATTTTTTTCTGTATATATACATTGGGGGAAAAAAGTGTTTAGTCGGTCACCAATTGTGCAAGTTCTCCCACTTAAAAAGATGAGGTCGACCTGTAATTGACACCATAGGTGACCTCAACTATGAGACAAAATGAGAAAACAGATCCTGAAAATCACATTGTCTGATTGGGAAAGAGATTTTTTCACATTTTGGTGGAAAGTATGTATTTGGTCAATAACAAAAGTTCATCTCAATACTTTGTTCTATCTCCTTTGCTGGCAATGACAGAGGTGAAATGTTTTCTGTAAGTCTTCACAAGGTTGGCACACACTGGTACTGGTATATTGGCCCATTCCTCCATGCAGATCTCCTCTAGAGCAGTGATGTTTTGGGGCTGTTGCAGGGCAACACGAACTTTCAATTCACTCCTAAGGTTTTCTACAGGGTTTAGATCTATAGACTGGCTAGGCCACTCCAGGACCTTGAAATGCTTCTTACGAAGCCACTCCTTCATTGCGCTGGCAGTGTGCTTTAAATCATTGTCATGCTGAAAGACCCAGCTATATTTCATCTTCAATGCCCTTGCTGATGGAATGAGCTTTGCACTCAAAATCTCACGATACATGGCCCCATTCATTCTTTCATGTACACGGATCATTCATCCTGGTCCCTTGGCATAAAAACAGCCCCAAAGCATGATGTTGCCACCCCTATGCTTCACAGTAGGTATGGTGTTCTTTGGATGCAACTCAGCATTCTTTCTCCTCCTAACACGAGTTGTGTTTCTACCAAACAGTTCTTCCTTGGTTTCATCTGACCAAATGACATTCTCCCAATACTCTTCTGGATCATCCAATGCTCTCTAGCAAACTTTAGATGGGTCCGGACATGTAATAGCTTAAGCAAGGGGACATGTCTGGCTCTGCAGGATCTGAGTCTCTGATGGCGTAATGTATTACTGATGGTATCCTATTTTAAGTTGGTCCCAGCTCTCTGTAGGTCATTCACTAGGTCCTCCTGTGTGGTTCTGGGATTTTTGCTTACAGTTCTTGAGATCATTTTGACCCCCACAGGGTGAGATCTTGCTTGGAGCCCCAGATCGAGGGAGATTATCAGTGTCTTCCATTTTCTAATTATTGCTCCCACAGTTGATTTCTTCACACCAAGCTGCTTGCCTATTGCAGATTCAGTCTTCCCAGCTTGGTACAGGGATACAATTTTGTTTATGGTGTCCTTTAACGGCTCTTTGGTCTTGACCATAGTGGAGTTTGGAGTGTGACTGTTTGAGGATGCGGACAGGTATCTTTTATACTGATAACAAGTTCAAACAGGTGCCAGTACTACAGGTAATGAGTGGAGGACAGAGGAGCCTCTTAGAGAAGAGGTTAGAGGTCTGTCAGAGCCAGAAATTTGCTTGTTTGTAGGTGACCAAATACTTATTGTCCACCAAAATTTGAAAAAATTCTTTCCCAATCAGACAATGTGATTTTCAGGATTTGCTTTCTTATTTTGTTTCTCATAGTTGAGGTCACCTATGATGTCAATTACAGGCCGACCTCATCTTTATAAGTGGGAAAACTAGCACAATTGGTGACCGACTAAACACTTTTTTCCCCACTGTATATACACTCCCAGACCAACAGGACAGATGGCCGGGCGGCCCCAAAACTGCTGCTTGACCACTGGCCTTTGGGACATCTGCCCCCCTGTCCTCTGGGCCAGCCAGCCCCTGGTTGCATCAATGAAATCCTGGGTTCTAATCTAAGTGCAATAATAGCTACAAGGTGTCTAATATGTTTTCTGTATGTTTGTGTGAGTTTTGGGTTGTAATTGGTGACGGAATTTAGGGGTTTCATCTGAGGTTTGCAATTATTCAAGGTGTCAAGTCAGGGTTGTGAATTGATTTTAGGATTGATCCAGGGTCTGCATTTATTAATGGCCCTGGTTTTGAATTTATTTAGAGGTTTAGTCTGTGGCGGGAATATATATTGAATTAGGCAAGGTTAGGTGCGTGCTACAGAGCGGGGAGAGCAATGACGGATACAGAATTTTCTGCATCAAAGATGTAGAATTTACCTAGCAAAAGTGCAATGCGGATACAGATTTGATATAGGAAATTCTGTTTCACTTGCGCAGAGTCGGCACGTAGCCTTACTTTTGGATTTTTGGTGTAATATCATCTGTGTTGCTGTTGAGACTATGAATGGCTGACAATGATAAATCAGCAGCAAATTCTTCTTTCATCACGAGAAGTCACAATAGTGGTCTGGGCAAGAGGGAGAAGAAAAAGAAAGAAAATATCTATAATTAGAGAACACATCAACTGAATTCATGGATTCATGAGGAACCGGTCACCTCTCCTGATATGACCTTTAGTAACTGTTTGCATTTCTCATGAAATAACAGTTTTGGGGCAGCTCCTCTGGAATCACTGATGTGGTCTATCCCCTCTTTCTATATGGTCTATATAGTGAAGAAAATATCTTAAAACTGTATATATACTGTCTCATGGTATGCCCTGCTCATAAAAACTCATGACTTGCCTAATCACAGTGTTCCTATTATTTTTTTACAATGTTTTAAATTATCAATATATTTTATTTCATTATACTCATGCATAAGGACTATATAATTCCCTATAGCCTTCTACTTGGGTATGACCATTAACTAGGATTTGTTGTGGTTTACAAGTTATCTATTATCCAAAGTGATAATTATGGGAAATTGAAAATATAATCTACAGTACTACATCCAGTGATTAGTGGACTGGATTACTTTTGATTACTGGATTCTGATAGACACCTCTCCATTACTAACACCAGGCCATGATGCCAGTTGATATCAACCCCGTACATCATTAACATAATTGCCACCCCAACAGGGCAATCTGGAAGAGCCGAGATGAAGTGCCGGAGTTGGAGAATCTGGCTGGTATTTTTAGATTGGGAAGGGCCCAATAATCATGGATCTTTCCAACCTAATAATATCAGCCTGCAGCTGTCTGCTTTACCTTAGCTGGTGATCAAAAACAGAGAGGAATGCACGTCATTTATTTTCTTTCAATTATTTATTTGGTTAATTGATGTAAAATCTATCTATTATCTACAGTACCTATTTGTGCACATATTTAACACATAAAAAACATTTATTTCAGTGTCGTCCATTACTTCCACAGACGGTACACATAGACAACACACAGATATCACAAGAATGATACGTATCTACACACAGATAGGATGGAATGTGTCATGTGTGCTTTTTTTAAATGGATGTGTAAAGGGGACCTATGGATGTTACTCCTAAGAGTAAGAGTAAGTACACATGATTAGATAATGGACCCGCCAAGGTTTTTCTGGGAAAGGCTGCTTGAAAAAAAATCTAGCTGTGTTTTTTTTCCTGAGTCGCCTTTGCTTGCAGTTCTGCAGCGTTTTGGCATCTTTTTCTTTAGTTTATACTATAGTTAGGGAAACCACCCAGAGACTGTACATACCACATCTTTTGTAGCTGCTTCATGGTTTTTAAATCCTAAATCTTTAAAAAAAAAAAGTAATGTAAGGTTGAAAATGTGAATAGCAAAGTTGTTTTTACACTGCTGCGGACTACAGTGGTAACCAAAAGTTTAGCTTTTTTTTAAAATATGATTCCTTCTGTCTGGTTGTTGTGATTTCTTCTGTCTGGTTGTTGTGATTCCTCCTGTCTGGTTGTTGTGATTTCTTCTGTCTGGTTGTTGTGATTCCTTCTCTCTGGTTGTTGTGATTTCGTCTGTCTGGTTGTTATGATTTCTTCTGGGTTTTTTTTTGTAATTCCTTCTGTCTGGTTGTTGTGATTACTCCTGTCTATTTGTTGTGATTAATTCTGTCTAGTTGTTGTGATTCCTCCTGTCTGTTTGTTGTGATTCCTCCTGTCTGATTGTTGTGATTCCTTCTGTCTGGTTGTTGTGATTCCTCCTGTCTGTTTATTGTGATTCCTCCTGTCTGGTTGTTGTGATTCCTTGTGTCTAGTTGTTGTGATTCCTCCTGTCTATTTGTTGTGATTCCTCCTATCTGTTTGTTGTGATTCCTCCTGTCTGGTTGTTGTGATTCCTCCTGTCTGGTTGTTGTGATTCCTCCTGTCTGTTTGTTGTGATTCCTCCTGTCTGGTTGTTGTGATTCCTCCTGTCTACTTGTTGTGATTCCTCCTGTCTAGTTGTTGTGATTCCTCCTGTCTGTTTGTTGTGATTCCTCCTGTCTGTTTGTTGTGATTCCTCCTGTCTAGTTGTTGTGATTCCTCCTGTCTAGTTGTTGTGATTCCTCCTGTCTGTTTGTTGTGATTCCTCCTGTCTGGTTGTTGTGATTCCTCCTGTCTACTTGTTGTGATTCCTCCTGTCTAGTTGTTGTGATTCCTCCTGTCTGTTTGTTGTGATTCCTCCTGTCTGTTTGTTGTGATTCCTCCTGTCTAGTTGTTGTGATTCCTCCTGTCTGTTTGTTGTGATTCCTCCTGTCTAGTTGTTGTGATTCCTTCTGTCTGGTTTTTGTGATTCCTTCTGTCTGGTTGTTGTGATTCCTCCTGTCTATTTGTTGTGATTCCTCCTCACTGGTTGTTGTGATTCCTTCTGTCTGGTTGTTGTGATTCCTTCTGTCTATTTGTTGTGATTCCTCCTCACTGGTTGTTGTGATTCCTCCTGTCTGGTTGTTGTGATTCCTCCTGTCTATTTGTTGTTATTCCTCCTCTCTGGTAGTTGTGATTCCTTCTGTCTGGTTGTTGTGATTCCTTCTGTCTGTTTGTTGTGATTCCCCCTGTCTGTTTTTTGTTTTCCTCCTGTCTATATGTTGTGATTCCTCCTGTCTATTTGTTGTGATTGCTTCTGTCTGGTTGTTGTGATTCCTTCTGTCTAGTTGTTGTGATTCCTCCTGTCTATTTGTTGTGATTCCTCCTGTCTGTTTGTTGTGATTCCTCCTGTCTGGTTGTTGTGATTCCTTCTGACTGGTTTTTGTGATTCCTTCTGTCTGTTTGTTGTGATTCCTCCTGTCTGTTTGTTGTGATTCCTTCTGTCTGTTTGTTGTGATTCCTTCCGTGTAGTTGCTGTGATTCCTTCTGTCTGGTTGTTGTGATGCCAATGTCTTTGGGATGAATTAAAAGTGCATGAAGTCATCATGCAAGACCTTCATTTTAACCAAAATACTTTTAAATACAGGTTTGGTCATTTAATTAAAGAAAAATGACTGCCAAAAGTTTTGTATATACTAATTATTGATCACAATATAGAGAGTAATTCATTGATTGCAATGCCATAACTTAGTATTTTGTAGCATAACCTCTTGCTTTAATTCCTGCACCGCACCGATGGACCATTGAAGCCACTAAGGAATTCATGACATCTTGAGGGATTTTGCTCCATTTACAAATCTGCAAACAGTTCATCTTTATAGTTATGGATACGGGCCCCATCTTGTGGCCCTAACTCATCCCAAAAGTGCTTTATAGAATGTAAATCAGGTGATTCCCTCGGCCGTTGCAACAGGCGGACATTTTTCTTTACTAACCAGTTTTTGACTAAATTGGATGTGCGATTAGGATCATTGTCTTGCTGGAATTTCCAGCCTCTGCCTACTTTGGTTTTACCATGTGGCATTGCATTCTACACAATATCCTTGTACATGCTAGCATTCATATTTCCATCAATTCTATGCAGAGGGCCAATGGCAGATGCAGAACAGTAGCACTAAATCATGGCATCGCCACCACCATATGTCACTGTAGGTGTTTGGTTACTTACATCATTATGTTTTCCAGTTGGACAGTATATACAGTGCTGTCATCACTACCAAACAGATTAAATGTGGATTCATCCGATCACAACACCCTACACCAATCTGTCTCTTGCCATTGTTCTTTGGTAAACTCACGTTGGACCTCCCGGTTCTTTGCTGAGATGAAAGGCTTCTTGACTGGAAATTGTGAATTCAACCCTACTGCTCTTAAGGCCACGTTACACGGTACAATATTGTGAATGATATCGCTCAAACGTCACTGGTTTGAAGTCGTTCAAACGACATCGTTAGGATGTCGTTGCGTATGACACTGAGATACAAGTACGATAAATTGATGGATCGTTGATCGCAGATCTTCGATCAGCCAACCTGCTGTATCGTTCTGTGTGACATCGCGATAACGATGTCGTTAACGACTTTGCGTATTCACAGCAGTGAACAAGTATCGTTCGCTGGGTTGTGAGAACGATAGCTGCTCACTACATCGTTGGTGCGTCGTGCACAATATCTAGATGTGTGACATCTCACCAACGATGTCAAAAAGATGACCGCGCTCTCGTGAGATCGTTGGTGATATCTTAACGACATTGAAGCGTGTAACGGTACCTTTAGCTATCGCTCCACAGTTTGATGACTCACTTTGATCCCACATTCTTCATTCATATGACACTTGCCTCTGGCTAGGGTCACATTAACGTTTCCGGCGTCCTCAGGGGGGTCGCGCTATAAACTTAGATTTTTGCAGAATAATACCAATGTTACCCTATGGATGCGCGGTCCGTAGTGTGGCTCCAACGCGGCCATCTGACTGAAATCTCACGTTATTTCCTAACGTGAGAAAAAAAGTTGTTGAATGCGTCTTTTCTCGCGTTAGGAAATAACGTGAGATTTCAGTCAGATGGCTACAGGAAGGGGGTGCCTTTAATATGCAATGTATTTATTACTAAATTATCCATGGTCCAGTCACAGACCTGAGGTTAGAATATTAAAATTAAAGGCTGTCCTGGAAACCTGAACCCAAGGCAAAATATATAAAAGCTAGAGGTCAAAAAAGAAAGTTGTTTGCAATTTGGGGGTCTGTCGATGTTGATGTGATCCATATTTTATTTCTCCTTCCCACCTGGGGAAACAAAATAATAACTTTAGACTGGAAGTTAGGTATTTCTGTATTTCTCCCATTTTATTTTATAACTGTTTTGCATATGTATGTCCTTTTTATTTTTATCTTTTTATTGCAAGCACTGTAATTTTTACATTGAAGCTTAAAACTTTAATAATTTTGATCCTTGTATGCTCAAAAAAATCCATAGGCTTCCAGAGAGAGTGTGATCCTGTTGATTGTCAGACAATAGTATATTTTATGGTTGGTATGGTTGGTTGCAATTCCTGATGAAGGAGCAAAGTTTGAACACGTTGAATTAAAGTACCGTTATCTGTAGACCCTCTGTGGTGTTTATTCACATACAGCAGCGTGGACCATTTGCACATCATCCTCCCAAGTAGTATATTTTATGGACTCATCATCCCATGTGTGTTTGATGAGTGGTGGCAGTGTATTTGTAGCTGGGGTATTTGGACTGTGTCCAGGTGCGATTTATGCTCACTTTATAGCCTATAACAGAAGTTGAGTGCTGGATTGAGTGAAAAGAGATGACAGGTGGACCCCAAGTCACATGCTGAAAAGTGGGTACATGACAATAAAGCCATTCTCTAAAAACAGTTACCACTCCATTCAAGTGCCTTCTCTCCTTGATCATGAGACTTGGAAGACTGGATGACACTTTCCTACCTAATGGTTGATCCCCAATTATCTAATATTTATCATCAATCCAGCCATTCATTTGCATGTGCATCTGCAGGTGAAATTGTCATGCTGCAAAACTCAAACCTGCAGTTTTTGTCAATTTCCATTGATATTTTGCAGCATAGGCCTGATGTTACTGAAAATCTCATGCACTGTGCACACACGATAAAACACAACAGACTTTCCACAAGCAAATACACAGCAGAGAATTTACTGTGTTCGCTACATGGGAAATTAACCTAGGAGTATTTTTCCAGATAACAAAAGTTTTGAAAAAGGCTGAAAAGCTGGTATAAACATATTGTCATTGCATGGTGCTATTCCTCTGTAAGGCTAGGGTCACACTTGGAGGGTGACCCACACTTGATGCCTCTGCTAACAACTTAGAATTTTCTCATTAACGCTATGAGCTGCCTGCCAACGCTGCCCCAAAGAAACCCGTTGTTTACCTTAGCAGTAGCCACACAGGACATGCGCTTTATCAGAGAGCACAGGAAATGCTGTCTGCAGCATTTTCCTGTGCGCTCAGCTAAAGAGCATGATCTGTGTTGCCGCTGCTAAGGTAAACAGCAGGTTTCTATTGGGCAGCGTTGGCAGGCAGCTCATAGCATTAACGCTATGCACTGCCCGGGAAAATTTTTAGCGGAGGCGTCAGGCATTGGTCACCCTCCAAGTGTGACCCTAGCCTTAGGCTGGAGTCAGACTTGCGTCTGCCCCAGCTCCTGAAGGCTCTGCTGAAAACTTAGAAGTTTTCAGCAGAAGCAGCCAGCGTTAACGGGAAGCCTTGGCGGCCGACGCTGCCCCATACGATGCCTGCAGCGTTTTCCTGTGTGCTCCTGAAAAGCGGCCGCCCAGCAGCTTTGTGTGTGGCTGCTGTCAAGGTACACTGTGGGTTGCTATTGGGCAGCATTCTCCAGAAGCGCATTGCGTTAACGGTATGTGCTTCTGTAGAAAATTTCTAAGACATAAGCGCAGAGCGGTAAAATCTGCTAATAACGGTAGTTTGACCCCAGCCTTATGCTAAGTTCACATGTCCAGTAATCATCTGTTAGAATAGATCCAACAATAAACACAACTTTTTTGTTAATTAGGAAAAAATTGATTTCTGCAGGATCCATTATTTTTAACTTTGAAGTCTTTGGAAAACGGATCCAGTAAGGCTGGTGTCACACTGCTGTTTTTTTGGCATATGTGTGATTCCAGCTTAAACTGGATGCACCCGCAGGCTTTTGCGGGTGCATCCATTTCTTTAATTTTCACCTGATCTGAGTGTCCACATTTTTGCACTGAGACCAAAAACTCGTTTCAGGGGCCCCACGGGTTAAATTATAATGATGCTCTATTGACTCAATATCTGGGGGAATCCGGATCCAGCTGGATCCGAACACCGGATTCAGGTTTTAGGTCTGAGCATGCCCAGAACCCCTAGCTGGCCACCATATCTATGTGAAATAGGTACGCAACCAGAAGCAACTGTCTGCTCCAGCATCGGTATTATCACTAATCCATGAGACATGAGACGGATCAGTGATAATACCAGTCCAGGTGCATTCAGTTTGTCAATTGCAGCGGATTCTGGGGAAACAGCAGTGTGAAACTAACCTAACTGATCCTTATTTATCTTCCATTTGAATCTTATCCTGTAAGAAAAAAAATGGATCCTTTACAAATAACAGATAAATGGAGGCAAAATAGGGATCAGTAACCGGATCCGTTCTCCATAGACTCCAATGTTAAAAAATCAGATCCTGCAGAAATCAATTGTTTCAAAATGGACGAAAAAGTTTTGTTTGCACAACGATTTGCAAATCATTTGCAGCTTGATCTGTTCTAAGGTTGGATTTCCACTTGTGAGAGAGATGTGAGAGAATCGAGCGTGTCTTGCATTGCATCACCCAGCAAGGCTGCCCGCTCTCTGGACAGCAGCTTGGAGCTCATTGATATAATGAAGCTGACACGCTCTGGTCTGGGGAGTCGGCGGCCATGTCGGGTGATGCAATGCTAGACATGCACAAGTCTCTTGCCAATGAAACCTCTTGCCTAACGGACGATTACTGGACATGTGAACTCAGCCTAATAAGGTTAACGCTAATACCTAGTTGTCAATTTATTCATATGCTTCTAGTAAGGCCAGTTTCAAGTCACAGTTTTCTGGATCCGGGGCTGTGTGAACCTGACAGCCCCGGATCCGGTTGTGGCCCCATAGCATTCCTATGGGGCCGGATGGAGCCGGATGGCAGCTATGTGCAATCCGGTTTCCATCTGTCCGGAGGATCCGGGACAATTCGGATTTTTCTCCCGGACGTTGCAAGCAACGTTTTGTGTCCGGGGGAAAAATCGGACAAAATCGGATCATCCTGGATCTTCCCGGATCCAGTGCGATCCGGCGCCCCCTAACATGGGGGTCTATGGCGCTAGATTACCCCGGATATGACTTAAAATCAGATCCGGGAGCTAAACTTCAGCACCATCAGCTGTCCCCTGCAGAGATATCGGGACTGTGGCTAGCTCCTTGCTAGCCACGATCTTGAAATTTCAGCAGCTGCAGCTGCTATCAGCTGAATCCAGCTTCAAACTGGACCGGAAGGCATATTTGGACAGCCCCAGACCTGATCACACTGTGATGTGAAGCCGGCCTTAGTGGGATAGCCAGTGGCGTAACTTGAAGCTCATGGGTTCCAATGCAAAAGCTTCAACGGGGCCCCCAACTATTGCAATTCTTTAATAGAATTAGTGTTTTTCTATTGGCCAAAGATTCTTTTGGACCCCCCTGGGCTCCAGGGCCCAGGTGCGATTGCAACCCCTGCACCTGTTGTAGTTATGCCCCTGGGGTTGGCACAATACAGTGCTGTGAGATAATACGGTGAGAATTCGTATTTCATAGGGAATACACCAAATTACTAAAAAAAGAAATATCAGGAGTGAAGGTTGTAGAAAAAAGGTTATTTTTTTTACAAACAGTGCCCCCTCTTCCACGGTTCATGTCAGGTATTGCAGCTCAGCCCTATTAACCTCAACTTTGTAATGCTATCCATGCACAGCGCTGTTTTTTCCAGCATCCTTCTTCACGTTAGGTCTGTATGGGCCCAGAATAAAGCCGGGAGGTCACAGGTGACAGAAAGACAGCACTCAGCAGTTCTTCCATATACACTATTAGAATATTTAAAGCCTCTCTTGTGTAAATGCTTTTGTTTAATGGTTTATCTAGAACCAACTTCTGTTTCTCGTTCCTTGTCAAGAGGTGCCCCAGCCGGGGATGAATAATGTCCCTTTTACAGGGAACACAGACTCCTGATTTATGTGGGAACTCAGCAGAGAGGAGCAGATGGAGGAGGCAGCGCACCCTTCCCATCTCCCCTGGACAAGCCACCCTCAGAATGACCCACCCAACACACACACATTTACATAGCAAAAGACTTTATTGGAAAATGGAAACCCTGCACCTCTCCCCCTGTCCGCAGACTGCTTTATGGCTGTAAAATAAACACCATTATTTGTCATAACTGCTGCGGACTCCATTAACAATGTGAAGATTTCCGGAATTATAAATGGAAGAGGAAGAAAAGCCAAACAAATTTCCTTGTAAAATGCGCTCGCTATGGCGAGATAATAAATAATTTTCTTTCCGTGGAATTTGCTGTTGTACAATCATCTGCTTTAACCTGAAATATGTGAAGCCTAATGCAGAAGAAAGAGTTGGGAAGAAAGAAGCTTTCGATGACTTTCTTCCCATCACAACCAGTTTTCTTTTATATGTTTCCTTCCCTCTTTTCCAAGAGTCGTTACTTTCTAATTTTGACTGCGGATATACAGTTGTGCTCAAACGTTCACATACCCCGGCAGATTTTTTCCTTTCTTGGCCTTTTTTCAGAGAATATCAATAATAACACACATTTTTTCCGCTCATGGTTAGTGGTTGGGAGAAGCCATTTGTTGTCTACTTACTGTGTTTTCTCTTTATAAATCATACTGACAACCAAAAACATCCAAATGACCATGATCAAAAGTTCACATACCCCAGTTCTTAATACCGTGTATTGCCCCCTCTGACATCAATGACAGCTTGAAGTGTTTTGTGGTAGTTGTGGATGAGGCTCTTATTTCCTCAGATGGTAAAGCTGCCCATTCTTCTTGGCAAAAAGCCTCCAGTTCCTGTAAATTCCTGGGCTTTCTTGCATGATCTGTGCTCTGCTTGAGTTCTCCCCAGAGTGGCTCAATGATATTGAGGTCAGGAGAATGAGATGGCCACTCCAGAACCTTTACGTTGTTCTGCTTTAACCAATGACAGGTCGACTTGGCCTTGTGTTATGGATCGTTGTCATGTTGGAACGTCCAAGTACGTCCCATGTGCAGCTTCTGGGCTGATGAGTGCAAATTTCCCTCCAGTATTCGCTGATAACGTGCTGCATTCATCTTTTCTTCAATTTTGACCAAGTTTCCTGTGCCTTTGTAGCTCACACATCCCCACATCATCAGCGATCCACTAACGTGCTTTATAGTAGGAATGGTGTTCCTTACATCATAGGCCTTGTTGACACCTCTCCAAATGTAACGTTTATGGTTGTGGCCAAAAAGTTCGATTTTGGCCTCATCACTCCAAATTACCTTGTTCCAGAAGTTTGGAGTCTTCTCTGTGCTGTTTGGCGTATTGTAGGTGAGATACTGTGTGGCCTTTGCGCAGTAATGACTTTCTTCTGGTGACTCGACCATGCAGCCCATCTTTCTTCAAGTGCCTCCTTATTGTGCACATTGAAACAGCCACACCGCTAGTTTTCAGCTAGTCCTGTATTTCAGCTGATGTTATTTGTGGGTTTTTCTTTGCATCCCATACAATTTTCCTGGCAGTTGTGGCTGAAATTTTTGTTGGTCTACCTGATTGTGGTTTTGTTTTTACAGAGCCCCTGATTTTCCATTTGTTAATCACAGTTTGAACACTGCTGACTGGCATTATCAATTCCTTGGATATCTTTTTGTATCCCTTTCCTGTTTTATACAGTCCAACTATCTTTTCCTGTAGATCCGTTGACAATTCTTTTGCTTTCCCCATGACTCACAATCCAGAAACGTCAGTAGCTGGATGAAAGATGGAACAGTCTGTCTGGATCCTATAAACTCACTTAGTTTTTATGCACACACACTGATTACAAGCAAACAGGTCACAGGTGAGGATGTTACCTTTATTAGCCATTCAAACCCACTTCTGTGCATGTTATCACGCCTGGACCAGGGCATGTGAACTTTTCATCAGGGTCATTTGTATGATTTTGGTTGTCATTATGATTTAATAAGAGAAAACACAGTAGTTTGACAATAAATCAAAGGTTTGTGTTGTGGGATGAATTCTAGTTTCGGATGATACCATTTATTTTGCCATAAAATGACTTGGCATTTTCAAGTTTGTCCATTCAGTCTCTGCATATTTGGTGTATCCAGAATGAACATGTCAATTGTGAGTGCATTTTTCTGATCCGCATTTCCCATTGAAACTTTTGTCTATGGGCTAAAAAAATGCACATGAAAAAACGCAGCCAAACGGATCAAAAACGGATGATCCCTTTCTGATGCGGTTTTTTTTTAGAAAAGCTGATCCAGTTTTCCAGCTGAAAAAGTGAGAAAAACAGATCAGAAAAAAACGATCAAAAACGTATAGTGTGAATGTAGCCTAAGAAAAATATCGCCCAGAAAATCCTCAACAGGGGAGTGCATGTACCCCAAGACCTTAGTCACACTACGTTTTTGAAGCTGTTAAAAACCCTATGTTTTTCCAAGCAGAAACCTCTCCCGGAATCCCTCTTTCTTGGCTTGGAGTTTTTGGAGTTTTTCTTTTCGTGAAGCATTTCCTGAAGAGGTTTTAGAACAGATTTCTTCTTCCTGGAGTGTTCTTTGCAGCCTTTTTTGGAGAAGTTTAAAAAAAAAAAAAACAATGTTGCACAGTTTCTTTTTTTCTACCAGGAGTTTTTAAAAATATTTCCAGTAAAAAAAATATTAACATTAAAAAACTCTTCATGTGAACAGCAAAGTGGATTTCTCAAAGATTGATGTTTTCTAAGGCCGGCTTCACACCATGGTGAAATCCGATCCGGGGCTGTCAGGGGTGAACCTGATGTGGCGCCCCGCAACGAGTGCGTCACAGGAAGGTATTGCATCCCTGACTGAAGATGTAATATCTTCCGTCTCGGTAATGACATGGTTAACACTCAGAGCTCCATACTCTACATGCACCACTAGAATAGAGAGCCAATTAGGTCCTGGTGGGAGGAGTGTAGGAGTAGTGTGTAGGAGGGAAGGAGGAGAAGAAGAGGAGAAGTCGCTAGGAGGGAAGGAAGGAGAAGCAGGGCGATGCACAGTACCGTGCAGCCCTGAAGACCTCTCACCGGCTGGTGCCATTAATCGGTGCCCCAGACCGGAACACGGGCAAATACCAAACGGGTCCAATTATACCCATGCCCACCAAACACCGGATCACTGGTTCCGAGGCGAGCAAGACGTTCACTGCCGCTCAGCAAACCAGGGTGAAGGAATCACTTCAAAGAGGCACCTCACCGTAGCCGCAACCTAAGTTGTCTTGCCAGCAGGGACTCTCCACTGGGGCACAGGACCCTCAGCCTTATATTAGCTAGGTACCACTTAAAAGTCTCCCAAGTACCCTGATCTGGTACGCTAAGGCAACCTCGGCAACCTGTTAGAGAAACTAGGAAAGGAAGAACACCACAGAGCTCTGAATCAACACTAGTCATTGCTGGGACCTCCCCGGTCCGTTACCCAAGACTGCATACCTTGTACGATCTTACCGGTAATAGTAAAGACCCGTTACAGAGGACGCTGGTGTCTGTGTTTCCTTCAGAACTGTTTGAATCTACACCTTCAGTATTATTGAGCTGCTATATTACATCAAGACAGCTCCTGGCCCCGGGGACTCCCGCTCATCCTGTGGGGAGCATCCCATCTAGCTGCCGTACATCCCCCGGAGGCCCAAGCAGCGCCGGTGCCATCACCGGAATCCCACAGGTGGCGTCACGACAAGTAAGAATTACCCCCCATCTGTTCATTCCCCTTTTGATCTGACCACCGGGCTCCACAGCCTCAGGCGCGGAACCGTGACGAGGGAAGCTACGCCTGAGACCTGAGAACCCCGGCAACGGTGAATCACTGACATCCCGGGACCGGATTTTGGCCCCATAGTATGCTATGGGGCCGGATGAACCCAGATGGCAGCTATCTGCCATCCGGCTTCCATCTGTCCAGGAGAATCTGTGAGGATTTGGATTTTTCGCCCGGACACAAAAATGCTGCATGCAGCATTTTTGTGTCCGGGGGAAAAAAGTTGATTCTCCCGAATGCTCCCAGATCCTCCCGATTCAGTGTGATCTGGCGCCGTAGACCCCCATGTTAGGGGGCGCTGGATCACATCGGAGCCGCACCCGGGTGCTGAAGCTCAACACCACTCGGTGCTGTACTTCAGCACCACGGAGCTGTCCCCTACTGACAGTTCAGGTGCCGCGGTCCTGAATTATCAGCAGCTGCGGCTGCAAATGAGCCATCTGGCTGGAAACCGGACCAGAGGGCATAATTGGTCCTCCGGTTTTGTGTCCAGATCTGGCCTGGGGCTGTCAGGTTCACCCCTGACAGCCCCGGATCGGATTTCACCGTGGTCTGAAGCCGGCCTTAGGCTGGTTTCACATTAGCGTTCGGAACCCAGCTTAACAGAACACAACCAAACGCATGCGCACTGTGCTCTTATGTTTAACATGGGAACGCATAGTAGCTGCGTTTGGCAGCCTGTTGCATTTTTTGTGTGTTCAGGGGCGCTTGTTTTATCAGCAAGCGACCGCAAGTGCACAAACAATGCATGGGAGTCAATGGATCCACAGTGTCCTCCGCATGACAGCGCAGGAGAACGCTGCGGATCACATTGAAATCTCTCCCGGTGGCCAATCAGCGATCTCGGCAGCGGCCGGGAGGAGGAGATCTCTGCCGCTGATCTCCACCTCCCGGCCGCCGCCAAGATCACTGATTGGCTGGCCGGGCACCATACTGATGTGAACGCATGCGGAGGAGAATCTCTGCTGCGTTCACACCAGTATGGCAGCGTTTGCCTTGCGTTTGCGTCTGGATGCCCTCCGCATGCAGACACAAACGCAAATGTGAACCTGGCCTTAAGCACTTTATGAGAAGCATTTTGGGGAGGATCTGCTAAAAAATACACAAAAAAAACCTTAAAAATGGATGAAAATCACTTGGAGCTGTCATCCTAGGGGGAAAAATCCGGAAAAGGTTTTGAAAAACAGCTGGTGGGAAAAAACTTCCTCTAACTTGTACGAAGAGGATCCTGAAGCTATTCACTCCAAGTAAGCGCTCTCACATCCTGAAGCTATTCACTCCAAGTAAGCACTCTCACATCCTGAAGCTATTCACTCCAAGTAAGCGCTCTCACATCCTGAAGCTATTCACTCCAAGTAAGCACTCTCACATCCTGAAGCTATTCACTCCAAGTAAGCGCTCTCACATCCTGAAGCTATTCACTCCAAGTAAGCGCTCTCACATCCTAAAGCTATTCACTCCCAAATAAGCACTCTCACAAAACCTGAAGCTACACTCCAAGTAAAGCGCTCCACATCCTAAAAACTATTCACCCCCAAGTAAGCGCTCTCACTTTCCTTTAAGCTATTCACTCCAAATAAGCGCTCTCACATCCTGAAGCTTTTCACTCCAAATTAAACGCTCTCACATCCTAAGCTATTCACTCCAAGGGAAGCGCTCTCACATCCCGAAGCTTTTTCACTCCAAATAAGCGCTCTACATCCTGAAGCTATTCACTCCAAGTAAGCGCTCTCACACCCCGAAGCTATTCACTCCAAGTAAGGCTCTACATCCTGAAGTATTCACTCCAAGTAAGCGTCTCACATCCTGAAGCTATTCACTCCAAGTAAGCGCTCTCACATCCTGAAGCTATTCACTCCAAGTAAGCGGGTCTCCATCCCGAAAGCTATTCACTCCAAATAAGCGCTCTCACATCCTGAAGCTATTCACTCCAAGTTTAAGGGGCCCCTCACATCCCAAAAAAGCCCTTTATTAAAAAAAAAAAAAACTGTTCCAATAGTTTTCTAAACTTTTGAAAAACGATTCAGATTTAAAGGTTCAGGAAAAGAAAAACGTTCCCCAAAAAATAGCGTCTTTTTGAAGCAGTTTTTTTTTAATGTATTAAGCGGGTCCATGTGAACCCCGGTTTTAATGCGGTACATCCCAAATGGGTCACCCTCTTGTAAATGAACTTCATAGACCATAAAACCCAGGGGCCTTCAATTACATTTGGGACTGAAAACTTCCGACTATACAAACACAGGTATTGCCCTCATAAATCCTCAAGT